>JACEVL010000384.1:420000-450745 GCA_020284085.1 Aporrectodea caliginosa | reverse complement strand
GAAAATGAACCGAAGCTCCATCCATCCATCCATCCATCCATCCATCTCTTCCTTCTTACCACTTCCCATCCCTGCTTCTCGACTCTCCTTCTCCCTGCCTCCATCTCTACTTCCCTTCCCTCCTCCCTCCCTCCTACCCTCTTTTTCTCATTCCTCTCCTCCCTCCTCCTACTTCTTCCTCTATCTCCTCTCTCTCCCTCCTCCTCCTTCTCCTACCCTCACTCTTCCTCTCATTCCTCTTCCCTCCCTCCTCCTTCTCCTACTCCTCTTCTTCTTCCCTCCATTCTCTCTTCCTCCTCCTCCTTCTCCTATTCCTCTTCTGCATCCCATTCCTCTTTCTACTTTTCTTCCTCCCTTTTCTCCCCTCTTCCCAATGCTCCCCTCTCCCTCTTCCTCTCTCTTCATCCTCAGCCTATTTTTGCTTCTCCTCTTCCCTTCCTCTTCCTCGCTCCCTTCCTTCTCCTCCATCTCCTCCCTTTCTCCTCTTTCTCGTCTTCCGCTCTTCTCCACTGTCTTCGTCATCGTCTTCCTCTCCATGTCCTCCTCTTTTCTTCTTCCTTCTCCTCTTCTTGCTCCTCATTCTCCTCCACGTTCTTCTCCGCCTCCTATTTCTCTCTTTCTCTCATTCCTCTTCTTTCCACTCCTTCCTCTTCACATCATCCTTCTCGTCACTTCCACCTGCTCCTCTTCTTTTCATCTTTCTCCTGCTTCTCCTTCTTTTCATTCTCCTCCCTTCTCTCGCTCCTATTTTTCCTCATCGTTCTATTTTTGCTTCTTCCTGTTGACCATCTGGGTCTCTCAGTTGGGCTGAGAGGCGGTCGTGCGATGTGTCCTATCTGCGGCCATTTCGTTCTGGTCCGGTCTGACCCCGAATGACCTCTCTTATCTCGCCCGCGCTTCATGACGATGACGACGACGACGAAGAGGAGCAGAAAGAGTTGGAGGAGAGGAGCAGGAGGAGCAGAAAGAAGAGGAATAAGAAGGAGCAGAAAGAGAAGGAGGAGTAGCAGCAAGTGTGAGAGGAGGAGGAGGTGGAGGAGAAAGAAGAGGAGGAGAAAAAGAAGATGGACTAGAGCAACAGAATAACCAAGAGGAGCTGCAGAGCACAGTAAGAGGAAAGAGAAGTGAAAGGATGACCAGTATGATGAGGAGGAGAAGCAAGAGGAGAAGGACGAGGAGGAGAAGGACGAGGAGGAGGAAGAGGAGGAAGAAGAAGAGGAGGAGGAGGAAGATGAAGTGGAGGAGGAGAAGGAAATTTATAAGGAAAGAAGGAGGAGGAAGAGGGAGGAGAAGGAAGAGGAGGAACAAGAGAAGGAACTGGAGAAATTAGAGAGAGGAAGGTGAGGAAGAGAGGAGGGAGAAGAGGAAGAGGAAGAGACGGAGGAGAGGAAGAAGAAGAAGGAGGAGAAGGAAGAGGAGGAAGTGAGGGGCAGAAGGGCAGAGCAGATGAAGGGAGAATGCGTCGGTCATAAGAACGTCAGTTTTAAGGTGTGTAATGGCATTTACGATGAGAAATCTCCTCTGCTCTTTCTTCTGCATAGTTAAAGACACCCTCTTCTGTCCCAATGCCTATTTTCCATCGCCCTCCTTCCACAATTGCCTACTTGCCATTGACCTCTCTCCTCAAGATTGCCCTACTTTCTATTGCCGTCATCTCCCCATTGCCCATTTTCCACCCCACTCCTTTCCAAATTACCCTCTTTCTATTGCCGTCCATTTATCCCCATTGCCCAATCGCCATAGCCTTTCACCAATTTCAACCCTCTCCCAATTGCATTCTTACCACCCCCCTTCACCCAGTAGGCAAGTCCGATTCCTCCTAGCCTTGCCATTTTTGGAAATAAACCCTCCCTCTTGTTTTCTCGATGTTTCGTCTGAAAATCTGGCGAACGCTTTAAGACGATGAGCCAACTGGGCGCAATAAAAATGACGCCATGACGACGACCTTGGCGGAACAGTCATAGATGACGATGCCACTCCACGTCTAAGACAGGAACCATCAGGGAAACTGGTCCCGTGTCTGGGCCTCACTTGACTAACAGGCTTGCTTTTGAGATGGATGGATGGTTGGTCGAGCCTATTCCAAACCAATCCAGTACAATCCAATCCAATATAATCTAATATAATCTAATCTAATCCATTCTAGTCTAGTCAAGTCTAGTGTAGTCTAATCTAGTCTAGTCTCGTGCAGCTTAAATTAGTCTATAGTCTATTCTAGTCTAGTTTAGTCTATTATTCTATTCTAATCTAAGTCTATTCGAGTCTATTCCAATCCAGTCCATTCCAATCTAATCTAATGGCTTCCGAAGCGCCGTTATCAGAATGTTCTAGACATCAGATATCTTAAAAGCCAACATGATTGATGTCTTATAGATGTATTTTAGATTAGATTAGATTAGATTAGATTAGATTTCTGGATTAGATTAGATTAGATTAGATTAGATTAGATTAGATTAGATTGGATTTGATTAGATTAGATTAGATTAGATTAGATTAGATTAGATTAGATTAGATTAGATTAGATTAGATTAGATTAGATTAGATTAGATTGGATTTGATTAGATTAGATTTGATTAGTTTAGATTAGATTAGATTAGATTAGATTGGATTGAATCAGATAAGGTCAGGTCATACTAGGTCAGATTATATTATATTAGGTAAGATCAGATAAATAGGATGTCTTACGGCGGCTGCAAACACAGTCGGTGTTATTTGAAGAAGTCGCGCGCGGCGCTGCGGCGCATGACATATCGCGAGATTCAGAACGAGATTTCCGGGTAATTTCCGGTAATAACCGACCAACAGGTCGATTTAAATGACGCCCTCTGCCGCCGAAGATGGTGACTAACCCTCCCCTTGCTGTCACATCCTCCTACTCCTCTATGTCCTTTCCCTTCTGGTTCTGTCTCTCTGTATCTCTGTATGTCTCTGTCTCTCTCTGTCTGTCTCTGTCTGTCTCTGTCTGTCTCTGTCTGTCTCTCTGTCTGTCTCTGTCTGTCTCTGTCGGTCTCTGTCTGTCTCTGTCTGTCTCTGTCTGTCTCTGTCTCTGTATGTCTCTGTCTCTATCTCTGTCTCTGTGTGTCTCCTGTGTGTCTCTGTGTGTCTCTGTCTCTGTCTGTCTCTGTATGTCTCTGTCTATGCCTGTCTCTCGTATCTGTGTGTCTCTGTGTGTCTCTGTGTGTCTCTGTCTCTGTCTGTCTCTGTCTCTGTCTGTCTCTGTCTAATTGTCTATCCCTGTTTGTCTGTCTGTCTCTCGTTTCGTCTTGTAGTTGTTTCAGGTGCATTTGCTACGACATACTTGACGTCGTTTCCACCAAAGTACCAATGCTTTCACACTTAGACGGACTGAGAGACATACAGACACAGACACTGAGACAGAGATAAGCGTAGAGATAGACCCTGGCGCAGGGACAGAGATATAAAGACATTGATAAGGATTAAGGAGACGGGTTCAGAGTTAGGTATGGAGCTCCGTATAGGAATTGACATACACGTATAGGGATAGAGAAATTTATTATCAGTATTATTGTTGTTGTTGTTGTTGTTGTTGCTGCTGCTATTCATTTAAAATAATTATGCATTTATTAAGCGCCAATATTTAATGACCAAACGTCAATCGATGGCGCTGAGCAATTGTGAGTGAAGGCCTTGCTCAAGGTCCCTACACAGTAACCGTCTCAATGGAGAAGGATCGAACCCGTACTTTGCGCGTTGCAAGGTGAGTGCTCTAACCAATGGGCTGCCATATCCCACATAATATATATGGATAGCTATATGGATTGGTATAGAGATTGATATAAAATTGTGGCAGGGATTGATAAATAGATAGATAGATAGATAGATAGATAGATAGATAGATAGATAGATAGATAGATAGATAGATAGATAGATAGATAGATAGATAGATAGATAGATAGATGCGATACACAGACGACAGACAGACAGACAGACAGACAGACGTATCAGACAGACACAGACAGACAGACAGACAGACAGACAGACAGACAGACAGACAGACAGACAGTACAGACAGACTAGACAGACAAACAGACAGACAGACAGACGAACAGACAGACAGACAGACAGACAGACAGACAAACAGACAGACAGATAGATAGATAGATGATAGATAGATAGATAGGTTCCTAATAGATAAACAAATGGAATCAATAGATAATATAAGATGGATCAGTAGGCCTATATAGATAAATATATGCATCAATAGATAGATAAATAAAGAACTAGGCGCTGTCCTGGGTTTAATTATCTGTCGGCTGAACCACTCGTATGCGATAACAGTAATGTAATGTAATTGAACATTTATATAGAGCCCCCTTCAGGATATCTACTCAGAGGCGTTCTCTGCGCAAGCCTATACGATGTTGAATGTCATTATGAACGAATATATTACACCAGTTAGCAAAACAATGAACAGCAAGCTGAAAGAGTCACCAGTGGCAGGCCCACGCACACACGCGTGGAACCAACCAATGGATTCCCGTCGACAGCTGAAGATGGCATGGCATGGAAGATCAGAGGCTCTGGATTAAGTTGTGTCGATAGAGTAGTCGAACTATGGGACAACCTATAGCGCATTGGATAACACACTGGCATAGAGAGCGAGAGGTACCGAGATCGAGTTCCGTAGGCGGACATGCTTTGTAGGCTGCTATTAGCGCCGTGTATTGCAGGCTGTCTGTTCTGTTAGTAGTTAAGATTTATGTCTTCTGTCATTTGTGTTCTTATGAATTGTTTCAATTGCATAACTGTACACTGTAACCGGTTGCGGTTTGTCAACCGGATTGTTCAACAAAGAATATTATTCAAAGAATTTCACCTCAGGGTTCGAACAGCAGAAGCAGAGTTTAAAGGCAAACGCAGAACCAATCTGCCATCATCGGATGAAAGATGATGGACAGACAGATGGCGTGTATTGTCAGACGCCCATCTTCAGATGCGGAGGCGCAGAGGGATGAGTGATGTATGGCGGTTGCTGAAGCTGCGCTTGACACGGTCTGTCTTGAGGGTCGATTGTCCACGCCACTGGTCAGTTTACAAACTGTGTATGCGGATGGACGACGTCACAGGTGCACGCTGTCTGCAGAAGTAATATTGGCTTAGATCAGAAACTGGGATGTGGCTCGAACTGTTTGTTGGTAGAGGCCACATTGTGTATCTATGCATATAATATGCATGCATACATACATATATACAATTTTTTTACATACATAAAAAAATTACATACAATCATATATTATGCATACGAACATGTATAATACATACATGCATGGAGCCCGTATACATAAGGGCATACATGCATTCATACATATACTGATTGATTGATTGATTATTTATTTGGTAACCAAAACAAGAATAAGCAATAACAACTAAGTTACATTGGCGTACCATGGAATGGCCACTCAGGAGACCCATGAGGGGTGAAGGTCCCGCTAGTCAGGGCCACCTGGGGGTAACAGGTATATAATACGTGAAGTATTGAGATCAATGGAAAGTAATTTTAGAAACTGAGTTAACGTATATATACCAACATATACGTACATCCATACATGCACATACATACATGTATGCATGCATACATACATACATGCATACATACATACATACATACATACATGCATGCATACATACATACATACATACATACATACATACATACATACATACATACATACATACATACATACATACATACATACATAGTCTGGAGTTTTCTGTATCTTTAACCGCTTCAGGAATCCCAACGACTCCAGTACTTGTGTTTTATTACAAGACAATTGTTGTTTAAGAGAGTTTTAGTGCCTTCCATTTCCAAGAAAGATGTAAAACCACTGAGAGGGTTTGACGCCATAACGACCTCCTCAGCCAATGACCATTGACGTCTTTAAACTTCTCTTCTTTAGCCTTTCCTCTCCTCCTCCGTGTTAACTTACGTTTTCGTAGCGTTCTGGGTATTAGACATCGCTAAGCTGGCAGTAGTGTCTGCTTAAAGATGACGTGCCATAACAAAGATGATTAGCGTCGCCCTCCTCCTCCGTACAGGCTTCTGACTGGCACCACCGCAGTGGTCATTAGGTAGGCAGTTATTTTTGAAAGGACGCTATGTAGTATAACGAATCAACATTAGCGTCGCCCTCCTTATGTATTCGCGCTTGGGACTGGCACTACATTATTTCGAAGGTTTCTCGCAAATATGATTGGTGTCGCCCTCCTTCTTTATCCAAACTTGGGACTGGCATCACCCGAGTAAGAGCAGTGGAGGAGTTTACAGCATGTTATGGAATAAGAGGAAAAGCAGTCCCTTATATGCTAGTCTTGTGGCAGCCATGAGTATGAAGTGTTAGTGACTTCATTTTCTTAGCCTCGGCATATGATGGCGGGTGGCCAGTCCTCTCCCTCGCCGTCTCATCTTCCCAATGACAGTGTGCAGTCATTGTGCTCGTCGCTTATAGACTGGTTACAAACATGCTTAGCTAGTGTACACTAGCACTGTAAATATGAGAATTACATAACCGATTGCCTCAGTTCCTCAGGGCCGACCTTTTTCTATTACTTTTGACCAGCTCCGCCAGCGCCTGAAAAACTCTCTCTTTACCAGTGAAGACACTGGCCCAAGTCGGGAGCGCCTCTGATCTTGAGTGGCGCTATATAAATACTCGATTTAGTCGATTACGATTACGATTACGAATGACAAAAGGAAAAAGCACATGAAATTTTTTAGTTGAAAAACTTGGGACATTTTGGACTTCGGGATGACTCGGTGCCCCACGGACTTTGTCCACCCTCGTTACACGGTTTTTCTGTCACTGGTGTTGGGACTACATTCAGTGGCATTACTAAAGTTACATAGATATTCTGTAACTTTCAAGAGGTGTCCAAAACAGCAGCGTACACATGACGTGACCAAGAGTGTTTTGAAAACGTAAGTGCCTGGCATTTCCAGACATCAGTCTGAAGAGCGTGCAGATTGCCTGAACGGGATCGAGTCGTCTTGAGTTGCTCATTTTTCTTGAAGTCGTCGAACTCCTCCCGAGATGGCGCGTGCGCCGTGATTGTGGCGACACCTGGCGCCGATCGGTTGCTGAGGCTGACGGGCGGCGTAGCATCCATTAGATCCTGCTTCAGAGTAATTGCGCTGTTGCTGCAACAGAATAAGAGCATCATCTTCATCGCATGTCTCCCGTATTTCTAAGGATGACATTTCTCAACGCTACTCAACCACACGCTAGGTCTACGTGGAGATGGTTCGTCAAACGCCCTTCCTAAAAACTTTCCTTACCGTGCTAGAACTTCTCCACTTAACTAAAAGTTTGCTATTACATAAAGCTCTTGTAAAGTTTTTTAAAGCTAGATACTTGCACACACATATACATGCATACATGCATGCATACATACTACATAGGCCCATATTATATACATAGGCCTACATGCATACATATGCATAAACACATACATAAATACATACATAAAACATACATACATGCATTCATGTGTACATAATACATACACACATACATGTATATGCGTATATTCAACTTTTCAAACTACCAGCAACTTCTCTCTCCTTCTCTTCCATTTACCTCCTTCCCCCCATCTGTCCGTCTCTCTTTTAGTACCTCCAGTCCTCTTTCCTTCACTTCACTCCCTGCCTCTGTCTCTCGCTGTTCTCCGTCTTTTCCTTTCCCTCCTGTCCTCTCCCTCCTCTCTCCCTCCCTTTCTCTCTCCTCTCCTCTTCCCTTCTCTCCACCCGCTCTGTCTCTCCCTCCCTCCCTCCCTCCGTCCCTCCATCCCTTCCTCCCCTCTCTCTATTATGTCCGTTAGCGTCAACTTCCGGTGGCGAGCCGCAGCCGGTCGTTTCCATGGCAACGGGAGGAGGAGGAGGAGGAGGCGGCCTCTCGCTCACTTGGGATGCGGCGTCGGCGGTCATCGTCTGCCATGGATGGAAAGCAGAAGAAGCAGACGACAGATCACGCGACCGATTCTTTTTCTCTCTCTCTCTCTCTCTCTCTCTCTCTCTCTCTCTCTCTCTCTCTCTCTCTCTCTCCTCTCTCTCTCTCTCTTCCTCTCTCTCTCTCTCTCTCTCTCTGTCTCTCTCTCTGTCTCTCTCTATGTCTCTTAGCGTCAACTTCCGGTGGCTCTCTGTCTCTCAGCCTGTCTCTTTCTCTGTCTCTGTCTCTCTGTCTCTCTCTGTCTCTCTCTCTCTCTCTGTCCCATCACTCTGGATGCGGCGTCTGCGGCGGTCTCTCGTCTGCCATGGATGGAAAGCAGAAGCAGAAGAAGCAGACGTCTCTCTCTGCCTCTGTCTCTGTCTCTCTCTATATCTTTTCCCGCGTCGGTGGCAGACGATCGGACCAGCTGGGTCTGGCGTCAATGGCAACGGTTGTCAACGGCAACCGCCGTCGTCACTTGAGTCGTCGTCGTCGCTAGAGGGAGACTGGCGGCGACAAGTGGGACGCAGGTGGCGGCGGGAAATGGTCGCTGCCCGGATGAGAGGGCGCCACCGTGTGTGTGTATGAGGGAGGAGAAGGGAGAGGTGGAGGAGGAGTGGAGTTTGGCGGAGGGAGGAAAAGGAGGGGAAGATGGGTGAGAGGAGAGGCAATGGAAGAATAAGGAGAGGAGAATGGGAGAGGAATTGGAGCTGGAAGAGGGAGAGGAGCAAAAGTGAGCGGAGTAAGAGGAGTAAAACGAGGAAGAGAGAGGACAGGAAGCGTAAAGGAGGGAAAGGGAGAGGGAAAGATGAGGAAGACGAGGAAGAACGGAGGAAGAAAATAAGATGAGTGATGGAAGAAGAGAAAGTAAGAAGAGGAAGAGAAAGTGGAGGAAGAGACAGACAAATAGGAGGAGGAAGAAGAGGAGGATGAAGAGGAGGAAGAAGAGGTAGATGGAAAGGAAGATGAAGAGCAGAGGAAGAGTAAGAAGAGGAGGAAGAAGAAAACGAGGAGGATGAGGAGGTAGAGGAAGAGGATGTGGAGAGGAAGAGGAAGAAAAAGAGGAGAGGAAGAAGAAGATGAGGAGGAAGCGAGGAGGAGTGATTGACTTCTAACTCTAAACTGAAAACTTTCCTCCACAAAATTCGGTTTACTCTTCCTGATGTTTCCTGTTGCCCTGAGCACTTCCGAACTTTCTAAGAACGCCATTGTCAGATCGCATCTGCTTCGCATTATACTCTTGTTGAGAGCGCATTTTAAATAGGCGGATGTTATCCTTAAATAGCAATTTCTTTAGCGCTACTGTATAATGCACAAGGCATCAACCAATTAGGCACCATGTTCAATTATAGACGGATGGTGAAAGACGACTTAACAACAAACATTGGAAAGGAAAGCACGCATTGACTTATGCAGCATACATGCGTGCATACACAGATACATACGTACATACCTATATGTACACACAAGTGTATACATGTATAATACACACACATAGTCATACATACATACATACATAGTAGGGTACCAATGAAACGTACATGAAAAAGTTGAGTTTTGATTTTCTGTGGTCTCACCCTCTAAAGATGTTCCTTTATATATGGAAGTTAGTCAGGAAAAACATTAACCAAATATTTAAATATTTAAAGGTTGCACATTTTTAAAAAATGCACAATGCTCTTGAAGGCTATGTAATGATATTTGTCGTAATGTAGTGAATTTCTGGCATATTGGTCTGCTCTGTCATTGAAAACTTGTTAACTATGTAGATTACTAAGCAGTTTTGGTTATAACCGGGCTTTATATCCAGGTCCGCATATAGCATTTTTCCAAAATTGTATAGTAGGCCCCAAATATATGTTTAACCAAAAACGAAATTAAAAATTATAGAACAGACAGGCCTATTTGTGAATTTAAAACTGTTTTCATAATTTAAAAAATTGTCCAAAATCTAGCCTTTGTACAATTTCACACCATTGTTTATAAGTGTTAAATTTGTCAGTCTATCTTGTCCCATCGTTGATCTAAAAGCATTTTCCATGCACTTCAGCTTTTAGGTGACTAAGTGATCTTTCACCAATCAATTAGACACAGGAAGTGTGAGATATATACCCAGAGCAATGCAAACATTTGGAAATCCTGATACCAAATTGTATTCCTTCATAATTATTTGAGCATTTGGAAAGGCGATGGTGATGGATGGAAGAAGCTTAGGTGACTACATGTAAGTGATATTTCACCGCTGCAGTTAGACACAGGAAGCATAAGATATACCCAGAGCAATGCAAACATTCGGAAATCCTGATAGCAAATTGTCTTCATAATTATTTGCAACATTTGGAGAGGCGATGGTGATGGGCGGAAGAAGCCACCATCAGCCACAGCAGAGTAAACTGTCCTGGGACCCTAACGGCCTAACGGAGCTAATCTTATTCATTCATTCGGGAATTCATTCGGGAATTTATATAGCGCCCCTTCAAGGAAACTACTCAGAGGCGCTATAATTGTCTGGGCTGTCGAGTTGCAAGTGACTGTCGTTGTTTGTCTGCAGTTAAACTGGCTTGTTTAAACATATTCCAGTTGTTACATGTCAACGATATAACATTTGAAAACTGAAATAATAGTTAAGGAAAAATTAGAATGTATAAAATTGTTAAGGTAGAATACTAATGTTTGTGGGGCGCGGTGGTGTAGGGGTATGTTCGGTGCCTTGCAGCCGGAGGGTTGCGGGTTCGAATCCACCTAAGCCGTCGCGTAGGGACCCTGGGCAAGTCCTTCACTCGCAATTGCTCATGAGCTTCGGCCTGAAACTCCGATTCAGTGTCCGCGCTTGTAGTCGGGAGCGCCTGAGTATAAATCTTGAAGGGGCGCTATAACAAGTGCCCATACATACATACTCAAGGTAGGCCCCTTATTTGTGAAATTTTTAGTAGGCCTGGGATCTGTGGACCCACTGGACCCGTGGTTAATCCAAGCCTGTTTATATCTATACCATATCATATCTATATTTTATATTCAGTCTCTGCTATGACGTCGCTCAGGAAAAATTAAAATTAAAAGACTAAAATGTACTGTAAACCGAATAACTTTTGAATCCACTCGTTAGTGTTTTTATTCCTATTTACTGTTGGCTACTACGTAATGCTTTAACAGAAAATCAATCTCTCATTTTCTCTCTCTCTCTCTCTCTCTCTCTCTCTTCTCTCTCTCTCTCTCCTCTCTCTCTCCTCTCTCTTCCTCTCTTCCATTCTCTCTCTTCCTCCACTTCATCTCTACTCTTCAAAACTCTTCCTATTATTTCCTACTTCCTCTAAACTCATCCTATATTCCTTCCTATTTCCTCCAGTCTCATCCCATTCCATCCTACTTCCTCCTGTATCGTCATATTCCATCCTATTTCCTCCCATCTTATCCTATTCCACCCTACTTCCTCCTATTTTATCCTATTCCATCCTACTTCCTCCTATCTTGTCCTATTCCATCCTACTTCCTCCTATCTTATCCTATTCCCTCCTATTTCCTCCTATCTTATCCTATTCCATCCTACTTTCTCCTATCTTATCCTATTCCCTCCTATCTTATCCTTTCCATCCTACTTTCTATCTTATCCTATTCCATCCTACTTCCTCCTATCTTATCCTATTCCATCCTACTTCCTCCTATCTTGTTCTAGTCCATCCTACTTCCTCCTATCTTATCCTATTCCATCCTACTTCCTCCTATCTTATCCTATCCTATACTCCATCCTACTTCCATCCTACTTTCTCCTATCTTATCCTATTCCATCCTACTTCCTCCTATCTTATCCTATTCCATCCTATTTCCTCCTATCTTATCCTATTCCTCCTATTTCCTCCTATCTTATCCTATTCCCTCCTATTTCCTCCTATCTTATCCTTTCCTCCTACTTTCTCCTATCTTATCCTATTCCATCCTACTTTCTCCTATCTTATCCTATTCCATCCTACTTTCCTATCTTATCCTATTCCATCCTACTTCCTATCTTATCCTATTCCATCCTACCTCCTCCTATCTTATTATTCCATCCTTCCTCCTATCTTATCCTATTCCTCCTATTTCCTCCTATCTTATCCTATTCCATCCTACTTATCCTCCTTCTACTTTCTCCTATCCTATTCCATCCTACTTTCTCCTATCTTATCCTATTCCATCCTACTTTCTCCTATCTTATCCTATTCCATCCTACTTCCTCCTATCTTATCCTACTCTCCTACTTCCTCCAATCTTGTTCTATTCCATCCTACTTCCTCCTATCTTATCCTACTTCATCCTACTTTCTCCTATCTTATCCTATTCCATCCTACTTTCTCCTATCTTATCCTATTCCATCCTACTTCCTCCTATCTTATCCTATTCCATCCTACTTCCTCCTTATCCTACTTCATCCTACTTTCTCCTATCTTATCCTATTCCATCCTACTTTCTCCTATCTTATCCTATTCCATCCTACTCCTCCTATCTTATCCTATTCCATCCTACTAGCTCCTATCTTATCCTATTCCATCCTACTTCCTCCTATTTTATCCTATTCCACCCTCCTTCCTCTTATCCTATTCCACGCTTCTTCCTCCTATCTTATCCTATTCCATCCTACTTCCTCCTATCTTATCCTACTCCATCCTACTTCCTCCAATCTCGTCCTATTTCATCCTACTTCCTCCTATTTTATCATATTCCATCCTACTTCCTCCTATCTTATCCTATTCCATCCTACATCCTCCCATCTTGTTCTATTCAACCCTCCTTCCTCCTGTCGTATCCTATTCCATCCTACTTCCTCCTGTCTCCTCCTATTCCATGCTGCCCCATCCTGCGTCAACGCTTTCAAAACACAACAGCATTTCCATCCTTTATGTGACCCTTGGTACTCTGTCACCGACGTCTGTCATTTCAAAACACCACATTTGTTGTGGCTATATAAATTGTCGTTAATACCATTGCACGGGAGAAGAGGGAATCGGAAGTCGGAAGCCGGAGGGAGCGAAGTGGGAACCGCTGGAAACAACGAGGTTAATGGAAAGGATCAAGAACAGGATCAAGATCGAAGCGAACGAACGACCACTTCCGATTGACGAGCATTGGGCCACGACAGCCCCCGTCCGTCTGGTACAACAGGGAACCAGTGCCGCTCAATATAGTCGCATATATATACATGATATATATACGATATATATATAGATGTATCTATATGTCGTGTCTATATATCATGTACATAATGTGAAATATACGTGATATATATATATGATCATAGATATAATGATGTATAAAAATATATACTATATATATATATATGTATATATAAAATCACAATGTATACATGACTTTATTGAACCATGCATTTTTATCCATATATGACTTTATTGAACCATATAGCTGTACGAAGATATATATTATGTTTGTGTACGTATATCTATTTATATACCAGCACATAGGACTATGGTTAGGTTTATACGACTATGTGTATATATACAGGCCTATATATAATGCACAGTAACTGTTGGTCGCAGGGACATCTTCCCGTTCCGTTGGCTCATAGACTATTCAGGCAGTCTCGCCGTAGATAAGAGAGAGAGAGAGAGAGAGAGAGAGAGAGAGAGAGAGAGAGAGAGAGAGAGAGAGAGAGAGAGAGAGAGAGAGAGAGAGAGAAAGAGAGAAAGAAAGAGAGAGAGAGATAGAAGAGAGGACAGAGGAGAGAGAGAAGGTGAGAGGGAGAGATGGAAGGAGAGACAGGCAGACAGCCAGACAGAAAGACCATTGGACTCCTGCAGAGGGCAGGTATACAGGACAGAGAGAAGGTGAGAATGAGAGAGAGAGAGAGATGGAAGGAGAGACAGCCAGAGAGAGAGACGATTGGACGACAGAGAGACAGGCAGTTTCAGATGGAGAGAGAGAGAGCGAGAGAAAGAGACAGGCAGAGGCAGGCAGAGAGAGAGAGAGAGAGATATATAGCGAGAGGAAGGGCGAGAGAGAGGCAGAGAGAGGCAGAGAGAGAGAGAGAGACAGAGAGAGAGAGAGAAAGAGAGATAGCGAGAGAAAGAGAGAGAATGAGGCAGAGAGTGAGAGAGAGAGAGAGAGAGAAAGACGCAGAGAATGAGGCAGAGAGAGAGAGAGAGAGAGACAGACAGACAGAAACAGAGAAAGAGACAGACTGACAGAGACAGAGAGATGGAGAGGAAAAGGGAGAGGGAGAAAAAGAGACATTTGGATGCACACAGAGGGCAGAGGAATATGCGTAACAATGACCGTGCGCTGGCACTGACCGACTAGACAAGCAGAGGCGGTGGAGAAGAAGGATGCGCCGTGGATGTGGCCTGCTGCAGCAACCGCTGCAGCTCCTCCTGCATCTGGGCTGCTGATGATGCTCGGCTGATCCTCGTAATGGACCTGCCAATATGAACTGTGTGGTCAGTGGACTGGCCGCCATAACGGAGCGTCCATCCGTCCGTTCGTCCGTCCGTCCGTACATTCTCCATCGCTGGCTGTGGACACCAGACTGACCGCTTCCTCGTGTGATGACTCTCTTCTTCCTAAGTGGGCCACGGCTGGACTGGTCATTCGGATGGTCAATCGGTGACGAACAGACCTAACTGACCACAGCATTCTTGGAGAGTTGGCCAGTCGATCAGTTGGTCAATCGCTGACCACATAATAGAACCTTATTGTTACTTCGTCAGCTTCTAAGCTTACCGCAGTCGGTTAGGGTTAGGGTTAGGGTTAGGGTCATTGAACACGTTAGGAACGGACACTTCTATATTGACCAGATCTTGACCAGTTCGTTGACCAGCGTGAACTGACCCGATCATACAGACTCGAGTCTTTGGTTGACCAGCTGCCCACGTGACCTGACCATAGCGTCCCTTTGGCCAGTGGACTGGTCAATTACTGACCCCATCCCGACTGGTCATCACTGGTAGCCTCTGACCCCAGGAACCGCAGCTGACCGCGTCACGTGCGGTCCACAGCAAAGAACGCTGGTAAAGACGGACGACCGCTCGGACAGCGGCGCCACGGCTCGCGTCGGCGGCGGCGGCGGCGCCGGGGGCGGCGGCGGCGGGAGCGCCGGCGCCAGCCGAGGTGGCGCTTGGGTACGAAGCTGCCGTGCTCGGTTCGGACGGCAGAGGATGGGAGACAGGTGTCAGTGGCTCCGAGACAGGTGCAGCAACTCGTCGTGCGCATCGGCCTGCACCAGGGCCTTCCTCGTTGTCGTCAACTTCATCTTTCTGGTCAGAACACTTACTTACTCGCTTACTTATTTAATTACTTTTTACTTATTTACTTACTTACTTATTGACTTACTTACTTATTGACTTACTTACTCACTTATTTACTTACTTATTTATTTACTTACTTTGCTTACTTATTTACTTATTTAGTTACTTACTTACTTACTCACTAGTTCTCGTCTGCAATTCATTCGTAATGGGAATCGCAATTACTTGTAACGTTTGTCATTAACTAGTAGTAATGTAATGTAATTAGTAATTTACAGCAGTGGCCATTCAGTAGTGCTCCCAGTGCGAGAACCCCGAGAGAAGAAATAGAAATAGGTTTTAAGGAAGAGAGAGAGAGATGAAGACAATGATCCAGAAAGGATAGTCTGACGCAGAGTGAAGGGAAGGGCATTACATAAGGAGGGCCCGGTGGTGGCACAGGATCTAGTTTGAACAATAATAATATTATTGTGGTCCAAGCTAGTGGGATAAACCAGTCAGACCGGTCCAGAGATCGGAGAGGCCGATGAGAAGATGGAGAAAGCAGAAGACGAATGAGGTCCCTTAGATATTTTGGGATATTAAGCGCAACTATCGCACGACAAAGCATCAATCGATGGCGCTGAGAAACTATGAGTGAAGAACTTGCTGAAGGTCCCTACACGGTAGCCGTATCATCAGACGAGGCGGTTCGAACCAGTAATCTCCCCGTTACAAGGCGAGCGCTCTAACCAATCGGTTACCGCTTATTTGTATAGCGCTACTTTTAAATAGAGGTGCTCCAGATATAAAAATACGAGAGCCCTATCAGACCGCATAGTATTCAAGCGCATACGTAAGAGAATCTGAAGAAACCACGCAGCCTACGCGTCACAGGTGACGTCGCTACTTCAAGGAAGACGGAAGAGTCATAAGATTAAGACGCTTCAGATGTGTTAGATTTGATTTGATTAGCTAAGATCGAATAGCATTCGTAATCGTAATAGTAAATTTATGTAGTGCCACGGAGAGAGATACTCCTCAGAGGCGCTCCCGACCTGACAACACCACGATCGAAAAGAATGGTGTTCAAAAGCTAACGGAAAAGGGGTAAAGAAAGGCCAAGAAGTTCATCATGGAGGTTGCTAGGCAACCGATTAACCTATTGGACTAGACCGAACAGATTAGATTAGATTGGATTAGATTATAGCATAGGTACACTATACTACATTACATCATACTCTACTATGCTGTATACTTCCCTATTTATAGACTACGCTGTAAGATTTTGGCTGGGGTCTGCGGTCTCTCCCTCATCTGCCAGCTGCTTTAAGACTTTTTTATTCTCTCGGGGCTTTCACTCTGAATAACCTATAGACCAGTGTTTGTTAACCAGTGTTCGACCGAACCCCTGGGGTTACGGTGAGCCATTGCCAGGGGTTCGGCAGATTTCCTCTGAAATATATACATAATAGTATTACATATTCAGGGTCAGTGAGTGTGACTGAAAAATCATTTGCTATTTATTTTTATTTTTATGCTTGTATTTAATAAATTTTGTTTGAAATAGATTGCCTACCAGGCCCTACCTTATGAAATTTAAAAATGTATTAATATTGTATCACATTTTGGTACATTTTGGTACTGTATTCTCGTTCTTGCATAATTTCGATTTGCTCAATATCCTACAGTTGCTGGCATCCAAATAATCTGTAGCTAGTTGATTCTTTCGTTCATTCATTCCTCCGTCCTTCCATCCGTCCGTCCTTCCATCCTTCCATCCGTCCATCCGCCCGTCTGTTCCTTCGTTGGGGTTGGGCCAATATTTGCTGTCGATAGGCGATGTTGACGCAGCCGAAATCTTTTCAATATCGAACTGAAGGTCGCGGCGGTCAATAACAAAGGAGACAGCGCGAACCAACATCTTTCAATTTCCTCGAGAAACGTTATCGATACAGGGAACGGAGACGACGCAGCCGAGAAGGAATGACCGAATGAATGATCGAATGATGAATGGAATGAATGACCGAATGAATGACCGAATGAATGACCGAATGAATGACCGAATGAATGACCGAATAAATGACCGACTCAGTGACCGAATGAATGAATGAATGAATGACCGAATGGATGACCGAATGAATGACCGACCGAATAACCGACTGAATGACCGAGTGAATGAATGAATGACCGAATGAATGACCGGATGAATGAATGACCGAATGAATGACCGAATGAATGACATGACCGAATGAATGAAATGAATGACCGAATGAATGAATGAATGAATGAATGAATGAATGAAATGAATGAATGAATGAATGAATGAATGAATGAATGAATGAATGAAATAAACAACCGAATGAATGACCGAATGAATGAATGGATGAATGACTGGATGAAGCAGACACTAGCTGACTCATACGATGACCAACAGATGAGACAAAAGAACGACAAAATGACCCGAGCGGGGAATCAGCTGACATAGAGTTAAGTAGGCAGGAGGGCTGACAGAGAGGGAGACAGAGAGGAAGACAGAGAGGCAGACAGAGGGAAAGAAAGAGAGCTAGTTCCACGCCTTCGCAAATGAATCCGATACTCTAGTGGCTTTAGTGCACCATCCAGTATAAATTGCACCCGAGAAATGTCGGCAAACACAGACATAATTTTAAAGACTAGCCAGTCTGACACTGAGTGAGTTAACCTGGTGTCTTATACCTGGATAAAAAAACGACTCGCAGGTAAAACGAAGTAAGGCACGCTATGTCTGCTAAGGTAAGGTGACCGTAGGCTGAAATTTTAATAATTGTCTGCAGTAACTTGGTACACTGGTGAAAGGTTAAAGGTTATTTGAAAGAGATGGGTCATATACTTAAGTTTATGAAGTCAATGACATCAGACGACTGATAGACCGAACTGATTTGGTCAGTGAAATCCAAAGACTTGGACCGCGACCGTGACATACCACTGATACCAGGCTCGCAGAGGGCACATTAAGAATCACAGCATCCACTGACGGACTGCATGACATTGTATCCGATTGTATTATCCAGACTCCAGAGACGGCCTTGACAGTCCTTCACAATTTTGTGCCATAGGCGAGGACAAAATCCCGTCCCTTACTCATAAATGACATCTTTTTGACGGAAGTTACCCATCATGTATTTTGTCAGAATTTGCCGCGGCCCTTCAAAAGTTCCGCTCTAGGCACTTTATAGGCCTGTATCGCTATACCTAAAGCCGTTCACTGGGCTTATCATGGAACTGAGACAGGTCGATTGGTTAAAATGTAGTAGCCCTACTTTCTGAACTTTTACGCAGATTCTGAAATAGATTATCTGCTCAGTGGGCATCTAGTGCAAAGAATGCAATATATGGGCGTAATCTTCTGATACTTGAAGGTTCTACACTTTCAATCAATTCTCATTATCGTTCTTAACGTTTCCTGAGCGAATAATAAAAACAGAGGGAAGTATAGCTTTAAAAAGGTTACAAATGATAGCACTAATAATAATATTGCAACGATTATGAGTAAAAAATGCGATTCGTTCAAACGTAAATATAAACGGAATCAAGAAATATAACTGACGTGGTTGCCATGGGAACTCATTGCGACCAAATTATATATAGAACTTTTGTGCACATGCTCGGAACGGTTTCAGTTCATTAGAATTGCGCACGTTAAAAATGCAATGATAATTATCGAACAGCAGCAAGTGACTTCGAGTGGACGAATCGTTATGCGCTCGAGAAGATCCAATGGAAATCCAAAAGGTCGACAATTTATGCATGTAAATATGCCTATAAGGATCCTGAGTGGCCGAGTGGGTTGGTAGCCCGCTCGTCACGCCGGCGCATCGGGTTCGCTTCCCGGTCGGTTTATCGAGATTAATTTCTCGGATCTTTACTGCGGGTGGCTCGGTCGCATTATAAACGTGGAGTACAATACAACACACAATACAACACATCACAATACAACTGGGGCGCGGTGGTTTAGGGGTATGTTCGGTGCCTTGCAGCTGGAGGGTTGCGGGTTCGAATCCACCTCAAAGCCGCCGCGTAGGACCCTGGGCAAGTCCTTCACTCATAATTGCTCATGCGCTTCGGCGTGAAACTCCGATTCAGCGTTCGCGCAGTAGTCAGGAGCGCCTCTGAATGGGAAATCTGGTAGGGGCGCTATAACAAGTGTTCAAATACAATACAATACAATATAGGTAGTATGCATGCATGTGTGGATGGGTGGGCGTCTGGAGAGGGGCAAGGGGGCATTTACCCCCTGGATTTTGCGCATAAAATTTTAAAAAATTTACTTATCATCTTTGTTTTTAACAATGAACTGCTATGCTTTTTCCGCAGTTTAATTTTTATCCAAACTAGTCAAAATAACCTTAAAATTTTTAAAGCGGCGTGGCATCCATTAAAACAGGCAGTGAAGGATCCAGAGCTTCTCATTTGAAAATAGAAAGCGATTTTATAAATCGATGACGCTGGATTGATAGACGATCGATGCGCGGTCGACCTCGGAACCGTTTGTGTACAGCGTATTTTCTTCATCGTATTCGAAAAGCTGGATATTACATGGTTGTCCATTAACTGATAGAGTATACGCAGCACTTGCTAACCGTTTATAAGCCTCACTCTGCTTGTCGAATGGTCTGGCTCAGGTTCCTCTTGCAGTCTAACTCATCGAGTGCGATCGATTTACCGATCGACCAGACCTTTGCTAGGCGATCGACCAAGGAGATCGATCGATCGATCGCCTCAGATGAGAAGCTCTGAGGATCTCACCCGATCAATTCATTGAAAAGTAAGCAGGGTCGAGGCCTTAATGATCGATATAGAAAAAAGTCTACTTTACATTTTACATTCCACTCGTCGAAGCCTCTTTTCCCGCTGCCATCCAGCCACTACCGACTCCAACAGTTTACAATTTCTCCTCTGGCAAAACGAGGCACAACCGAAGGAACCCGGTCTCTCCCTTAATAGTCAGCCATATTTGTTGGTGGACTCCGCCGTCTCCTGGACATGGTTTTATCTGCTTCCGAATTATTTATTTAGCGCACTTATGCGTCGCCCGCCGTCTACCAATAACGGACAGAATTCGGAGGGCCAATGGAAGTGAGAATTTGTCCAGATGGGGCTCTGTGTACTCAGCGCCTCTCCAATCAACGGACTACCGTCGCTCGCACACACACGCACGTTTGCACAGCGCGTTTTAGTCTGGTCCTCGTTATTTATTTAGGCCCCCTTCAGACTTGTAGTTTGGGGCAAATTGTGTGGCGTAGATGGGGTCAAACCATACATAGTCTATGGTACAGGAATCCATTAAGTACTAGTAACTTCGTAGACTACTTATTTGGCTACTTTTAATAAACTACTTCCAATACTGCAAATGCTACTACTACTACTGCTGTTGCTTGTAGTAGTAGTAGTAGTAGTAGTAGTAGTAGCAGCAGCAGCAGCAGCAGCAGCAGCAGCAGCAGCAGCAGCAGCAGCAGCAGTAGTTGTGATAGTCGTATTGACAGTAGTACATAGTATCAACAGTAGTGGCAAAAGTGGTGGTAGTAGTAGTTATCACCCACCTGCCTGGGTGATAATTGCGCCTTGTGTTGTGAACGAGGATAATCATGACTGATACGTCGCCTGTCTGTGTGGTCAAGTTAGAAATTGCTCTTAAGTAGTGAACAGGTGGCCGTCGTTGACGTGTTTAGCTTCGACGAGTGGCATCACAATTGCATTAGTTGCGTCACAGAGGACGATTTCGGGAAAAGCAGATGGCGTTTAGGGCGGTTTTAGGGAAGGTGGGGGGAGGATTTAGGGAAATTGACGAAGGCATGAAAGGTAAAGGGGATTGGTGGAATGAGTGAATGCTGGAGTAAGGGTATGGGAAGAGGGAAGGAGGGACGGGTGAATGGGTGTGTGGATGGATGGATGGATGGATGGATGGATGGATGGATGGATGGATGGATGGATGGATGGATGGATGGATGGATGGATGGATGGATGGATGGATGGATGGATGGATGGATGGATGGATGGATGGATGGATGGATGGATGGATGGATGGATGGATGGATGGATGGATGGATGGATGGATGGATGGATGGATGGATGGATGGATGGATGGATGGATGGATGGATGGATGGATGGATGGTTGAAATATAGACGGAAGGACATGACGTAAGTCTATAGGTAAAAGTGAATCTGGATTTCGCAGAAACACAGATATATCGATACATAGACACAAAGAGATGCACAAATACACAGATACGTAGGTATATAAACACACATACACGCATACACCACACACACACGCACACACACACAAACACATACACATACACATACACAAACACACACAAACACATACACATACATATACACACACAGCGATACCAAGCTACAAAGATTAATATGTTAATATTCTCCAAACACACACACACACACACGCATACAGCCAAGCAAACGGATCTGGAATCGTGGTCGCTACAGTCATCCGTCCATATTCTCACAGTCCGTTGATTCGGCTCCGTTCAAACACAGCTCGTCTTCCGCCAGCGCTTTGGCGGGAGGGCAACCGGTGTGACGACGAATAGATGCCATGGCGAAATAGGTTCCGGGGAGTTTGTGATTGGGTAACATGATCTGGACGCGGAAATCCGTTTCTAAATAAAGAACTGCAATGGTTCACCTGATATGGTCGTAGAAATAGAACTGTCCTGGCTCACGTGACCTGGACGTGCACGTGATCTGTTTCTAAAATTAGAACTGTAATCGTTCACTTGATATCAAGGAAATTTATATAGCGCATATAATTGTCATTTAATACTTACGAAATATTGTTTCCTGTCAAATTTAGCTCTCAAGGCAACAAGGCACATCGGAGATGAGTTATAACAGGCTTCGTTATACCACAAATTCTGATAAAAGACGGGTTTGGCAAAGGATTCCACAATAATAAGCTCAACTATAGAAACTAAACTCGTTCAATCAATCAATCAATCAATCAGAATTTATATAGCGACTCTTCAAGATTGACGTTTTATAGCATGACTTCGTTTTCGGAGGCGTTTCATGCCATGGTTTCAATGAAAGCGTTGTAAGGAGTATCTAAAATTCGCCACATAACGTTGTGCCAACGGTGGTCTGAGACAGGAACCGTTTTCGCTGTGGGACCGATTTATCCTCACACCGGTCTGGGTGCTGTACGGACGGACGGACGAGGGGGATGAGAGGGTCGTCGACGGACCATGTTTCTTCTCTAATATAGACGCCTGGTCCATTTGAAGCCCTGCAGTCTTCCACCGCCAGCACCGACCGAGAACAGCGTCCAACCATCACGCACCGATAGGCACGCAACCTTCATCATTTGCCTCTGTCACCCGGAGGAGGGAGGACGGAAAAACGGACGAATAGGACAAACGGACGAAAGGATAAACGGACGGACGGACGGAAGAAAGGACGGATGGACGGACGAAAACGATAAACGGACGAAAGGACAAACGGACGAAAAGGACAAACGAACGAAAGGACATTTAGGACAAACGGACGACAGGAAAAACGGACGAAAGGACAGCTGGACGGACGGACGAAAGGAAGGACAAAAGGACGGATGGCGGAAGGATGAGACGGACGGACGGACGGACAGATGGACAGAAGGATGGGTGTGTGCGTGGATGGGTGGGTGGATCGATAAATGGATGGTTGGATGGATGGATGGATGGATGGATGGATGGATGGATGGATGGATGGATGGATGGATGGATGGATGGATGGATGGATGGATGGATGGATGGATGGATGGATGGATGGATGGATGAATGGATGGATGGATGGATGGATGGATGGATGGATGGATGGATGGATGGATGGATGGATGGATGGATGAATGGATGGATGGATGGATGGATGGATGATGGATGGATGGATGGATGGATGGATGGACGAATGCATGGATGGATGGATGGATGGATGGACGGATGCATGGATGCATGGATGCATGGATGGATGCATGGATGGATGGATGAATACCAGTCTCCGCTGGATTGGTCTTAGATTGCCCAATTACTAACGGGCGCCTCTGCCGACAAAACGATGCTACTGGGTCGTGATGTCTGACCCCTTCGGTCACTATTGTTTCGTTTTCAGGGTGTTCTGCATCCAGACGAAAAGTGTCTTGGATTGATCCGTTGCCTTCGGGGGTCGTTCGTTTCTTTCCTCTCCTATTTCCGTTGTTCAGCACGCTCGTTTCCTGTGGGTGGTCCCTTGTAGGTTCCCTCCCCCTGTTGTCTTTGGTGGTCTGTTGTCTTGGATGGTCTGTTGTCTGCGTGTGTGGTCCGTCGGCGTCGTTTGTCAGTGGCTTTTATTTCTTGGATTAACAATCGTCTTTGATGAGGATAATCTGCCGTTGGATCGTTTCTTTGCAGTCGGATTACTTCTGATCAGCTTTTATTGAGCACCGACCGCATGCATCCACGTTCTTTGATCACGATTGGCGGGAGATCGAAATAAATAGATCCTGTCTTGATCATGTTTACGTCCTATGGGTCATGCTAAGACCGGATTCTATCGTAAATTAATGCGATTTATCATCATCATCATCATCATCATCATCATCATCATCATCATCATCATCATCATCACGTGATGCTTCACCATCACTAGCGTCATGATCATCATCATCATCATTATCATTATCATCATCATCACCACCACCACCATCATCATCATCCCATTATTCTTCGCTATCATGTTCATCATCACCATAGTCGTCGTCTTTATCATTGCTGTCCTGAAAATCATCACTTTCATTATCTTGTCTTGCAATAAATACTTGTGAAAAATTTATAATATATCACGTTTTATTTCATAAAGTGCTTGCATACAACATACACGTGATAAGTTTTACGCCAAGGTTTCAAAATGTTTGCATTTCTAAACAATGTAATAAGTTTACATGAGAGATTAAACATACTTGCTTAAAACTTACACGTAATAAACGTCTAATTTTCCCACAGAGAGTGTACGATCAGTGTACTCATTACAGCTGAGTTGGCAAGGGATGCAGATGATGCAGAAATCTCGAACAAATTGATGCCCTGGCAGGGATTTGAACCCCCAATCTCTCGATTGACAATCTAGACGCTAACTACTACACTAACGAGTGCCGATATAGATATCGATATAGAGGTGCCGTTTAATCGTGAAATGGCGCTGGATTGAAACGTCGGTTATAAACGGAGGAAAGGCATCTTCGCAACCTTATTTCGCTACTCTCGCGTTGTGTCCAGCCGCCCACATAACATTTTTCGTGTGACAAGATTTAAGACAGGAAAATGATTTGATTTGAATAGTGTTATCTGCGACAGAGAAGATCTGATAGATAAAATTGATATGATTAGTCCTATCTGTGACAGCCAAGATCGCAGGCGTTTGCACAATAATTGGGCCTTCTGTTGTTGACGAGCGTCGCCTCCGGGTTGTTCTCGAGATTCATGTGGTTGCATTTCCTCCATCAAAGCCTCGTTATATGGAAAACACGCACGTCATCTCTGGCACAGGAGGCGAGTGGGTGGCGTTATATAAATGCTCAGATAACCAGCCGACGGCTGATCTCTTATGGCGGGATTCTCACAGCAGCTGTCGAAGTAGATATGAGCGCTGTGAACATAGGCTGATGGTGTTATTAGCGATGGTGGTGATGATGATAATGGTAATGATACGACGACGACGACGACGATAACGATGATGTCTGTCTAGATGATGCTTCTCTCTCTGTCTCTCTCTCTGTCTCACTCTCCCTACTTCTTGCTCTGTCTGTCTCTCGTTCTGTCTGTCACTGTCTCTCTCTGATTGTCCCTGTCTCTCTGTCCCTGCTTCTCTCTGTCTCTCTCTGTCTCTCAGTTTATCTGATTCTCTTTCTGATTCTCTGTCTGTCTGTCTGTCTCTCTCTCTCTCTCTTTCTGTCTGTCTGTCTGTCTGTCTGTCTCTCTCTCTCTCTCTCTCTCTCTGTCTGTCTCTCTCTGTTTCTCTATCTATTTCTCTCTGTTCTCTCTCCTCTCTTTAGTTGATTCTTTCTCTGTCTCTCTTGTCTGTTTCTCTTCTCCGTTTCTCTCTGTTTCTTTCTGTTTATGTGTGTGTTTATCTCTGTCTCTGCCTGTCTGTCTATCTTTATCTGTTTCTGTCTCTGCTATTCTCTCTCCCGTTCGCTCTGCCTCAGCCTACTCATAATAAACGGTTGGTTAGGTGCTCTTCAACGACACTATCATAACAGCGATGATTTAGCGTCGCCCTCCTCCTTTCTCCATGCTTGGGACTGGCACTGCCAGAGTAAGAACAGTGGCGGAATAAGTAACTCGCACGAACAGCAGAGATTGCTATTAAGTAAGCGGAGTGTCGGGAGTACCTCTGATTTTTTCTCGAGGGGCATTAGATAAGTAAGCATTTACTATTACAATACATGTCAACTGATCTCTGACTAGAGTGATGGATGATACCATGGGCCAAGATTGTTCAGGAGAATGTTCAAATTGCGCAATTGGGTCAATCATTTTTGAATAGTGTGTGCTTAGGGTTGTTTTGAAACCACTTATGCTGTCAACTTCGTCCAATAAAAATTCCTATGACATTTTCCTGTCGAATTAAGTCCAAGTTACATAATCGCCAGTCATGTACAAATCGTTTTAAGTGAATTGCGATTTGAATTCTTTTTCTGCGTAATTGCAGATAAACGTACAGTTAGAAATTTCTGCAGTTGTATGGATGTGTTTACTTGGTAAAACTAGGCCTACTAGGCCAGTTTGCTATGTCATACTTGTTTTCTATATCATCTGTTGCACTTGCCTACCTATCTATAGCTACCTAAATACCTACCTAATTGACTCAGAATAGCTGACTGACTGACTGACTTTGAGTTTTCTATATCATATGATGCACCAACTTATCTATTGCTACCTACCTAACTGACTGACTGACTGGCTGACTGACTGACTGGCTGACTGACTGATTGACTCGCTGACTCACTCACTCACTCACTCACTCACTCACTCACTCACTCACTCACTCACTCACTCACTCACTCACTCACTCACTCACTCACTCACTCACTCACTCACTCACTCACTCACTCACTCACTCACTCACTCACTCACTCACTCACTCACTCACTCACTCACTCACTCACTCACTCACTCACTCACTCACTCACTCACTCACTCACTCACTCACTCACTCACCTCACTCACTCACTCACTCACTCACTCACTCACTCACTCACTCACTCACTCACTCACTCACTCACTCACTCACTCACTCACTCACTCACTCACTCACTCACTCACTCACTCACTCACTCACTCACTCACTCACTCACCTCACTCACTCACCACTCACTCACCTCACACTCACTCACTCACTCACTCACTCACTCACTCACTCACTCACTCACTCACTCACTCACTCACTCACTCACTCACTCACTCACTCACTCGTTCACTCACTCACTCACTCACTCACTCACTCACTCACTCACTCACTAGCTTTCTATCTACATACCTACCTCCAGCACATGGAGCTCCAACCTACCTATTAGTATCCATGCGACCTGCGCTGTCTCCCTACCTTCGTTTTGTATTGTTGTATTGTATTGTAGTTAATCATTTATAAAGATACCTATAACATAATCATCAGCCGTTCTCTTCCTCTATTTCGGAAACGCCTGAAGACCATCTTATTTATTAGAGACAGCACTGACTTGGGTTGGGAGCGCCTCTGAATCTCTGAGTGGCGCTATACAAATGTCCAATTACAATTACAATTACAATTACAATGCTAGATTTTCACGTGAAGCGATCACCGACCGATGACTTGTGCATATAATAATAATAATAAAATAATAATAATAATAATAATAATAATAATAATAATAATAATAATAATAATAATAATAATAATAATAATAATAATAATAATATCTTTTCTTTAATTAAGCGCCTGACAAACGCATTGCGCTGTACATTTACATGTTATGCAGTTTAAATCTTAACAACTAACGGAACAGACAGCCTGCAATACAACGGCGCTAATAGCAGCCTACAAAGCATATCCGCCCTACGGGACTCGAACTCGGTACCTCTCGCTCTCTATGCCAGATGTTATCCAATGCGCTAGCGGGCCCCCCTCCACGGCGCTATCGAAGTTATTACCGTATGCAAAATGTAAGATAGGACTAACGGTTAGCATTTACTTCCTGTGTATACACTCAATAT
This sequence comes from Aporrectodea caliginosa, assembly GCA_020284085.1. Taxonomy (NCBI): domain Eukaryota; kingdom Metazoa; phylum Annelida; class Clitellata; order Crassiclitellata; family Lumbricidae; genus Aporrectodea; species Aporrectodea caliginosa. The sequence goes on along the minus strand of JACEVL010000384.1, from coordinate 423,321 downwards.
TGGACGAGCAACAAATGAGGTTTTTTGTCGGAACTGCCGTCCACGCAAATTCTCATTAGCTTGGGGCGAGAAGATGACTCAGGCAGGAAAGAAGGAGTCTTGCTTTGGCTCCGGATCAAAATCAATAAGGGAGGAGACGGATAGTCGCCCGAATAAGCAGCGGGCCATCTTCGGCAGAGAAGTTGACCAGCGTAGGAAAACGAATGACCATCCTCTCTTCATCTTATTCATGCTTTTCTGCATCTTCACCTTTTCGTTGGCTTCCCATTGCTCGTCTTAGTTTTCTTCACTTTGCTCTTTATCCATATCCAGCGTTTGTAGGAAGCAAATTTCACAGAAGTAGTAGCAGTAGTGGCAGTGGCAACAGAAGTAATGGTTGTAGTAGCAATTGTAGTGGTAGTTGTTGTTGCTGTTGTAGCAGTAGCAGTAGTAGCAGCAGCAGCAATAGTAGCAGTAGCAGTAGTGGTGGTAATGGTAGTTTTAGTAGTAGTAGTGATGGTGGTGGTAGCAGTAGCAGTAGCAGTAGCAGTAGCAGTAGTGGTGGTGGTGGTGGTGGTGGTGGTGGTGGTGGTGGTGGTGGTGGTGGTGGTGGTGTGCGGCGGCGGCGGCAGCAGTAGTAGTAGTAGTAGTAGTAGTAGTTGTTGTTGTTGTTGTTTTTGTGTTGTTGTCGTTGTTGCAGTTTCCTGTTAAATGACGCTATGTCATCACAAAGATGATTAGCGTCGCCCTCCTTTTTTCCAGACTTGGGGTGGCACTATACGGGCAGTGGCGGAAGTTATTTAGCAGATCAAGCATCTTCTTGGTACCAATTATCTAGAAGTTCGGAATTAAGTGGACCAGCAACATCTATGCAAATAGTTGACACAAAATTAATACATTCGGTGGCATCGCTAACAAAAATATAATCTATGCGCTCAGCTCGCTTTTGGTGTAAACACGAGGACTAAAGCTCCCTCTTGCGATAAACATGTTACAAACATATTATCTATAATATCGGAGATGTTATTTAGATTAAATGCTTAGCACTGGAGAGAAAAGCTTCGTAGATACTTATCGCGTCTTGTTTATGTGATCACGGATGATGCCAATATATGACGGCACGCCCACAATATACGTCATCATCAACACGGTCCTATCCGTACATAATATATATATATATATATATATCTATATACTAAGTAGGTAAGTAAGTATATACTTTATGAACCAATTGCTAATTGCTAATCACACTTTGGTGTACAGACATCTGTACGCATCTCATCCCACGGACATAATGTACGGTACGGTACACTCCACATACACATCACACACACACACACACACACACACACACACACACACACCAAACTGACACATAGCACACAGATCACAGAGAGAGACAGACACACATTCAAGACAGACAGACAGACAGACAGACAGATATGCGACAGACAGACAGAGAGACAGAGAGAGAGACAGAGACAGAGACAGAGACAGAGAGAGAGACAGAGACAGAGACAGAGACAGAGACAGAGACAGAGACAGAGACAGAGACAGAGACAGAGACACAGAGACACAGAGACACAGAGACACAGAGACAGAGATAGACAGAGAGACAGAGACAGACAGAGACAGACAGAGACAGACAAAGACAGACACAGAGAGAGAGCCAGAGAGAGAGTGAGAGAGAGTGAGAGAGACAGAGGGACAGTGAGAGACAGAGAGAGACAGAGAGCGAGAGACCGAAGCAGAGACAGACAGACAGAGACCACCTTAATGCAGGCAATATAAATAAGTCGAGCAGCGGGTATCACGAGATAAATATCAATTAGTTTAAGCTGAATAATCCGGAGAGATTTCTTCGCGATAAACAGGACGAGAAAGCAAGAAGTAACAACCGGAATCTGGCCAATGATTCTGAGACTGGATGAGAAGGGATTTAGCAGAATCCTAACAGGTGTCATTGGCCGACCGCAGCACGTGTATGGAATTAAGAACAACATCACTCGCAAAATAAATAAATAGGCTAGCTCCTGTAATGTAAAGCCCACCATAGTCACCAATGCCATCGTCATCATCATCATAATCATCACTCCATCGTCGTCGTCGTCGTCATCATTATCATCATCATCATCGTCGTCGTCATTGTCGTCGTCATCATCATCATCATCATCATCACCACCATCATCACCACCATTATCGCATCGTCTTCATTATCATCATCATCGTCGTCGTCGTCGTCATCGACATCATCATCATCATCATCATCATCATCATTGACCTGTTGCGGTGTGTCAGCAACCGTTTTCAATATACGAATATATACAATACAATCATCATCATCATCATATCATCATATCATCATCATTACCACCACCATCGTCACCATCATTATCACCACCACCATTATCATCATCATCATTACTACCAACACCCACCATCATTATCATCATCACCGTCATCAGCCCCGTCATCAGCAGTTGCAACATCAACACCAACATCTACATTTGTAGCAGTAGCAGCAGCAGCAGCAGCAGCAGCATCTCCATCGTCGTTAGTGTCGTCACCTCTGTCAGGTGACAATATCAGATGACATCGTCTTGAAGATATTTTCGACCTATGCCATATCAGAGCGTACATGTATCAGTGAATGTCATTGTCACTGGATTACATTGCAATATAATTATCAAAAATATCTCCGCAAGACATTACACTACAGCGAAATGCCTTACAATGCACTGCATTAAATACATTGCAATAAAAGATCAAAAGCGTCGCAATAGGACTTAATACTTTTCAACACAATACAAAACATTGCAGACATTGCAATACATTACAAAACTTCACAAGATGATAAAATACAATAAAATACACCGCAATACAATTCAGTGCAATAGGAAACGTTGTAATACAATACAATACAGTGCACTGCAATAAAAGGCATTATATTTCAAAAAGAAAAAAATAATACATTTCAATCAATCAATTTTCGTTTATATCGAACACCAGGGTGACAGAACGCAGCATGTCACATTAAGTAGTTAGTCGTACATTTATATTAAATTAAAGCGATATTCAGAAAGGACAAGGTGACATACAAATGAATATACATTCATTTGTATGTCACCTTGTCCTTTCTGAATATCGCTTAATTTAATTTTTAATGATTTATTCAGAATATGTTTTTATACGATAAAAAATAATACATTGCAATACAATACAACGCATTTCAACGCAGTACAATACATTGAAATCCATTACTTCTTTGGATGCGACCTATCTGTCGTTAGGAGAAGAAGCTGTTAGGATCGGACGGTAGAGAGATAAGAGGACTGAATTATT
>JACEVL010000384.1:80000-415000 GCA_020284085.1 Aporrectodea caliginosa | reverse complement strand
TGTGTGCAGTGTGTAGGATGAATAGTTTTGAGATTGGCTCAAGTCAGCTACACACGATATCATTTTAATACCTGAAATTCTACTGAACAAGTTCAAGTAGAGCTTGACAGGATGAGGAAGAGTGTACAGTTGGCATTTCTGAGTAGGCCTATCTTATACCCTGACATACATTGAATACATGTCTGTCAGATAAGCGCAACATTCATAATAAGCTTTTCATTTGAATACGTGAATAACCACAATTTAAATACCTGATAAATAAAATTGTAATAAAATATTTATGTATCTAAGACATAATTTGATGCAATAATATGTGCACGTATACTGAATATAATTATGTTTATACAGTATACACATACAACATATAGGTATCGGTTTGCCTCCTACACTAGCCTATCGGTTTTCCTCGTACACTATCGGTTTTCCTCTTACGCTATCGGTTTTCCTCTTACGCTATCGGTTTTCCTCTTACACTATCGGTTTTCCTCTTACGCTATCGGTTTTCCTCTTACGCTATCGGTTTTCCTCGTACACTATCGGTTTTCCTCGTACACTATCGGTTTTCCTCTTACACTATCGGTTTTCCTCTTACGCTATCGGTTTTCCTCGTACACTATCGGTTTTCCTCTTACGCTATCGGTTTTCCTCGTACACTATCGGTTTTCCTCTTACGCTATCGGTTTTCCTCTTACGCTATCGGTTTTCCTCGTACACTATCGGTTTTCCTCTTACGCTATCGGTTTTCCTCTTACGCTATCGGTTTTCCTCTTACACTATCGGTTTTCCTCGTACACTATCGGTTTTCCTCTTACGCTATCGGTTTTCCTCTTACGCTATCGGTTTTCCTCTTACGCTATCGGTTTTCCTCTTACGCTATCGGTTTTCCTCGTACACTATCGGTTTTCCTCGTACACTATCGGTTTTCCTCTTACGCTATCGGTTTTCCTCTTACGCTATCGGTTTTCCTCTTACGCTATCGGTTTTCCTCTTACGCTATCGGTTTTCCTCGTACACTATCGGTTTTCCTCTTACGCTATCGGTTTTCCTCTTACGCTATCGGTTTTCCTCTTACGCTATCGGTTTTCCTCTTACGCTATCGGTTTTCCTCGTACACTATCGGTTTTCCTCTTACACTATCGGTTTTCCTCTTACGCTATCGGTTTTCCTCTTACGCTATCGGTTTTCCTCGTACACTATCGGTTTTCCTCGTACACTATCGGTTTTCCTATTACACTATCGGTTTTCCTCTTACGCTATCGGTTTTCCTCGTACACTATCGGTTTTCTTCTTACGCTATCGGTTTTCCTCTTACGCTATCGGTTTTCCTCGTACACTATCGGTTTTCCTCTTACGCTATCGGTTTTCCTCTTACGCTATCGGTTTTCCTCTTACGCTATCGGTTTTCTTCTTACGTACACTATCGGTTTTCCTCTTACACTATCGGTTTTCCTCTTACGCTATCGGTTTTCCTCTTACGCTATCGGTTTTCCTCGTACACTATCGGTTTCCCTCTTACGCTATCGGTTTTCCTCGTACACTATCGGTTTTCCTCTTACGCTATCGGTTTTCCTCTTACACTATCGGTTTTCCTCTTACGCTATCGGTTTTCCTCTCGTACACTATCGGTTTTCCTCTTACGCTATCGGTTTTCCTTCTTACACACTATCGGTTTTCCTCTTACGCTATCGGTTTTCCTCTTACGCTATCGGTTTTCCTCTTACGCTATCGGTTTTCCTCTTACGCTATCGGTTTTCCTCTTACACTATCGGTTTTCCTCTTACGCTATCGGTTTTCCTCTTACGCTATCGGTTTTCCTCTTACACTATCGGTTTTCCTCTTACGCTATCGGTTTTCCTCTTACGCTATCGGTTTTCCTCGTACACTATCGGTTTTCTTCTTACACTATCGGTTTTCCTCTTACGCTATCGGTTTTCCTCGTACACTATCGGTTTTCCTCTTACGCTATCGGTTTTCCTCGTACACTATCGGTTTTCCTCGTACACTATCGGTTTTCCTCTCGGTTTTCCTTACGCTATCGGTTTTCCTCTTACGCTATCGGTTTTCCTCTTACACTATCGGTTTTCCTCTTACGCTATCGGTTTTCCTCGTACACTATCGGTTTTCCTCTTACGCTATCGGTTTTCCTCTTACACTATCGGTTTTCCTCTTACACTATCGGTTTTCCTCTTACACTATCGGTTTTCCTCTTACGCTATCGGTTTTCCTCTTACGCTATCGGTTTTCCTCTTACACTATCGGTTTTCCTCTTACGCTATCGGTTTTCCTCTTACGCTATCGGTTTTCCTCTTACGTTTCACTATCGGTTTTCCTCTTACGCTATCGGTTTTCCTCTTACGCTATCGGTTTTCCTCTTACGCTATCGGTTTTCCTCGTACACTATCGGTTTTCCTCGTACACTATCGGTTTTCCTCTTACGCTATCGGTTTTCCTCTTACGCTATCGGTTTTCCTCTTACGCTATCGGTTTTCCTCGTACACTATCGGTTTTCCTCTTACGCTATCGGTTTTCCTCGTACACTATCGGTTTTCCTCTTACGCTATCGGTTTTCCTCTTACGCTATCGGTTTTCCTCTTACACTATCGGTTTTCCTCGTACGCTATCGGTTTTCCTCTTACGCTATCGGTTTGCTCTACACTACACTATCCTATCGGTTTTCCTCTTACACTATCGGTTTTCCTCTTACGCTATCGGTTTTCCTCTTACGCTATCGGTTTTCCTCATACACTATCGGTTTTCCTCTTACGCTATCGGTTTTCCTCTTACGCTATCGGTTTTCCTCTTACACTATCGGTTTTCCTCGTACACTATCGGTTTTCCTCGTACACTATCGGTTTTCCTCTTACGCTATCGGTTTTCCTCGTACACTATCGGTTTTCCTCTTACGCTATCGGTTTTCCTCGTACACTATCGGTTTTCCTCTCTTACGCTATCGATTTTCCTCTTACGCTATCGGTTTTCCTCGTACACTATCGGTTTTCCTCTTACGCTATCGGTTTTCCTCTTACGCTATCGGTTTTCCTCGTACACTATCGGTTTTCCTCGTACACTATCGGTTTTCCTCTTACGCTATCGGTTTTCCTCTTACGCTATCGGTTTTCCTCTTACGCTATCGGTTTTCCTCTTACGCTATCGGTTTTCCTCGTACACTATCGGTTTTCCTCGTACACTATCGGTTTTCCTCTTACGCTATCGGTTTTCCTCTTACGCTATCGGTTTTCCTCTTACACTATCGGTTTTCCTCTTACGCTATCGGTTTTCCTCTTACGCTATCGGTTTTCCTCGTACACTATCGGTTTTCCTCTTTACGCTATCGGTTTTCCTCTTACGCTATCGGTTTTCCTCTTACGCTATCGGTTTTCCTCTTACGCTATCGGTTTTCCTCGTACACTATTGGTTTTCCTCTTACACTATCGGTTTTCCTCTTACGCTATCGGTTTTCCTCTTACGCTATCGGCTTTCCTCGTATACTATCGGTTTTCCTCGTACACTATCGGTTTTCCTATTACACTATCGGTTTTCCTCTTACGCTATCGGTTTTCCTCGTACACTATTGGTTTTCTTCTTACGTTATCGGTTTTACTCTTACGCTATCGGTTTTCCTCGTACACTATCGGTTTTTCTCTTACGCTATCGGTTTTCCACTTACGCTATCGGTTTTCCTCTTACGCTATCGGTTTTCTTCTCACGTACACTATCGGTTTTCTTCTCACGTACACTATCGGTTTTCCTCTTACGCTATCGGTTTTCCTCGTACACTATTGGTTTTCTTTTTGGGATTTTCCGATTCAACGACCGTAACTTTTCGCAACTCTTTACCTCCTCACACGTGGGCGCGTGGCTTGCATTATTGTAAGTGTTATTGTAAATTTATATGGCACCACTTCACGAGAGACTATCATCAACTTAAACTGTAGACTTAATGTGGCCCTATTTGCCTGTTTTAATCAATCAATCAATCAATCAGCCGTTTATTGAATCAACAACAGCACAATTAATTAACAATCAGTCATTTAAAAAATGTTAATCTGCTGATGCCGTCAACAGGACAGCCCTAAAGGATAAAATAATCCGCTATTGCAGGGCTCCCCTTTTCCACGTTACATTTACTGATGGCAAGACGATTTTTATGATCATATAGTTATAGAAAATTCAATAATTTTAAAGATTTAAAATTTTTTAAAGGTATGGGAGGCAACCGTTTGGGTTGTAAGTCCTTTCTGGTTGATACCACCCCGAAAATAAAACCAAACTGCTCCCATGCCGCTATTTTATGCTTCCTGAGTCGTTTCCGAGCTAACAAAATGAAACGACTATCGAACGGAATGGTCTTCAGGCGGAAAAGAGATATTGATAAACTTACTACTACTTACTCACTTACTTACTTACCGAGTCAAAAGAATCGAGTTGCGCCATCTACAGGAGGTATCGGATTGCAACTGGGGACATCATGGGTTACAAGGCAGAAGCATTAGTGGTCGGCAGCAGCGGAAAGGGCAACCACCGAACGACCGGTATATCTAAGAACCGCGTTCAGATTTAACTGTCTCTGTCTCTGTCTCTGTCTCTGTCTCTGTTTCTGTCTCTGTCTCTGTCTCTGTCTGTCTCTGTCTATGTCTATGTCTATGTCTCTGTCTCTGTCTCTGTCTCTGGCTCTGTCTCTGTCTCTGTCTCTGTCTCTGTCTCTCTCTGTCTCTCTGTCTCTCTGTGTCTCTCTGTCTCTCTCTCTGTCTCTCTGTCTCTCTCTGTCTCTCTGTCTCTCTGTCTCTGTCTCTCTGTCTCTCTGTCTCTGTCTCTGTCTCTGTGTCTCTGTGTCTCTCTGTCTCTGTCTCTGTCTCTCTGTCTCTGTCTCTGTCTCTGTCTCTGTCTCTGTCTCTGTCTCTGTCTCTGTCTCTGTCTGTCTGTCTCTGTCTCTGTCTCTGTCTCTGTCTCTGTCTCTGTCTCTGTCTCTGTCTCTGTCTCTGTCTCTGTCTCTGTCTCTGTCTGTCTGTCTGTCTGTCTGTCTGTCTGTCTGTCTGTCTGTCTGTCTCTCTCTCTCTCTCTCTCTCTCTCTCTCTCTCTCTCTCTCTCTCTCTCTCTCTCTCTCTCTGTCTCTCTCTCTCTCGTCTGGCTTCGAACCACCGTCTCAGGGGACTCTGATTTTATCCGGGAAAAGATCTATAGCCGCCCGTTTGAAATGAAACTCCACCCAACGGACATCGACCGGCGTCCTGTGACGTGGATCCCTCCCGGCTTACCGCCGACAAAAAGACGTCAAAGCCAACCGAATCAATACCCCGACCAAAAGGGGTATCCGTATGGTACCCCGGGGACAGATAGCTAGCTGTACGGCTCTAAGAGATTTCTCTCCGTCCGTAGGCGAACTTCGATTGCAGTCTCTCCCGCGGCGGTCAACTAATCGGTCGAAGCCGCACGCCTGCGACTGTTCGACCGGAAAGATATCTCCCGTCGGCGGCAGGGACCCCCGTGGGGCCCGGACGTCGCCGCCGCCGATGAGAAGTGTTAAATTCGAATAGAGGGAGTTCGGCGTCGGAATATCGAGGCGTCGGAACGTGAAGTCGAGAGGCAGCGGCGGAAACTGTCGACTTCGTACGAGCCAGTTCCGGACTTAGAAAGCGAGATACGATCGGAAATCACTTTGCCAGGCGTTATTTATGATCGGTCCGGTGGAGCGGAATTATTACCGGCGGCACTGGCTTCCACGCTGCTCCGTAGCGAGGTCTCGGCACGCGAGGAATCAGACTGAAAAGCGCGTTTCCTAGGAATGGTTGGGTTCAATGAGTTGTGGTGCGTCATTATGATGATGATGATGCTGACGAAGACAACAATAATAATCATCATCATCATCATTATAGTCATCATCATCATCATCATCATCATCATCATCATCATCGTTCAGATCATTTTTTTTAGTTCTATCACTATTATTGATATCATCATCATCGTCGTCATCATCATCATTGAATTTATTAAGCGCCACTATATAAAGACTTCGCATCAATCGATTGTGCTGGGCACTTGTGCGTAAAGAACTTGCTCAAGATCGCTACCGTGTAATCGTCTCAGAGGCTCCGAGTTACAATACGACCTCCAAAACCAATCGGCTACTGTGTCGCCGCTTGTGGTTTCAATAATACGACCTCCCCATGCAACAAGGAGTGTTTATGTGTTTGGTGTAAGGCCTTCGCACTGTGATCTCCCAATGTTTTATGGATTCCGGGTTCGCAGTTCAGCTGTTGCTGCGATCGTGTGTTGAATGCGGCGGCGTTTAACGTCGAAGCGAAATGAAATATGTATTTCGTTATAGAGCTGCGCGCCGCGTGACGTCGCTTTGTCTAAATGAGACGCCGCGCCACCTCGTGGCGAGTGTATATTACGGCGTTTCTTGTTTTGCTATATTCTATCGGAATATTTCGCTCTAGTTACTCTGTCGGCGTTCTGTGTAAACACGTAGGAACACACAGAGAGAAAGACAGAGACGTAGAAGGACAGGACGTTATGCACACATACACGCGGACAGAACCGCGAATAGACACACATAATTATACAAACTATAGGAACAACAGAGACGTAGACAAAAACACAAAGAGTAGACTAACAGACAGAAAGACACTGTCAAGCAGACGAACACATACGTATGTTATCCTTTTCTTTATGGGGCGCGATGTACACCATGTCTTTCGACCGTTCTATCTAAACTACGTCATTGCCCGCGGTGCCAGTAGTGCGAGGTAGTGCCAGTCCCAAGTCTGGATAGCGGAGGAGGGCGCCGACGACCGCACTGCATCAAGGGAGCCTCGGTGGATAATTAGTACATGGAAAGATTAGGTTTGGCAACATCTGGTCAGACTGAAAAGGTTGCGACTGATTACAGACGACGCGTGGAATAGGATTAGAAGAAGAGGGAGGAGGAGGAGGAGGAGGAGGAGGAGGTGGAGGAGGAGGAGGAGGAGGAGGAGGAGGAGAGGAGGAGGCGCCCCGCAGGAGGAGGTAGTGAGGAGAAGGAGGAGGAGGAGGAGGTGGAGGAGGAGCAGGAGAAGGAGGGCAGCAGGAGGAGCAGAGGAGGGTTGAAGAGGAGGAGGAGGAGATGGAGGAAGAGGAGGAGGAGAAGGAGGAGGAGGAGGAGGAGGAGAGAAGGAGGAGAAGAGGAGCAGGAGGAGGAGGAGGAGGAAGAGAAGGGGAGAAGGAGGACAGGACGAGGAGGAAGAGGAAGAGGAAGAGGAAGAGGAGAGGGAAGAGGAAGAGGAAGAGGAAGAGGAAGAGGAAGAGGAAGAGGAAGAGGAAGAGGAAGAGAAGAGGAAGAGGAAGAGGAAGAGGAAGAGGAAGAGGAAGAGGAAGAGGAAGAGGAGGACGAGGAGGAGAAGAAGAACGGGAGAGGGAAGATAAGGAGAAAAGGGAGGATAAAATGGAGAAGGAGTAGGAGAAGGAGCAAGAGCGGGAGCGGGAACAGGAGCAGGAGAAGCAGGAGGAGCAGGAAGAGAAGGGGAGAAGGAGGGGAAGGATGAGGAGGAGGAGGACGAGGTGGAGGAGAAAGAGAAAGAATAGGAGTAGAAGGAGGAGTAGGACTAGAAGGATGAGAATAGGAAAGAAGATGAGAAGATCGAGAAGGAATAGGAGGAGGCGGAAAATGAGGAGGAGCAGGAGGAGGAAAAGAATGAGGTGGTGGAGTTGAAGGTGGAGGAGGAGTATAGAGGGAGGAGTAGAAGAAGGAAGAGAGCGAGGACGAGGAAAGAGGAGGATCCAGATATATCATGGAATAGACTTAGAGGAGAAGTTATGCACGGAAGAGGATTGAGTTAAAGGAGGAGGAGAAGAAAGAGGAGAATGTATAGAGGAAGATCAGAAAGAGCGTCGCCGAAAAGGAGGGAGCAAAATTCGGAGCGGTGTCTTGGGAAATACCTAATGGAAGGGGAAGATGTAGAGGAGAAGTGCGATGAAAATGTATTAGAGGGATAAGCGGAATAAATTGGAACGAGATTGCAGAAATTAAAGAGCACGTGATTTAAACTTCAAATTACAGGAATTAAATTCTAATCTTTTTAACCGGAAATGAAATGCGTTCCATAAGGGGAAGCCAGTGCAATCATATATTCTGATCAGCGCGAGGACTCTCTCTTCCGCGCTCTTCTCTTTCTATTTCTCTCTCATTTTCTCTGTATCTCTGTCTCTCTGTCTGTCTATCATTCTCTCTCCTGTTCTATTTCGTTTCACTCTCCCTTTCTCTCTCTGTCTCTTTCTCTGTGTGTGTCTCTCTGCCTGCCTGTCTGTCTGTATGTTTGTCTGTCTCTGTCTCTGACTCTCTCTCTTCTCTGTCTCTGTCTGTCTGTGTGTCTGTCTCTCATTCTCTCTCTCTCTCTCTCTCTCTCTCTCTCTCTCTCTCTCTCTCCGGTCCTTCCTCTCTATCTCTCCACTCCCTCCCACCGTCCCTCCATCTCTCTACATTTCTCGCGTTCTCATTCCTCCTTTTCTGTGTACCTCTTTCTCTCCCCCGTGTCGCGTATCCTGGGATGCAAATGGCGAGTCCTGCAATGCGTTGGTCCAGAGTCGAGGTCCATGGAATGCGTTGATTATCATCTGGAGGGCCAAAGAACAGAGGCATCGGAGCCTCCCTCACACATCACGGAAATTCTGCTCCCTCTGGACCGACGGCTTATGGCTACAGTTTCAATTCCAATTACCATAGACGAATAAATTATTATAACGACGACTCAAAACCCTTAGACAACATTAGACTAGCTTAGTTTAGATTATATAAGATTACATGTAGATTAGATTGGATTGGATTTTAGATTAAGTCATATCGGAACAGACGAGAGTAGTTAATAAAGGGCGGATTCGAATGCGGAAATGACGTCACGTCACGTGATCTATGCTGGTGCCTACTAGAGGGGATAGTATAAAGGATTACACTCTTGCCTGAAGTTTTCACGGACCCGGTTCGAGTCCCGTAAGGCCCTCTGGGTTTAGCTCATCCCTTCATTCCCTAGGTGGCAGAAAATGTACGATGAGCTTGCGCCTTGCATGGCTGCAACTTTGCTGGTTTATGTCTGCTGTAATTTGTGTTCTTGTGAATCGTGTTTAATCGTCATAACATGTAAATGTACAGCGCAGTGCGTTTGTCAGACGCTTAAATTAAAGAAGAAATATTATTATTATTAACTAGACTGTTTGACAAACAAGTGCAGCAAGATTATATTAGAATAGATTATATTAGATTATATTAGATTAGTTTAGATTAGATTAGTTTAGATTAGATTAGATTAGATTAGATTAGCTTATATTAGATTAGATTAGATTACATTAGATTAGTTTAGATTAGATTAGATTAGTTTAGATTAGATTAGATTAGATTAGATTAGATCGGAAGTGGGTCAGATAATATTATATTTAATTCGATTGAACTAGATAACTCGACTGTTCTGTTTGGCACAAGTGCAGCAAGGTCAGCCTCAACAGCAGCAGTAGCCTGTCTCCATCTTGCGCGTGTCTGCATCTGATAAGATAGCCGTGTCCATATGTCCAGCCATGCATTACGAGTTCGTTGTTCGCTGGGGATGTTTCGTCCGTCTCTGTCGCTGCAGCCTCGCACTCGGTGACTGCAGCAGTGGTCAGCAGCGTCTCCTTGCGTGACCTTCCCGTCTGCGGCACCGATGTCTGCTAGTCACTGAGGGCAACTGCGACGTTGGCTGCGACGAGGCAATTCATCATGACGACAGGTCGCGATTTGTGGCAGGGTGGTGGCGGGAAAGGACTGTGCGTTTTTTGGGAGGGGTTTGGGGTAATCAGTGCGTAATCAGTGCGTGCCAGTGGAGAGATGCGTGGGAACTGGGGTGGAGAAATTGGGCTTGGCTAGAAATCACGGCATGCTTATATCGACGTGATGGTGTTATTCCGATGTTGGATACTCGATTGCTGTGTGTATATAGAAATTCATGAATGTATGTATGACATGTTTGTCTGTATGTAGGAATTCATGAATGTATGTATGTATTGTATGTATTGTATTTGAACACTTGTAGAATTCATTTCCCATTCAGAGGCGCTATGTATGTATGTATGTATGTATGTATGTATGTATGTATGTATGTATGTATGTATGTATGTATGTATGTATGTATGTATGTATGTATGTATGTATGTATGTATGTATGTATGTATGTATGTATGTATGTATGTATGTATTTATGTATATATTTATGCATTTATATGTGTGAGCAAGTAAGTATGTGGGTAGGTAAGTATTGATGTATACGTATATGTATATAATGCATACATATATTATATGTATGTATATAATAAATCATATATGTATGTATTTATGTACGCTTGTATCCAGCAGAATACGCAGCCTCTGTCTGTCTCTCTGTCTTTCTATATGTCTCTCTCTCTCTCCATCTCTCTTTCTCTCGTTGGTCTTTATCTATATTCATAGATGCCTGTGTCGATAACCGTTCTCGACAGAATAGTCTAGCATCTACAAAACGATGTGACGACAATTTCTCACCTAGTTACCCGGTCTTTGACAGGTGAATGTGTTGACGCCCAAGTCTCTTACTCATCTCCTGTTCTCCGTCCGTTTCTCGTCCATTTCTTCTTGGCTTTCTCTGGCGGTCCAGGTATCGAGGAAAACGTTAAAGTGCGAAGTGGACAGATAGCTATATGACGACGCTAATGGCACCCAATGGAAAGGCAGACACCTAGTGGAGGAATCCGATCAGCAGCAACGGAGAGAGGACTGACTGTCTTAGGGAAGAAAGAAAAGAGGACAGGAAGGATGGAAAGAAGGGAGTACGGAAGGAAGACAGCAAGAAGCAAGGGAAGGAAAGAATGAACGGGAAAAGGTAGAAGAGAGTTAGAAAGGTAGAGAGAATCACCGAAAATCTTAGAAGAAAATATATAAGAAAATAAGAGAGGAATGCAGGACTCAGAAGGAAGAAGGAAGAAAAGATGTAAGGAAGGTAGGGAAAGATAGGAGGAAAGAAACAAGAAATAAAGAGAACAGGGAAGAAAGAATTTGGAAGGGAAATGGTGCAATATGAAATGGCGCAATAAAATACTCTGAATGAAATGATCGAATGAAGGAATACATGTACGCTCGCTTTCCACTGCACGCAGTCCTTTGCGTCGCAAAAAACATAAACACCAATAAGGCGGGGACTCCAACTGCAACACAGCGTCCGACACAAGCTCAGGAAAGAAATACCAATCAGGGCTCGGCATATATACGACAGCCCCCATTGTTTTTGGACCCTCGGGAGGGGTGGGGAGAGAAACCAGGGGACAACCAACCCTAGATGACAACTCGCAGAAAACCAACGTATGTGTCCTGTCTAGCAGATGTTCTCTGTAAGTAGATATTGCATTGCGCCAACGTGAAATATTCACGTCTGCGTTAAAAATGCACGTTCTCAGCGCCGTGCCGATATCTGTTTGAGTACATTAGCACGTTTTATGGCTGCGGCGCATTTTGCCGCAAACGTACATGTTGTTGATGGTCGAGTGTTTTAGTGGCCAGATGTCTGGTGAAGAGTTTTTCGGCAATGAGACTGCGTGTTTTAGATGGCTAATGGACTGCAATACTAAGGCATTATTATGATTAATAGGACATTAATATAATTAGGCCTACTATGATATCACTACCATTACTATGACACTGCTATCATTACTACTGACACTACTATTTTATCTACTATTGACATTACTATCATTACTATTATGTCTATCATATGACATTGCAATCATTAGGTCTACTATTAATATTACTATCATTTATATGACATTACTATCATCAGGCTTACTATGACATCACTGCCATTACTATGACACTACCATATCATTACTATTGCCATTACTAGTTTTCGGTCTACTATGACATTACTGTCATTACTATTGACTTTCCTTTACAATCTGCTTAAGTACTGGTTGTTTGTCTTGTAAAAGTAATTGTAATCGTAAGTTCTCATTTGTATTGCACCTCTTTCAGAAAATTCATTCGAGGTGCAATGTTTTAATTAACTATCGCATTTCACCTCATGACTTCTCCGATGGATTAGGATTTCTGATCGTGATTTTACTTGAAGCGACCATCGACGTATGTCTTGAAAATTTGTATAAAGGCGCTATATAAGCTATTGGATTAGATCCCGATCTCACTATAGAGACTAACGCAAAGGCAGACTGCCAGAAAGACAGACAGACAGACATACTGACCAGACTGACAGAGAGAGACAGACAGACAGACAGACTGACAGACTGACAGACAACCTGGCGGACAGACAGCAGGACAGACAGACATACTGACCAGACTGACAGAGACAGAGACAAACAGACATACATACACGGACAGATGAACAGAGAGAGACGACCAGCAGAGCAGCAACCGTCAATATGCATATTTCATGGTTCATATGGCATCGAAGCCGTCGACGCCCTATCTTTATTCCTCTCTTCTGATGTTATGCTGACGAAATTCCGCCAAAGACCTCCGCCTACTTCCTCCGCTCCTCTTGTTTTCCAACGGTGGTTCGCCATTTCGAGATTTGCGGGTCCCGACACCTAGCGACGACGATGGCCAGCCGACCGCAATATGGAGACCGCTAATCAGAACGGATTGCCTAATATCGCCGGTCAGTAGTATTAAAGCCCGACACAAGGCGTAGCAAACAGACGCATCATCAAAAGTAACAACATACAACGCCTCCTCTGTCTCCTCCTCTTTCGCCTTCTCTTCATCCTCCTTCTCTTCCTCTTCCTCCTCGTCCTTTCCTTCGACTCTTCTTCTTACTTCTCCTCGTTTTCCTCCTTGTTTTCCTCCTCCTGCTTCTGTTTTCTTGTTCCTCCTCCACACCTTCCTCCTCCTTCTCTCCTCCTCCTCCTTCTCCTTCTCCGCCTCCTCCGCTTCTTCTTCCTCCTCTTCTTACTCCTCCTACCTTCTCCTCTTCTTTTTTCTCTCCCCTTCTTTCTCCTCCTCCTTCTCCCCCTCTCTTCTTCTGTTCTCCAACCTCCTCTTACTGTGCCTTCTCTTCTTCCGGCTCTTCCTCTTATATACTATCCTCTTCCTCCGCATATTCCTGTTCCTCCTCCTCCTCTCCTCCTCCTCTTCTTTCTCTGTCTTCTGCTTCCTTCTCTTCTTCCTCTTCCTCCTCTTCCTCCTGCTCTTCCTCCTCCCTCCTCCTCGACCTCCTCTTCCTCGTCCTCCTCTTCCTCCTCCTACTGGCACCTACGCAGTGGCGACTCCGCAGGGGAGATAAGGGAAGCTATATGCACCATAACTGAACTAGTACTGTATTGTACTGCATAGTCTTGCATCACATGGCATTGTATTCTGTGACGTTGCACGATACTATATTTCACTATTATTTTTATTATTTATTTTTATATTGTAATATTTCAGTCAATTCATGTAGCGCAAAACACCTACTCACTGGTCCTCTGTGGACCCGAACTCAACATCCCTACATTGAGATCCGTAAATTTTACTTTATAATAATAACTTGATATCGACTGTAATCCTCCGATTGCAGTGACGCTCTTGGGAATTATTGGCCACCCCAGAGTGGAAAACCTAGCGACGCCAAACGACCATCGTGACCCGGATTCATCTTTCTTCGTTGCTCTCTGGGCGAACATTTCACGACAGTCGTCTGAGGAAGGTGGTGGGGGTGGGGGTGTTGGGAGGGGGTGAAGGAATATGGAAGGGAATAGGAAGACAGGCGATAAGAGAAGGGCAGAGAAACATCGAAGAT
Source organism: Aporrectodea caliginosa (assembly GCA_020284085.1). Classification (NCBI taxonomy): domain Eukaryota; kingdom Metazoa; phylum Annelida; class Clitellata; order Crassiclitellata; family Lumbricidae; genus Aporrectodea; species Aporrectodea caliginosa. The sequence goes on along the minus strand of JACEVL010000384.1, from coordinate 401,237 downwards.
ACACATGCATATATGTAGGCCTATATGTATACGTAGTACGTACGTATATTATATATATATACATATATATACATACATATATATAGAGAGACAGACAGACAGACAGAGACAGAGAGAGGCAGAGACAGAGAGACAGAGAGAGAGAGATAGAGACAGAGACAGACAGACAGAGACACAGAGAGACAGAGACAGACAGAGATAGACAGAGAGAGACAGAGACAGACAGACAGAGACAGAGACAGAGAGACAGAGAGAAAGAGACAGACAGAGAGAGACAGAGAGAGAGACAGACAGACAGACAGAGAGAGTGAGAGAGAGAGAGGCACAGAAACAAACAGGCAGACAGACAGACAGACGTCTCTTTCGTAGTGTTGGAGGCGCGGATTTTACGGCGGACAGAGGAAAAGACAGAAGAAAGGGAGGGAAGAAGGAGGAAGGAAAGAAGGAAGGGAGGAAGGAGGAAGGGAGGGAGGGAGAATACGTGGCAAACAGGAAGCGCCAGGAGAATGGAATCTATGAGATGATGTCCGGAGGAGGACTGCGAAATGAAGACGGCGTCTGATAAAACACAGGGAGGAGTCAGACGGATGCAGCTCAGTGGCATCAAGAGATGCTTTGGTATTAGATACTGGGGCTAAAAATATAATAATAATAATAATAATAATAATAATAATAATAATAATAATAATAATAATAATAATAATAATAATAATAATAATAATAATAATAGTAACGATGACGTTTGCCCGTCCTAGAAATGATCGTCAGTAAATATACTCGCTTGTCCTTCCCTCCCCTTTCTTAGAGCCTGAGGTTGATCACCGCCGACGGCTGATCGAGTGTCGCCGGGCAAAAAACGCATAGTAATAATAATAATAATAATAATAATAATAATAATAATAATAATAATAATAATAATACATAATAATAATAATAATAATAGTGATAATAATCTCTATAATCGATTCGTTCATTTCTTTCAGCTGTCTGGTTGGGCTGTGTTCGGCCTCGGCGTCTGGTTGCACCTGTACAAGGAGACGTTCTTCTACGCTGCTCTCTTCCAGGACAACCCGACGGGTCCTGTGGTCGTCCTAGACCGGGTCTCCCTCATCCTCATCGCAGTCGGAGGGTTCATCGTCACCATCAGCTTCCTCGGTTGCTGCGGGGCCTGCACAGAAAGCGTCTGCTTCCTCGGATTCGTAAGGAGGAGGAGGAGGATTTTGGCGCCTCTTCTCAGATCTCTTGTTGTTGTTGTTGTTGCTGCGTCGTTGCTGTTGTTGTTGTGTTGGTGGAGTTATGTAGAGCGATGGTTTTGATCAGGAGCTGTGGGTTGTGGTAAGACGGAGCTGGAAAATACGTTAGAATGGAATGGAATTAAATTGAATGGAATACGATGGAATGGAGTTGAATTAAATAGAATTGAAATCAGTTGAACAGAGCCAATAGATGAAGATGGAGATGACGATGACAATGATGATGATGAGCGATGGTTTTGATCGGGAGCTGCGGGCTGCATGATGATGATGCTGGATGATTCGTTAGAATGGAATGGAATGATGAATGAATTGAATGATGAATTGAATTATAGAATGAACAGATGATGATGACGAGAAGGATGATGATGAAGATGATGATGATGATGATGACGACAATGATGATGACGATGATGATGATGATGATGATGATGATGATGATGATGATGATGATGATGATGATGATGATGATGACGATGACGATCTTAACTGATGTAGCAATAGCAATGACAATAGTAAATTTGTTCACTTCTGCATAAACTAGCCATTATTAATCCATTGCTATGTTTCTTCCAGTCTTCTACCAGTTTGTCTTTCACGTGTGTCTGTTTGCCTCTCTGTCATTCTGTCCGTCCGTCTGTCTGTCTGTCTGTCCGTCTGTCTGTCCGTCTGTCTGTCTCTGTCTGTCTGTGATAAATTAACGGATGTTGTGTTGTTCTTTTGGACATGCGCAGTACGCCTTCCTACTAATTGCTGCCATCATCGCCCAAGTAACATCGCGTCTCTTGCATCGACCTTTCGTCAACAGGTGGAAACACTTCGACATAAACTAGGCATTATATATATATTGCTATGTTTCTTTCAGTGTGTATTTATGTTTGTCTCTGTATGTGTGTCTATGTGTCTCTCTGTGTGTCCGTCTGTCTTTCTGTATGTGCTGTCTTTGTGTCTGTCCGTATGTATGTGTCTGTCTGTCTGTCTGTGATAAATTAACGGATGTTGTGTTGTTCTTTTGGACATGCGCAGTACGTGTATCCTGTCTAATTGCTGTATGTCATCGTCCAAGTATGTGTATGTATGTCTCTCTGCATGTGCATGTATGTGTCAACTGCATGTAGGTAGGAAACACGGCAACATAATATGTATGTATATTGTATGTGTTTCTGTATGTTTATATATTTGTATGTGTATGTATGTGTCTCTGTATGTATGTGTCTCTGTATGTGTATGCATGTGTCTCTGTATATGTATGTATGTGTCTCTGTATGTGTATGTATGTGTCTCTGTATGTGTATGCATGTGTCTCTGTATGTGTATGTATGTGTCTCTGTATGTGTATGTATGTGTCTCTGTATGTGTATGTATGTGTAAAAGTGTTTATATGTCTCTGTGTGTATATGTGTGCATATATATGGGTGTTTGTGTATGTGCGTGTTTATCTATGTATGTATTAGTGTGTATGTGTGTGTATTTCTTTATGTATTTAATTTTGTGTTGTTTTCTGTATGTATTTTTTTGCATGTGCATTTCTGTATGTATTTGTGAGTATATACGTGTGTATCTTTCTGGGTCTCGTCTCTCGCTCTGTCTCCGTTGGTGTTTCCTTCCGTCTGTCTTCCCATAGATGTTTCTCCGTATCTCTTTATATGTCCTTCTGCCTTTCTGTGTGTCTCTTTCTCAAGCTGTGCTATTCTATATCTTTTAACTCCTGTTGTAGCTGTCTATCTGTATGTCTTCGTGTCTCTGTCTCTGTACCTCAAGGTCATGTTTAGTATGCCTCTATCAGTTCCACTGCATCAGTTCTCCATCTTTAAATCTCCTGTGGTTTTTAAACTCCCGCTGAATAATTCTCCATATTTCTCTGAATGGTGATAAATCCAAGTAACAGTTCTTATGAATAGACAGATTGCGGTGAATGATTGAGAGCGTATGTCTGGGCTTATGAACAGATGCTATCTAAGACGTCATAACACCTCTGCTTTGGCTGCCGAGAACGAAATCAGTGGCACGAGAACAGACAGACAGACAGACAGACATACAGGCAGGCAGGCAAATAGGCAGACAAACAGACAGAGAGACATACAGACACAGGCATGCAGAGAGACAGACAGACAGGCAGACAAACAGAGACGACAGATGCTGATATAGAAAAACATTAAAGAGACACAAAGAAACAGAGAGATAGACAGTGGCACATAGGAACGTCGAAGGACACCGACAAACAGACAGTCATACACGTACAGAGAACATCGACAGAGACACAGACAGACTGACAGCGATATAGAGAAACACAGCGAGACGGACAGAGAGACATAATTATAGACTCAGACACTGAACAAAACCGAAACACTACAAACAAGCAGACACAACGACAGACACAGGAGACAGACAGAGACTAGAGGACAGATAAACAGACAGACAGACAGACAGACACACACGCACACATGCACATACGAAGGAGCATTCCGTTCAATCACTCTCGATGCATCTACACGCGCCGAATGCCACAACTAATTTCATATCTCTGCCTTAACGAATCATTGTGTATATATATATATATATATATATATATATATATATATATATATATATATAATGATTGTGCAGACGTAAAATGTCTGGTGTCAAAACGCATTTAGGCACTTTGTAAAATCTATCTCATAGCGCCACATAATTGACTATGAACGCAAGGTATTCAAAAAGCATTGACCACAGTTATTGTTCTATATTACTAGACATGTGAGGTCTTTTGATTAAGGGCTAATGTGGCTCAGGCTGGGCCAGTATCTGCTGCATCTAGACCTGAGTTTGAAGCGCATCCGGCTAAATATATGGTAATCTATGAGCATAAGGATGATTGAATGTATGTCAGATTGATATTCAGGGCACGAGAACACGTCGGCGTTCCAGTCTCGTCCCACTATTTAGCCACTGCTAATTGAGTTTTGCCGAAGGGAAGAATGGGCTCAGGAACGCAACTAGACGAATGGAGAAGGATGGAGGATCGCCCGGGTTGATGATGATGCAGCTGTTGCTGATGGTGGTTGAGGGGTGGTGGTAGTGGCGGTGTTTCTGGTGGTGGAGATGATGGTAGTGGTAGTGGTTGTGGTGGTATATAGAGGTGGTAGGTGGTAGTAGATGTGTTTTAGGTGGTGGAGGTGGTTGAGTTTATGGAGGTAGAGGTGGTAGTGGAGGTATTTTTGGTGGTGGCGATGATGGTGGGTAGTGGTTGTGGTGGTATAGGTGGTAGTAGATGTGTTTTAGGCGGTGGAGGTGGTAGAGTTTATGGTGGTAGAGGTGGTAGTGGAGTTATTTTTGGTGGTGGAGGTGGTGGTAGTGGAACTTCTGTGGAAGAGTTCATGGCGGTGGAGGTGTTTGTAGGGGCGGTGTTTTATGGGGTGTAGGTGGTGCTAGTGGCGGTATTTTATGTATTGGAGGTGGTGGCAGTGGCAGTGTGTTTAGTGGTAGAGGTGGTGGCAGTAGCAGTGTGTTTTTAGTGGTAGAGGTGGTGGTAGTGGCGGTGTTTTAGGTGGTGGAGGTGATGGTATTTTCGACGATCTTTTCAAATAGTGTTTTAGTGATAGTGGTTTTTTATGGTGTTCTTGGTGGTAATGGTAGTGGTGATGATGGTGATGGTAGTGATGCTGATTGTGGCCACTGTCACTGCGTGTAGTTGAGATGGTGGTTGGTGCCTTTCTGGTACTGGTCATAATTATGAGTGAGATCTGATCTAGACAAGTGCGACATAATTATGAAGCACTGCCTATAGCTACAGGAAGATTGTTTCAAGAGGTGCACGGGAAAGCCCGATGAGCTTGCATCAATGTGCACGAGAGAGGAAACTGACAATCTCCGATGGCAGTAGAGCGTAGTGATCTAACTCTTAACTATGACACATATCTCTTTGATGTATGCCGGCACAGTGCTGAGAATCACGGTTTATCCAATACGGAGGATCTTGAATCGAATCCGTTCCACAGAAAACCAGCGCAGTGTTTCTCTCGCATATACTCAGCTGTATGCGAGTATTTTGGCTGATTGGCTACTACTTGAGATGTTCTTAACTTTAGCAGTCCAGCCTGAATTGAGTTGCAGTAGTCAAGGTCGCTTCAGCGTCAGTGAATGCACTGGGAACAGTGAACGACATGTTACACTGCATGAACCTTGTCTGGCGCAACTGATAGTAGTTACAGTAGTATTTCCAGTTTAACGAAACTGTGCGATTACAAAGATCATTAGCGTCGCCCTCCTCCTTTATCCAGGCCTGGAACTGGCACTGCCAGAGTGCGATCAGTGGCGTAGTTGCGCAACTGATAGAAACTGTTTGGTTCTGTATGTCTATCCTTGTCTTTGTGTACGTTTGTAAGTTCGTCTCTGCGTATCTGTGTGTGCTCTGGTTCGATTCCTGTGCCCTCCTCTGCCTCCCTCTGACCCTACTGACCATCGAACGATGTGCGTCAGCAGTTTACTGCCACTGTTGTTGCTCCTTCGTCTTAACCGAATTAAATGCTTTTTCGTCTTAACCGAGTTAGATGCGAGTCGTTTGATTGGACCGATGGACGGTCAACCTACGAAAGCACAACAGCCATGGCAGAGATATAGGCAGACAGAGAGAGATAGAGACAGACAGACAGACACACAGGCAGGCAGACAGACAGACAGGCAGGCCGACAGGCAGGCAGGCAGACAGACAGAGACAGACAGACAGACTGGCAGACAGACAGACAGAGATAGAGACAGATATAGAGACAGACAGAGACACTTAGAGAGAAAGATGTACGGAGAAGTAAGTGAAAGAGCCAGACAGGATGAGACACAGAGACGCAAAGACGGAAATGGTGGAGAGATAGAGCGAGAGAGAGACACCGATAAAGAGGGATACGTAGAGAGAGATGAAATGCGAAGGAAAGAGAGACACGAAGAATAAGAAAGGGAAGAAAAGCAGAGAGGGATACTGGCAGAGAATGAGCGGAGATGGACACACACACACACACACACACGCAGAGAAGAGAGGGTGAGAATGAGAGAGACAGAGAGACGCAACTGACAAGCAGAGCAACCTAAGAAAAATTAGAGAGACAGCCATGGGTATGAAGAGAGCTAGCGACTTCATTTTCTTAGCCTCGGAATATGACAGCGATTGGTCGTCTGATTTTGCAACCGTCAGTGTACGGTCTGTGCACTCATTATAGCTGAGCCGGATAGGGGGCGCAGGTGGAACAGAAATCTCGACTCGAATTTCTGCCCTGGTGGGGATTTGAGCTCCAGACCTCTCGACTGACAGTCCAGCACGCTAACCACTTGGCTATTGTGCAACCCTCAGTCACAGCAATCTCGTATGAAAGACAGGAGTCGTGCTACGACTCCTGTCTTTCATACGAGACAATGAATCTTGAGAAGATGTCGTCAGCTGAGGGGAACAATCAGTTTATTCCGTTTCAATCTCAATTGCCATCTGAGCTCACATAACTTTATCCTAAATACGACGCAAACACGCACGACGTCTCACGAATGCTCGTCACACGCTGGCACGCATGTGGTGCAATACGGTGAGGTGCAATTCAGTGCAGTACTATTCAATGTAGCGTAATTCTGCGCAGTGTTCTTCACTGCGGTGCAATTCAGTGTCATTCGGTTCAGTGTAAATCATTGTAATTCGTTAGAGTGTAATCAGTACAGTATTACTCAATGTAGTATAGTTTAGTGTACAGTGTAATTTGAAGTACTTCAGTGTAATGTAAATCACAGTCGTTTGGTGCAGGGTAAACAAGTGCAGTGAAAATCAGTGTCATTTCGTGCAGTGTAAACCAGTGTAAATCAGTGCAGTGTAACTCACTGTAACATGACGTAGTCTAATGTTGATATTTGATAATGATTCAATACGATAACATTTATGTCGCGTATGAATGACGTACTTGACATACATGTCGTATGTCACGTGAAGAGTAAACCTACAAAACCGGCCTTAAATAGACACACGCCGTGTGATGGTGCTTCAATTACATCCGGTACTTGAGAGAATATCGACCTGGGGCCTCTTACGCTACAGAGGGTCGCGTTCTGGATTGCATCATCGCTCGCGTATTGCCTGTACAGCCCGCTTTAACCTGCGCATGGTGGTTGGGGACTGTACAGCGAATCTACAGCAGATGCCCGTGTGTGAAGACAAGCAAAGGAGGGATTTCCCGTTTCGGCGGCATGCGCGGATTCCACGTGTTCTGGTATACCCTGAGGTAAACAACAAGCCGGACCCAGAACCGGAGGGCAGTTCTGAACCGACTACAGCCTCAGCACAACCATCTCTATATCTCATCAACCCAACAAGCCTAGCAAAGCCGCATGCAATAGAACACTTTGGTGCAGACTTGAGATCGTACAACCCGGACTTGGCAATCGTCGTTGAGAGCTGGTTCAAACAAAAACATACTGACGCCTCCATGGGAATCGAAGGATACAGCCTATACCGCCGAGATCGGGAGGATCGCAAGGGCGGTGGTGTAGCCATTTATTGCAAGAGCCATCTACATTCCGCAGTTTTCCAACCAAAGACCATCTTTGCTCGGGAAATGGAAATCCTGTGGCTCAGAGTCAGCGTATGCGAGCGATTGTACTACATCGGTGCTATTTACCACCCACCGAAACCTAACTATTGCGTAGACCTTTTCATCTCTAGTATTGATTCTACGCTGGAAGAGATCAATGCCCTACCAGAGGACTCGACCACCGTCCTCGCTGAGGACTTTAACCAGCTACCTTCATCTACAATTCTTGAGATGGGACTTTTAGCAGAGTTCGAGGGCCCTTCACATGAAGGCCATTCGTTGGACCGTATCTACTCATCTGACCATCTATTCAAATCATGCACGGCCGTCAAGTCGACAATAAAGACCAAACACTCTGCCATCCTGGCTATCCCTTCATCTGATGCAACAAATAACATGAGCCCGCGCACAGATGGAAGACGGGTTTCGCTCTTTCGTCCCCGTACTCCAAATCAGTATGCTTCTCTTCTATCTCATCTCTCAGAACAGAGCTGGACATTTGTTACCGAGTGTTCATCTCCGGCAGAAGCTTTCGAGGCCTTCTACACATACATAGACGCAATCATTGACCTCTATTTTCCGACGAAAAGCATAACCATCAAAGAAAAGGACCCACATTTCATGACTCCGATTGTTAAACATCTGATACGCAGACGAAATAAGCTGCTGAGGAAGAATCGAGTTGAAGCTGCCTCCGCCCTCTCAACGAGGATCAACCAACTAATTACGAGGAGCAATGCCACCACATTCGAGAGAGTCAAGCGAGGGTCGCGAGAAATGTGGAACGAGGTCAACAGGCTTAGGGGTACAGGCCGGAGTCAGGCCGTGTCTACGGACTGCAGCGTCACGGCTACCAACTTAAACCAGCACTATGGGCGCATTTCAACAGACGAACATTACTCAGCTCCTCATCTCAAATCAACAGTTGTGGACAGTACCAAAGTGATCATGGATGTACTAACCACATTTAAATTGCTTGAAACTGTGGGGGGAACAGCAATCGGCCCTGATGGAATGACCGCCTGGTTTCTCGAGGCAGCCGCTCCCATGCTGGCAGAACCAATAACCCATCTCTTCAATGTTTCTATTCTTTCGTCATATGTACCACCACAGTGGAAAATAAGCACCATTACGCCAGTACCTAAGGTTCCTCACCCGTCTGATGTCGCAGATTTTCGCCCTATATCAGTCACCCCATTCTATGCCGTCTCCTTGAGAAATTTATTGTGCGCCGTTTTTTCTATCCTTTTTTGACAGAACCACTCCAAAACCAGGACTTCTTGGATCAATATGCATTCCGTCCCACTGGTTCTACCACGGCAGCCATAATTGCCTTAACCCACAACCTATTGGAACTTCTCAACGAAAACCACTATGTTCATCTGATCGCACTTGATTTCTCCAAAGCTTTCGATACAGTCAGTCATTCATATCTTACAGTGCAACTCGCCAGATTGCCCATCCCTGACTGTATATATAACTGGATAATTGCCTTTTTAGACAATCGTAAACATGCAACCAAATTCAATGGCTTACTTTCCGCAATTATTAGTATCTGCGCCAGCATAGTTCAGGGATCGGGTTTGGGACCAGCTAACTTTATAACAGCTATTTCAAAACTCAAGACGGTCCACCCTTCAAACAGGTTAATCAAATATGCTGATGACACTTATCTCCTGATACCCGCCTCACACAGTGCAACGATCTCAGCAGAACTAGACCACGTCACAGATTGGGCTGCAACCTGTAACTTAAAACTGAACTCAAAAAAGACCTTTGAAATGGTGATTCGTCGGCCACGGGGGCGTGCTGGGCGAGACACGGTTCCGATTACTACTCCGGGACTGACAAGGGTCTCCAGCATGGTCATCTTGGGAGTTACAATGAATGAAGCTTTGAGTTTCGAGTCACACATCACCCGTATATGTTGTCAGGCCAGACAATCGCTGTATGCCTTGCGCATCCTCGTGGCGCATGGTCTTTCAGGCCCTATGCTATACGACGTGGTTCGTGCTACAACGGTGGCCCGAATGCTCTATGCTGCTCCGGCTTGGTGGGGGTTTGCAGGGCAACAAGAAAAGAACCGCCTTCAGTCGGCGATGCGGCGTCTGATTCGTCTGCGGTACCTGCCAGAGGAGAGTCCATCGTTTGAGCATCTTTGCAACACTGCCGACTCACGCCTCTTCTCTGCGGTCCTAGGAAACCCGGGGCATGTACTCCATGGACTACTCCCCCCCAAAAAGCCGCTCCCCTACACCCTGCGCCCGAGATTACATGACCGTATTTTTCCACAAGCTGACAATCTCTCACGCAGATCGTTTATAATAAGAATGTTATACTCTGTATAAATGTATGTACAAGAAAGTGCGGATATGCAATTGGTTGAATAAAGAATATACTTACTTACTTACTTACTTACTTACTTTACTGAGTATGGTAATGATTTCGGTGTTATTCTTTTGTTTGCAGATACTGTCAAGTATGGCGGTCAGTATGCGCTATCAGATCCGACACGAATACAACGCAACGGCCAAGTACTCGAATAGAACCAACACAGAACAGTACAGAATTACAACAGCCTGGGATACACTGCAGATCAAGGTCATCTATCTGTCTATCTGTCTGTCTATCTATCTATCTCTATCTATCTATCTATCTATCTATCTATCTATCTATCTATCTATCTATCATCCATCTATCTATCTATCTATCTATCTATCTATCATCTATCATCCATCCAGCTATCTATCCATCCATCCATATCTATCCATCTATCCATCCATCCATCCATCCATCCATCCATCCATCCATCCATCCATCCATCCATCCATCCATCCATCCATCCATCCATCTATTCCATCTATCTATTATTGTCTATATCCATCTATTCGTTTATTTATTTATCAATTTTTTTCATTTTGTTCAATTATCTATCTATTTAAGCATTATGGAGCTGGGTTAGTAAATGTATGGCTGGCCTTTCGTAAAATACCTAACCGCCTGGCGCCAACTCATCCATCCATCCATCCATCCATCCATCCTTCGTCGTTGGGTACAGAGGCAAGATGAGAGTCTAAAACAGCTGTCGCTGGATTGGCCAGTGTGTTGAACGATCTCTCGGTCGAAGCGCAAACAAGACGGCAGCAACCAACGACAGTCTACCCGTCCACAGCAAGCATATTGCTCGTCCCTTCATATAGCGCCATCGTCTGAAACCTCTCGTCCAACCTATTTCCGGAACGTCCATACGTGTCAACGACCTCACAACGACGTCGTTGTCAGCCTCAACAAGCATTTATATGACGCCTATCGAAGAAGTTATTACCCGACTGGGCCAACAGTGTTTGGAGCATCGTCGAGTCCACTGCTCCCACCGCCTGGACGGTTTCCCACGCGGGGAGTCCGTCCGAAGCCGCCTTCTGTCCCGCTTGGCTATTACGGGCGATCCAGGAGAGGGACTGGGGAGGGCAGTTGGATGGCTGTAATGGTGCCGCACTCCAGTGCTTGAAAAGTGCTATCTCAAGTTGTTTATTGGTTGGAGATAAAAGGAGCTAAATAATTGCCTAGATGCTTGCATGCAGATATGTTATGCATGTACGTGTGTTTGTTTGATTTCCTGTTTGTGTTTGTTTGGGCGTTTGTGTGTGTGGATATGTTCATGTGTTAGTGTTACTGTGAAAATATTTAACGTGTGCGAAATTCGCACAGAAATGCCTTCCTATCTAACTAGCTATTAACTATCAATCTATCTATCCATCCATCCATTCATCATCATCATGTCATCATATCATCATCATCATCATCATCATCATCATCATCATCATCATCATCATCATCATCATCATCATCATCATCATCATCATCATCATCATCATCATCATCATCATCATCATCATCATCATCATCATCATCATCATCATCATCATCATCATCATCATCATCATCATCATCATCATCATCATCATCATCATCATCATCATCATCATCATCATCATCATCATCATCATCATCATCATCATCATCATCATCATCATCATCATCATCATCATCATCATCATCATCATCATCATCATCATCATCATCATAGCAGCAGCATCATCATCATCATCATCATCATCATCATCATCATCATCATCATTTAAATCATCATTTAATCATCGCGCGCATCAAGTCATCATAATCATCATATTATCATCATCATCATCATCATCATCATCATCATCATCAATCATCATCAACTCATCCGGAAATCATCATCATCATCATCATCATCATCATCATCATCATCATCATCATCATCATCATCATAATCATCATCATCATCATCATCATCATCAATATCAAATCATATCATCATCATCATCATATACTTTGAGGTACATTCTTTAAACTATCCGGAACACACAAAAGTTAACATTTATAATAAGTATACTTTGAGGCACATATTTAAAACGCACAACGTTAAAATTTATCGAAATCAATTGGCCTAATTTATATAGCGCCTTTCCAAGAGAGAGAGACAACTCAGTGGCGCCCTCTGGCCAGAAGACGCAAAACCACGAGCGAACAAAAGGTTTCAGACGGTTACGGAAAAGACGCAAAGAAAGGCCGGTGACGTCATGTCGTCGTCTGTTGCTAGGCAACATGCTTCCAAACAGATTGGCCGACCACAGCGAGGCTTCTACGTTACTGTGGTAAAGACTGTGGGTTCTACAGAACGGATCGAAATGGACCAACGTAGAAGAGGTCAACATACATACACTACACAGAAAGCAAACCGTATGACCGACACACGGTAGCCCGACAAAAGCGCGCAACGACAAAAGCGCGCAACGACAAAAGCGCGCAGGACATTATGCGCGCCGACGAAAGCGCGTAGAAAAATAATTTTATAAATTGAAGTTTTCAAAACTGCACACAAAATGTTACCAAGTCGTCAGAGTAATTGATCGTTTTAGCGTTCTTTCTTATGTACGCATTTTAAAGTCATCGTTTTATATAAATGGCATTTTAATACCAATGTCCACGACAACCGTCATCGATCCAGCTTCCATTTGGCACTTTTGTTGTATATATAGGCGCTATGTGTGTGCGTTGTGTATGCTGTGTGTGTGTGTGTGTGTGTGTTCATGTGTGTGTGTGTGTGTGTGTGTGTGTGTGTGTGTGCGTGTGTGTGTGTGTGTGTGTGTGTGTGTGTGTGTGTGTGTGTGTGTGTGTGTGTGTGCGTGTGCGTGTGTGTGTGTGTGTGTTTGTGTGTGTGTGTGTGTGTGTGCGTGCGATAAAGCATTGTCTTTGAGATATATAATTAGAACCGTACTATGATGAGACCGCGTCATAATGATGCTATTTTCGGCAGCTGAACTATTCTGAGCTTCATGCTCAGACCGCATAACATCAGAATCCGTGTCCTAATGAAGCGTGTTGCCCTTGTCTTGACCGTACAATACCAGAATCCGTGTTATAACGGAGACCGATATAACTATAGTCGCAGGCGTACCTATATATAAAATAATGAGACAAGAGGTTGTTTATAATCGGTCTAGGTGTCCTCCCTGCTTTGCATGTGGGCGTGAACAGGCGGCATCAATCTTAAAAATTAGGCCCCTAAGGTAAGAAAAGGAAGGAAGGAAGGAAGGAGGGAAGGAGGAGGAAGAGATCGAGGGAAGGAGGGAGTGAGGGATGAGGATGGCCATCTATCGGCTTTCCAATTAACCTCGTTGGCTGACTGCGCTGCCATCTATTTTGTCCGCTTGACTCTTCCTCCTCCATCGAAACACATTTCTCTCTCCGTGTTCCTTGCTCTTCCCGCTCACGTGCTTTAAGAGAACCCTCCATCCATACCAGGTGCTCACCCCTCCCCGCCAGTTGCTGGCACCATCGCAGCAAGGTGTCGCCTTGGGGAATATAATGTAATGTACCATCATATGATTATAGACTAATGTAATGTATTGTACTGCAATGCAATCTAAATCTAAACCAATCTAAGCCAAGAATCCAGCGTCTATATATACTCTCTGCATTCAAACGCGCAGAATACGCCTTGGAGGTTAGAGAGCAGCATTCAAAGTTCCAGGGCAGTTCAATGTTTACGACTCCTTCAAAGTCCCAGACTTCTTCAAAATCCAATACTCCACTCTCAAAGCCCCAACTTCTCACACAAGTCTAAGTCAAAGACACCCTTCTGCTAGACTGATTGTTCGTCTTGCTCGATTCTCTCACATCTCTACATTCATGGTTGAAGAACTTCACTGGCTCCCGCTATCTGTCCGAATACAATTCGAGGTTCTTATTTTAGTCCTTAAGTCTCATCTGGGTCTTGCTCCGAAGTACCTTTTCGATCTCATGCTTCGCCCACTCTCTGCCACTTCGCTGCGTCCTCTTCGATCCTCTGATCAAAGCTTAACCTCTTTGCTCCCCGTGTCAGGACCGCCATGGCTCAATCCAGATTCTTCGCCCATTGGTCCTTCTCTGTGGAATGGACTTCCTCCACTGGTCCGCTCTGCTTCTGGTAGTCTCTAATCGTCTTTTTCTAAACTAAAATCCTGCCTTTTCCCTCGGGTTGCTCGCACTGGGAGCGCTTCTGAACGGTTTTTGCTGTGAGGAGCGCTTTATAGATAGTCAAATACAATACAATAAAATACCCCTCCAAGGTTCCAGACTCAACTCTCAAAGATCCAAAATACCCTAAAAGTCACAGACTTGGCCTTAAAAGTCCCCTACTCCCCTCCAAGAACCAAGACATCCCTTCAAACCCCAAAGTCAGCCCTCAGAGCCCAATGCTTGCCTTCGCTTCAACAATTCCATGATTTTCTCGATCTCAGTAATAAATTAACATCTCAGACGGCGTAATTCGACGCTTCTAGAGGACGCTTGTGTGTTGAATAGACGTCATTCTAGGGCGAGAATGACCCAGCCACAGACCACACGCGTAGGCGCATTAGTCTGATTAACGCCTCCCACTATATATAAGACGAGAAAAACTGACACCGAGGCGAGAGATATTATTTTTAAAGTAGTGGATCCGTTCACGCCCCTAAACGTTACCGGATCCCCAGTACTACAGTCACGTCCGTCGCGTTATTGGCTAAAGCCTGTCACGTGAACTTGTTGTCTTCCCCGTGGAATTTTGATATGGCGGACAACTTGAGGGCCGGTTCGGGCCAGGTTAGGATTCGTGGGGTCGTTTAGGGTAAAATTAGGCGTCTTCAGGGTCGTTTAGGGTCAGATTAGGCGTCGTGAGGGTCGGTTAGGGTCAGGGTTAGGGTTAGTTTCGTCTTTAGAAAACACGGTGAACAAACTTCCACCGCAAACGGCAATGTTTATCGGTCGGTTCGTTTCAGGTACACACAATCATGTGACATGTAATGACCAATTGCGAGGCGGGCGTGATCCTAGTCCCAGGTATCGGCTCACGTCGGGCGTGACGCTATCCACGACCTATTTTTAAAGGCCTTAAAATAGCTAAACGGATTTGACACAAAATACGTCGCATATATATATATATATATATATATATATAATTGTATCGTTATACGACACTGTGTCATAGCAAAGATCATTAGCGTCGCCCTCCTTCCTTCTCCAGGCTATGGGCTGGCACTGATAGCGTACGAGCAGTGTTGGAGTTTGACAGGCAGATTGTTTAGACAGCAGAGGACCGCCCAACTCCAATACTATCACATTTCGGCCAATAATTATTATTAATCGGGGGTATAAAATTCATCATGCCCCAAAATCTGAGTTCACAATTACTGTCGAATAAAAGAGGTTTTGAAAAGCCGTGATCGAAACGCAGCCGTGGGCGCCATGACAAAGTGAAACTAGACCAATGTCGTTTTTGCTAATTGGACGAAATCATGCGCTATCATAGAATTTATTTGGCCTCATTATTGTTGATTAATGGCGTCCACAAATTTTCGTTCGTAAGTTGATTGGCGGATGGACTGAGGTCAGGCGGAGGAGGGATAGACTGTTGGACGGACGGAAGGACGGAAGGACGGAATAACGGACCTTCTTTATCGTTTGTTTTACCTGTATAATTGTTGTGGGTTTACCTGGTCTATCTTTAATTTGTTGATTGGTGTTCTACCTGATTAATCTGTCATCTGTCGCTTGGTTTACCTACCTGTCTCCTGTCGGGTTTACATGGTTGTCTACACGCAGTGTTGTATCAATTACATTCTAAATGTAATTCAATTATAATTACAATTACAGAACTTGTAATTCAATTACGTAATTCAATTGCATGTATTTCAATTACCGAACAACACTGCCTACACCTGTCATTTGTTGCTTAATCTACCTGGCCCAGTTAGCTACATCGGTAAGAGGTTGTGAGGATCGCGGTTCGCTTCCCGAAGGCGGCTTATTTCAGAGACTTAAATCTCGGCTAGCACGGTCCGTACACGGGGTCCATAAATGGCGTGGCCTCCATTCAAAAAGGGTAAACGGTGGTGAAGGATCTCACCCGATCAATTCATTGAAACATGAGCAGGGTCGAAGCCATTCGGTCGCTCTAGCACGGTTCGCAAGCGGGGACCTTGACTGGCGTGGTACCCGTTCAAACGGACTCAGACCTCCTACTGAGTACCCTTTGGACAACCCTCGTGAATAATCTGGTGCCCCGTGCTTTGTGCTTTCGAGTGGCGCTTTAGAAGTTTGGAGCTTACGACTACGACTTGCTACCTAATATTCCTGGAATCCCTCTGTCTCCTGTTTAACTGTTAACCAGCCTTTTGTTACCCGTTCTGTTTTGTCTATTGTTTGTCTTCAGCTGAACTGCTGTGGTGCCAAGGGTCCCTATGACTATCGCGACAGTTCCTGGTTCAACAACACAGACTTTGCCAACGGTCCGTTCGTCCCAGCGTCCTGCTGTGTCCTGCTTAATGACGATCTGGCGAAACCCATCTTCAGCGATAAGATGGCCTGCGAACTGGAGGCCATCGCAGCCTCCGCTGACTATCCGAACGTCTCGATCAGCTTACACCTCAACTCTCAGGTCAGTCGATCATACACTCCATACAGGCTAATCTAATCTAATCTAATCTTATCTAATATATTATATCGGTGGTGTGGTTTACCAACCGTTTGTATGTTCTGTTCTCCATGCCTTGCACCGCTGTGGTTGCCAAGGGTCCCTTCGAATCCACCTGGTTCAAGCCGCCGCCGTAGTGACCCTGGGCAAGTCCTTCACTCTTCAGCAATTGCTCATGCGCTTCGGCGTGAAACTCTGATTCAGTGTCTCGCGCTGTAGTCGGGAGCGCCTCTGAGTAGAAATCTTGAAGGGGCGCTATATAAATATCTGAAATGAATGAATAGCCTAATATTATCTATATAGTTTATTCTAGTCTAGTCTAATCAAATCTAAAATAGTCTAATCTGCATATATTCTAGTCTAGTCTGGTCAAGTCTATAATCAAGTATATTCTAATATAATATAATCTAATCTAATCTAGTCTCATCTAGTCTAATCTAGTTTTATCTAGTCTCATCTAGTCTAATCTTGTCTAATTAGGTCTAACCTAGTCTAATCTAATCTAGCCTAATATGATCTGTGTAGTCGATTCGAGTCAAGTCTAAACTAATAAACTCCAGTAATCATTGGATTGTATTAGATCATAATTGCACTGGATAGTTGGATGAGATTGGATTCTACTGGTTTGGATTGAACTGGATTTAGACTATACTAGATTAGATTTGAATAGCTCGGATTAGATTAGAATGGATTAGATTATTTTAGATTGAATTAGCGTTGATTGGATTAGATAGGATAAGACTAGATTAGATTAGATTAGATTAGATTGAATTGGATTCGGTTGAACTAGATCAAATCAGATAGGATTCAAATTGATTAGATGACCTAATCAAATCATTAATGCGCCAAGATTAGAGCCACTCCATCCCGAAAACCCTGTCAATAGAGCAAACGACGTTTTCCGTCTGATTTTTCCCGCTCATTAGTGGCCCGTTGTCGGCAAATGATCAAAGCGCCGACGAATGAGCATCTCGTTTGTTCGAAAGTAGACTTTACACGTTGTAATTAGAGCGATTACATGTTGAGTTACGTGTAATGTTAGATGTGTTCGCTGAGAATAATTATGAGGCTGGATGGTTTCGGGTAAATGGCTGGCTAGGTTGTTTTATACATGGCTAACAGAAAAATAATTGCCATGCGAATTGTGTTTGTATATATCTTCCTGGAGCCAAGGTATATACATATATAATATATAATATATATATAATATATATATATATATATCTGTGTTAGCCTACATGCGAACAGAAGTCTTATGGTGAACATAGTTTCTTATCTACAATTTGCCATATCAAAGACACGCCACTATACATAACAAAATATACAGCCTACATTTGAATGCGAGTCTTTTAGTATTTATATATATATATAATCCTAAAAGACTCGCGTCCAAATGTTATAATATATTATATATAATATATATATGGTTGGTGTATTTATATACGTGGTCTATATTTAATTGTAGATATATACGTATGCCGGATAATTAGATAATGTCCTACTTATAGCGCAGTTCATAATTTTGTTATGGCATACTATACTTAGCTGTATATTACAGGCTTCGCATGAATTCTCTATTATAGGCTATTGCTTCCAAGCGATTTGTTCAATCTAATTTACGACGAAACAGAATTATTGGCCATTAGATTACGGAGGATGTAGCCGAACATTACCGTGGTAATAGGGGACTGTAGATTTGACAGAAATAGTGACTGCGGTATTTGTTAAAGCCACTGTGCATGCTAGCGACACCTGGTCTCAGAGGTCAGCAGGGGTTAACTTCATCGTGAAGTTCGTAAGGTCACTAAACCTGAGTCTGAGGCGATGAGCAATTGTGAGTGAATTGTGAATTGCTCAAGGTCCTCTCTCAGTGACCCTCTCATGCGAGGCTCGAACCCGTATACCCGTACTCTCGAACCCGTTTAACTACTCGGCTACCGTGCCCCATTAATTGGGTAAATTAAGTAATTACATTAATTATAGTGACCGCACTAGCTTTGTTACTTCCTCAGAGATTCCCCCCATTTAATTGCACTTTTGAAGTATTATGATTAACATGGGTATCGCAGTCCTAATTTGATTGTTATGATTATAATAATTGTATTTAATCTTACCTGTGTAATTAACCGTTTCACAGGGATATAATCGTAAATAATTTTTTAATTTTCTGACAGGGATGTCACACAGCCCTGGTTGAGTGGTTCCGTCAGTACGAATATCTCGTCAGTATCCTCTGCGTTGTCATTATTTTGCAGGTACGATCACTATGTTCAGTCGCATTTTGCTGCTATTATAATTATAATAATAATAATAATAATTATTATTATTATTATTATTATTATTATTATTATTATTATTATTATTATTATTATTATTATTATTATTATTATTATTATTATTATTATTATTATCATTATTATTATTATTATTTTATTATTATTATTATTATTATTATTATTATTATTATTATTATTATTATTTTATGATTAATGTAATAATTTTATTGTCTCCAAACGTTGCCTTAAGGGCTCGGAACTTCCTCAAGACAAAAATAATAATATAGCAAGAACAAGAAGAAGAACAACAACAGGAAGAAGAAGGGAGGAGAAGAAGAGAGACGATTTATATAGCGCCGAGTCCCAAAAAATAGCTCTGTACATGAAATGAATTCAAAAACTTAATATTATATCAGTTATATGAGTCTTGAGCTGAGATTTGAATGTCTCCAGAAATGGCTCATTGTATATTAAAACTTTGCTATTAGAGATCTGCATTGTTTGTTTAAAAGTAGCCTTTTTGTGGCGCAAGTCTTCGCACCCGTCCTACAACTGCTAGTCTCCATCTACTGGTTGAAGATGGAGCAGACAGCTGACTTATCGAGCAAATAATTGTTCGACCATCTTGGCACCAAAATCTTTCAACTGGCGCCAGTAACTCGGGAGTCTGGCGAATCTCTCGGATAATTATAATCGTCGGTTTCATCAGTGGAGTTTCATTTGGCGATTTACGTGTTTAGATCGCTGGTGATTTTGAGCGGTGCTATACAACTGTTCGATTACATTACATTGCATCACATTACATAGATCGTGACGTAGTGATAGTAGTTACCAGCAGTTACAGAAGAAGAAGGAGAAATATTTGCCCAAACCTTTCGCTGAAAGCTCTCGCGATTGTTGGCCTTATTACTGCTGTGTGCTATCGGTTGATGCCTTGTGCATTAGACACCGGCACGATAGAGGTGACTAATATATTAATATGCATAGGCCTATCATATTGTGGCCCGATTTCTAAGGGGAAGGAAGATCGGAAACTTACTGCGAACAGCTCTTGCAATAGCCTACTATTCTGCAGATCGCGGTAAATTTTAAAGTGTTAGTTTATTCAAATGTAACGTGGCGAATTTAATTCTAATGATACTGTTGCTACTCTACTGATTTTGGCCAAAGCGTTAATATATATATATGTATTTGTATACCAAACTCCGCCACTGATCGTATTTAGTAGTGCCAGTCCCAAGCCTGGAGAAAGGAGGAGGGCGACGCTAATCATCCTTGCGATGACACAGTGTCGTTAAAACAGCACCTAACCAATCAACTTGTATACCAGAATTTCTTGTGATTACTCTTTAGATCGTGGACTTCATATATGCCTGCATCCTCATGTCCTGGCTTCGAAAGGCCTTGGCCGACTATTCCTGGTGTGAGGAGGACGAATTCCAATAGCACGTATTCTCTCTGTCTCTCTGAAAAGAGGTTCACCGTTCAGCCAGCCGTCAACATGAACGCGTTCATCCTGCAAGTGGAACGAAGAAGCTTTAAGTAGAAACACCTCCATCGTAACCTCTCCAAATTCCAAGCCAACTCCGAAAGCCGTACATCCCGGAAGCCCACCGTCACCATACTGCAGCAGACCGTACGTTGTGATCGCTTCCGGCAGCCATTTTCTTGTAAGCCTCGTTATCATGCGGTCGTTATGACAACAAGAGAACGCAGACGATGTAATAGGTGATCAGTTTTCCAACGAAACTTGTTCCACTTGAGACTTCTTGTTATGTGTGTGTATATAATTATTAATCTTGAATGTGTGTATGTATATAAGTACATGATTAATGTGATAAATTATGGCTCTATGACCACTACATGTTCAAAAACCAAAATTGGGTGATCAATAGTTTTAACGTCAATAATTATTCGCCCATTATAGCATGTCGTTTCAGCAGCACTGCTTAATTTCAACTTAAAGCTGTAGGCTATAGATCTAGTTCTCAAACGCAAGAATATAAGTGTGTGAAATAATCATAAAACAAAGAGAACCAAACTTGTTAGGTAGACACGTGAATGAATAAGAAGCTAACGCTGGTATTGGAGGTCTTTGGTTTTAGTTCACTTCTTGAGTGGCAGAGCAATGTCAATGCGATAAACACATTCTAAATAACAAGTTCTTCTGCGATGTTGTCATTTTGATGCATCATGAAACTACTGGTATGCTCATTCCGTAAACGTAGGCTACGTCTATTTTCTCATTTAGGACGATGAAACGATAGGCTATAATGGTGGAATAACTGGGGACGCTAAAACGATAGATTGCCAAAAATTGTGCAATATGTAATAATGGAATGGCGCGTAAAATGTTTCGAAGACTTTAACGCCCGATAAATCAATGAAGCACAATTCATTCTCGGGATTTGAACCCCGTTGCTGTTATTTGCTGTTGGGTCTGAAATTTCTGTGATGCCTATTTCAGGTCCTCTGCTGCCGTTAATGTAGGAGGCTCTGACAATGACATCCTGATAATAAAAAATATGAAAGTATTAAGAAAGTATCAAGAATTAAAATTAAACAAAAAATTATATTATAGTTCATCTAGCAGTGCGGATAGTGTAGTGGTTAGCATGCTGGAATGTCATCCGAGAGGTCTGGGTTCAAATCCCGCCAGGGCGGAAATTTGTTTCGAGATTTCTGCTCCACCTGCGCCCCATAGCCAGCTTAGCCACAATGGGTACACTGACAGTACACTGTCAGTACACTGTCAGTACACTGTCAGTGGGAAGCTCAGATGGCGAGGGGACGCCTGGCCATCTGCTCTCATACACCGAATCTAATATAATGAAGTCTCTAATGCCTCAAAACGATGGCTGCCTCTGAGACTAGCTTAAGTGACTGCTCTGCTGCATTTAGTGATAAGTAAGCTTAAAGGATAATAACAGGCTTATGATGGATTTTGCCATTATCATATCAACAGCGCTGGTGAATAAGCTGGTGCCCTGCGCATAGCTTTAGTTTAGCGCTTTAGAAATTTGGAGTTGACCATTATGATGACGATGACGGTAATTTATTATCGTCTATCACCGTCGACTCTACATAGACCTTGGGTGCTTAACACCTTAGCGTAAAAATAAGCAATTTTAACTATGTAAGCTAACATTTTCAGCAATTATGCAGAACATGTTATGTAATACGTAACATGTGAGCAATAATGTATGCGTTACGTCAGTTATGTAAAGCCTCCATAATTATTATTCTTTTAAGAGGTCAGATAAATTTGCTAGATAGGCTAAATATCGCATGAATGGGTTAAACAACTTGAAACTGCACTGCAGTAGGCTACTGCATATTACACAGCGTTACCGAGGGTCACAGTTAGTGGCATTGTTACAGTCTGTGAAGTTGTTACTTTAGACCACCGTTGTAACATCTACGTGATTTTGTTGCGCTATTCATGCAGTTAATGTCGTGCTGTTCAACATAAGTGACTTACGCCTCTTGTGGTAACCATAATAAATTCCAGGGATATACAAAATTATACATAGACTCTTGGGAAATAAGTTCTCTCTCGGTGAAACACTGAGAGTGAACAGTAGCCTACTTGATACTACAATGTTCCTCAGTATAGTAGCACTTGGGCCTAAAACTACAATATTCCATAGAACAGTACTTGATACTACAGTGATACTTAGGATACTTATTAATACTATAATAATCCTTAGGATAGTACTTAATGCTCCCGTCATCCTTAGTATAGTACTTAATACTACAAAGATCCTTAAGACACTGCTTAATACTGCAAAGTTCCTTGTAATAGTGACCTACTTAACGCTACAATGATTAAGCGAATTCGTGACAATAGCGGCTGCAAATGAACTAGGATTCTTGTATTATAATAATAATAGTCAATCACAGTAGTTGTACTTTAATTATGGACAATTCGTGTGACGGTGTATCCAGTTAGTGTCTGGTGTATCCAGATAGTATTCTTAAGTGCTTTTCAAATGTACCTATAGCTACCTATGGATGTGCGAATGTTTGTTAACGAATACCAGTATATGACGACCACTCGACATAACTTTACATGTATATGGCTGTGGCATTTGCAGATCGTGTGTGACAAAAAAATATACTGTATATTATCATCGACCTAGTGATAGACAAAATCTGTTGTTATTTGGACTTATATATATATCTGAGCGGCCTACAAAGTTAGGCCTAGTCTTTGTACAGATGATACAGACAGGATATTATCCTAGAACGCTACAGAAATCTTTATCGATTATAACTAAAGACTGCAAACAATGACTTCTGTGTTTTCAGTGATAATTTGTTTTTCAGTTATAATTCCTCTGCGAAGCTTGTACTAAACGTATCGGTGGTCGATTGCCCTACTCGAATCACACGTCCTGGATTCGAACCCCGGTGACTCTCAGCCTCGTCAGCGCTCGTGAATAACCTGGTGCCCCACGCTTGAGTTTCGAGTGGCGCTTTAGAAGTTTGGAGCTGACGTTTACGATTGTCTAAACCTTGCCTTTCACGACCTTGTCCCATACGCCTTTACCCTACCTTACCTGTCCTTTCCTTCCTAAAGTTACCTCATTTTACCTTAACTTAAAGTGTCTTACCTTCGTAATCTTACCTTCATAATCTGACCTTGCTTTTACGCACCTTTTCCTACGTTACCAAATTTTTCATTGTTTCTTCTTGCATCGGATTTCTTCATCTTGTCATTCTTTAGCTTCCAATACCCGGCTTTACCTTGTTACCTCCATTTTCCTCGTCTTACCATTCTTTACCTTCATTTTTTTTACCTTGCCTTATTTTACGTTATTTTAGCTAACCTTGATGTACATTATCTTGCCATTCTTTACCTGACTTTGTTTGACCTTACGTAGGCCTACCTTATCTTACTTTGAGCACAGTTACCTGCGAATGAAGACCACAGTCCTTCTACCATACAGGCCTAAGGTCGACAATCTCTACCACGTAGTAAAACAGACATTGTTTGGCATTTCATAGAGATGATACGGCTGGTAAAAATAACCTCGTGTTTTTACCAGTGGCAGTTAACAATAATCTAATGATCTAATCACTTTGCAAATACATCTATGTTCAACCTTATTCTTGCATTAAAGAGTAAAAAGCTTCAATGTCCAAGAAGGTGCAAAGTGTAGGGAAGTCGTTCATTTCCTCTATTCAGTCCTTGTTATGAATTGAAAATTAAACTGCATAGCACAACGGGTGTTGGCATATCTTCTATCAGGGCCTAATGTTAAGTTGAGCAATATAATGTGTGTGTACGTGTGCGTGTATGTGTATGTATGTGGTGACATTAATAATATCAAGCGTCTGTAAATAGCGTCAAAATATTTTCTTGAGTCCATGCACATTGCACAGTCTTCGCCTTGCAATCCGAGCACTGGGGGAAACGATAGATTAAATCTCTCCGGATAACGTTATCGTATCGTATCTAAAGATTTACATAGCGCCTCTCTCAGAATAACTATTCCTCAGCACGAAAACCCCTGGGAAAAGAAACGTCTTTAAAGAATGAGAGACCAAAGTGGAAAAACCACTTATTAGTTTAGCCCTTAATGAGGGGGAAGGTCATTCCAAGTTAGCCTATGGTATACAATAGCTATTGTATATCGACCATGTGTAGCCTAATAGTGAGCATAATAGGCCTATAATTACCTATTTATTTAGCAACGAACCAGCCAATAATTCACTAATAAAATGCAAAAGCACTTGAATTAAATTAACTGACAAACGGAGAAAACGCTTTGTAATTGCATCAGCTGGGATCAGAATCCCGAATTAATACACTCTGTGTTCTCTATCGATCTTTCGCGCAGGGAATGGTCGCAGAAAACAGATGCTCAAAGTAGATCGATGACGCCAAGTACACTCTGCTCACCTGGTGTCAGCAGAATGCGGTATTGTGTCTCTCTCAAAGGAAAGGGAAAATCTTCGGGATTTATAGCCTGAGTGCTAAATTCCTAGAACGTATCCCGTGTAGGCCTACAACTATTTCATACGAGGTCCACGGTCAGAATAAGGTAAAAGAATCACCTATTTATTATTATTATATCCTGTAACTAAAAGCAGTAAGCGCATTCGTGTTGCCCAAAACACTGTAGTGTAGATCGACGGGCTAGAACAGTCTTCCTACGCCTATCTAGGAAGTCAAAGACTTCATGTTTCTAAAAAGGTTTAAAATGTATAAAAAAAGTTTAAAATGTACTTACTGTATAAGTCACTCTTAGTAATTGCGCTGACAGACGACAGTGTAAAATCCTGGAAGTAACTTGCTACTGACAACGATACATAAATTGTCGTGAATACAATTACAATACAGGGCTTGATTTGTGTATATGTAGCCCTAGTCTTACGCTTAGAATAGGCTATAATTATTATTCTATTAATGTGGAAGATGAAACGGCTGGCGCTGTACTTGCGACACGCTCGAGCGCTCTGCTGACTGCCGTGAATTACCTGGAACGCTGAGATCTTGTTATGGTCCCGTTAAAATTAGTTCATAATTTTATTATGTCGTACGTTAATTACGACTCTTCGTTTAGTTTTAATTTGTGGAACTGTAGGTCTACAAACAGAAAATGCAGATTTTCATCAAGACGCTCACTGGAAAGAAAATCAATCTTGAGGTTGAGCTAAGTGACACCATCGAGAACGTGAAAGCCAAAATCCAAGACAAGGAAGGCATTCCACCCGACCAGCAGCGCCTGATCTTCGCTGGAAAACCGCTGGTAAATGGCTGTACCCTGAGTGACTACAACATCCAGAAAGAGTCCACTCTTCACCTGGTTCTGAGGCTGAGAGGTGGTACAATTACCATTAATATCATCTTGGATGATAGGATGTTCTGGTTTCAAGTGGAACCCCATGACCTCGTGAAGAGTGTAAAAATGAAAGTGTACGATGCGCTTGGCAGACACGGTCCTTCAACGTTTTCTGACCTGGCGCTGATATGTAATGGCCAACAACTAGATGATGAGAAAAGTCTACAATCATACGATATTACACAATATTCAGCACTTCATGTCATTCAAAAGACTCTTGGAGGAGGTGTGGCGCCTGCTACAGAAACCGAATGAAGATCCCGAACTCAAGTTAATCAACAGCATAAATCTGATCAAACTTAATTCATACATTTAAATATATTTGAAAATACGATTATAAACATGCCTATGCTTTATATATTATAATGTTTTAACGATGCATGTTTCAAGCTAGTCGGCACGCATAATTATACGTAATTAACAAGCCTATATTGTAAATGTATTATGCATAGGTCTTAAAAAATATGTTCTGCTGATTTCTGCTGAATTTTAACTTGTCTTCTATTTCGTTTTCATCTGCAAATTTTTCTCGCATGAAGTCGATAGAGTCTATGACAATCTTTGACTCGTAAAAATATCGGTAGGTTATTCAAGTGAATTGTAACAAACATTTGTTGTTCAAAAAGTGTTAATTTTAATGAATGTTTCATATATTTCACTCTCGACTTCACTTTTTCTCTGTCATTCAATGATGCCGCCAAACTGACTCTGGCCCAACTCTCAGTCACTGTAGGTGACACTCGCTCGGTAGGTTATCCTTGAAATCGAAAATGACGGGGGGTTTATGAAGACTCTATTGTGTGAAACAACTCGGCTCGCGATCCGCAATGCCAAGCATATGCCTAAAGACCTCATGACTCTATTCCTAAAGAGGGAGGACACCCCGGAGAAGGAACAGCGATTCTTATATGCCGGGAGAGATATGAGCCCCTATGACGCCAAACTGTTCTATTCCCAACTAAAACAGGGATTAACAGTTAATTTGTCAAAACGCTTTGTTAACTAATAGCTGAGACGTTAACACGAGTCATGTGGTCAAGACCAGAGTCATGAGAAATGAAAGTTGACGTCATGGCAATAGACTGTCAAAGTTTATGAAGAGTCAGATTTGACGACGAGAGTTAGGAATTGTGAACCTAGATCATCACTTGGCTGGGCTTGAGTTATTTAGGATAAGCCTCCTAACATGTAACGACGTTGCATTCATGAAAGACCTTTTTCAAATTTTGCTGCATTTTATCAAATTTAACCTAATAAATGTGCGATTTACAGTCTAAACGCGGTTTTATGAAATTTAGTCTCGTTAAGATTCATTTCACAGATCTACGTTTCACAAAGTTATATTTCACGAAATATTTGCATATCATGAAGTTTATTCTACTGAAGTTGGACTTTGGAAATTGCATTCGTTGAGTTTCGATTCCCTTTCTGGTCTTCTGGCAACCGGATTTTGTTCTTCCCTTTCTTTCGCTGGATTACCCCTCTGACTTTTACTGGTGCTTTAGAGACTCGAAAGTTGAGGATTACTATGCATGACACTAGCCTACACTTGAATCAAAGTTGTCTTTGTAAATCTACACAACACTGCTCTGCGAGGAACATTCTGTCGCATTTTACATTGTTAATTCAATTCAATTCAATTCAAAAAGTTTTATTGTTCCACATCATAATAACAGTAAAACAACTATCAACACTAGTGTAATTTATGCAACAAACGGAGAGCCCCGAAGGGTCACAGGACCCACTAACTAGGGCTACCTAAGTACCAGATGATGTGGTGATAATGACGGTTCGTGTACAGAGAACAAACAACAGAGGATACACAGAAATCAAAACAAACTTAACTAAGCGATGGCAACACAGCAATTTGAACAATTACCCATTTAATAAGAGAGCTCGCATGGATTTTTTAAATAAATTCAAGTTAGGCAGGTGACGAGTGCTGACAGGGATATTGTTCCAGACTGATGGTCCTGTGGACCTTAAGGCAAATAACCTTCTATTAGTGCGTGCAAATATTCCTCTATAAGATTCAACTTGTCTAGTAAGGTAAGTATGAGTGTCCGATGTTATATTAAAATAGTCATTAAACACAGAGGGTAGCAATTTATGCTTATGTCTGTACATAAACTCACTTATTTGAATGGTATTAATTTGATTAAGTCTAAGAATTTTAAATCTACTAAAGAACTGACTAGTGTGCGTTGTAGGCAAGACCCTAGCTATAATTCTAATTGCTCTTTTTTGCAAAATGTTAATTTTATGTAAGCGCTGCATATAAGTTGCTTTGTATAAAAGTTGGGGATAAGAGGATATTAAGTCCTCGGCTATAGGCCTATAAGTTTCTGCGTATCGTTTCTATCTGAATCCACTTAGTTTCCAAGTCTGTAGGCTACCTAAGCGCTGTGTGTCATTTCATAAATTTGCCAAACGGTCATGTCATTGCATATAGGCCTACAGCCGAATTTTGAGATTCATTTTAACGCACCGTTTTCTACTGAATTTTTAATTCGTTTGCAATCTGTGTATCGCAATTAGTTATATAAAGCATTTTTGAGTTTTTTTCCACAGAAATAATAGCTTGCATATGGTACGTGAGATGTTCACAAAAACGAAAATATTGGTGAAAGTTGCAAACGAGACGTTGCGTATTGTATTTGACTATTTGCGTATGTAGGCTATATGTGTATTTAGACCTAATTAACCCATTCCAGCCCATGGGTCCAATTGGACACTAGGGTGGAGTGAACGTAATGCACACATTTCCAAAAATTACAATTTTTTTCGTCCTGGTGTGGAAAAGTTGTATTTGAGTGTTAATTATAACACGTAGAATTATTATAAATGTAAAATTATTTCTTATGCTGCCCCAGGACAACTGAAGTTCTACGCGTTTCAGTCTTGCAAATTACTAAGCGCAATATTGCTAAATGCACTTTCTTGCTCTTCTATGAAGCAGTTAATTGAATCGAAAGTCAGACTTAGTGTTATATGTTTTCATCAATTTCCGTGATGCAATTCTTGCACGAATAAATCCATCTCTTGCCACGGTACCGGATATTGATGCGGCCGCTTCAGTCACCAGACGAATACATCGTTCTGTTCCTTGCGTATGACAAGGGAACTGAGCAATTTCTGAAACTTGTTCTGCAACATTCGACTTTACCCATTCTTCTATCTGGGCGTTTGAACGGCTCTTTATTTCTTTATTGCCAGTCGACAAGTTCTGTATAGTCACTAGCGTTAAAGTTGAGTCGTGGAACCCTAAATTCTCGGATGCGCGTTGATGAAGCATTTTCGTTTCTTGCTGCGAGAATCCTCCTGTAGGCCAGCTCTCGAATTTGGCTTCTCTCATCTGCTAACATGGCGAGTAGTATGTTTTCTGCGTGACCGAAATATCCGTTTCGCTGAATAACTTCATCAACCGCATCTCGCAAATGTTTTTCCAAATATCTAGAGTACTTTATCATTCTCCACAGATGCTTCGATCCCTCCGTGCATGCAGACTTTGTCTTTATGTGGAACCACATTGGTGCATAGACTGACATCACAAATGTAGCCAGTGTCACCAGGTTATCTGTGGGGTTTTCAGTGGCCATGTATAATCTCAGTATACGATTGGCTGTTGTCAGCCATCTAGAGTGACAGACTGGTCCTGGCTTTTGCAAAGCAAGATCAGAACTACACGCGCCTATGGCAACAGCAATACAAATGCTATACAGGTATTTCTGATCCGTACTGAGTTCAATCGATTCCATGTTTGGACACATGGCCAGAGGTATTGGCACATAGGATACAACCGGCAGTGTCTCGCAGTTCATCAGAGCCCTGCCAATATCGCCTGAAAAGGCTTTTGGACCGTGGGTCCCTCCGTCTAATTTCTGCAAGAGATGGCGCAGAGGTAGCTCATTTGCATGGAGCATGCATACGAACCAGTGGATTGGTCTCTGAAACTTCCTTTCAAAAAGACATATAACACCACCGAGTGCACCAGTGTTGACATTGGTTCCGTCGCAACCTATGGCAACAATGTTGGAAGTATCAACATCATTGTCAAGGAAAAATGAACAAATAGCCTTGTGTATACTTTTGGAGGTTCCATTATCAGGAGTTACATGTCCTAGATATTCTGAATTGGGTTCCTGTACAAGAGTTATGTGTTCCTTCACAACAATTTTGGGATATGATTTCTTACCCCTCTTCACTTGAGTTCTGGTTTTATCCTTTCTGCCATCGAAGTATATTCCACACAGCCGCTTCTTCAGTGATGTACTTTGCAACTCCTTTCTCTTTCTCTTCCTTTCCCTGCGCACTTTGCTTCTGTCTATGACCATGGCACAGTCATTGCCAGTTACTAAACCAACATCTTGCAAAACAGCGGTGGCAAGAGCCGCAGCGCACCTATCTGAAACGCCATGCCGATCACATTCGCGAGCCAAGTTCGACAATGGCGAGCGCATTTGCGTGGAAATTTGGCCTATAGCACTGTAGTCTGTGTCACTGTCCACAGTTTCCAGTTCAGCATTCCCATCCTTAGACATTTCCTCTTCTCCACTGGAGCTGCTACTCATACAGGTACCCTTGGCTTCTACCGTCGATTGCAGTGCCAAGAATTTGGCTCTCTTCTCGAAATCCATGTTCTTACGCTTGTTCCTCTGCTGTAAGCGCTGTGTCATCTTAACATCCACAACACCGATCATCATTCTTCTACCGTGCCTTTGATCTTCCAGCAAATTTCTTTCTGCAGCAGGGACTTTTCGCTCCTTCTTACAGGTGCAGTTGGCAGTGTCCGAACATTTACATGCAGCTATGTCAAACAGTTGCGACATGGAGTGAACGAAGAAGTCTTCAATCTTTGCTTTGTATTTGGCATCGTGCTCTCTGCCTTTGTAGGGTCTCAGCAGATTACGATACCTGTCGTGATACAGCTTCAACTTTTCCATGACCTTGTGATGGGTTATTATAGGTATCGATGATTTTTGCCACAAATTCTCGATGTCATTGATGACGGAATTCGCCACTTCGGTGAACGATGGCTCCTTTCTATCGCTGACGGATTTCAGTTCATGTTTTCTCAACAAGTAAGCTTTCATAACGTCGCAGTATGTTGGAAGTACATTCGGAGACATGGCAGAATGAGCTCCAAACACAGGATCAGTCAATACCTTCCTTGTAGTTCGCTTTGACTTCACTTTGTTTACAACATCAATTTCGCCCATGATTTTATTCCGAAGGTAAACAATAACAAACCAATATAAATCAAAGGAATGCCATGTGAGGTTCACATGAATGTTCTCACAATTTTGCTAATTTTTAATGACTATTATGAACTAGCTGGCTGGTATAATGCTTACTATTGCGGAATGCTAAAATTCAGTACAACGTCCATGTTTCTTTACAATGACGATTGACTTATATACTGGTGCCTTGTTCTATTTGAATGACGAATATACTGGTGCCTTGCTCTATTTGAATGACGAATATACTGGTGCCTTGCTCTATTTGACATTTAGTGATAGTTTAGGATGTCATTAAAGGTTCTGAAGAATTTCAAAAATTACCTTTAAAATGCTCAAAATGACTTAAATCACCTGAACTTCGACAGTCTTGGGGCAGCACAAGAAATTATTTTTTATTATGCAAAAAATTTGTGTGTGGTGTACATTATACAATGCAACTTTTCGACACCAGGACATATTGAAATTAAGACACGAATTTTTTCACTCCACCCTATTGGACACATGCATTTTGGGACTGTAGACTGCGCTGTGGACTGAGCTGGGAACTCCCATTGGGTCCAAATGGACACCTTGTCCATTTTTGTGCAATAAATTGCGATAAATTTATTTTTTTGGTGGTTAGTACTTATTTTACGTTGGGATGTCGCGGTACACTCAAAATAAATTCGGGCTGGAAAGGGTTAACACCGAAGGGTATAGGTAACAACGTAGGTTAGGCCTATCTGTGTTTAACTAATTACGTAGCTATGTGTATTTAATTAATTATGTAGGCTATATATGTGTGTTTGATTAATTATAATTACTTAGGCCGTTAGGCGGTGTGGTGTATAGGCACATCCTACATCCATCAGTGCAGCGCTGGACTGCGCCTCTGAGTAGAAACCTTGAAGAGGCGCTATATAAATTGATTGATTGATTGATTGATTGATTGATTGATTGATTGATTGATTGATTGGTAGTGCACAAATATCGTACAAGGCGTCAGAGCCCTAGGCGAGTCCTGGAGGAATAAAACATAGATATTATCTAAATGGTAGGCCCTATAGTGTGTGAAAGTGTTACAATACAATCCCCTCTATCAACTTGCAAGTCAAAAACGTCAGAGGTTTCAGGATTTTCAGAGGGTCACAGAAGTAGCCTAAGTTGCACTTAGGCCTAATTTGTATACCGTGTCGAATCTAAAAATAAATCTTCCTTGATTCAGCTGCTCGAACTTAATCCGTGTTGATTTCCATTTGCTTCTCATCTCAAGCACTTGTGACTCGTGAGGGTTGCCAGATCGTCGCGAAAAGCGCGAGTTGGGCTACTTTTCAATGAGCTCGCGACTGACAATTTTGTCCTCGTGACCTCGCGATATTTGAGCTACTTTTGAATTGTCCCGCGATCGCAACGGCGACATTATGAATTCTCAATTTCTCATAAATTGACCGCATTTGGTTACTAGGTCACTGTTACTAGCTACCATCCTTATGTGGTGCTGCTAACTTAATAATAAATACATGTATACGGAGTCCGGACTAGTCTACGGTAAGCATTGAGCAGTCTGTCATCTAAATTTTTAACTAAGTGGCTTAATCACGTGTCTTGGCGAAACCAATAAAGTATGTACATAGCAAAAATGTATCAATGTTTTCATTTAGCTGCTCAGCGACTTTTGGGCTACTTTTTGGGGCTACTTTTTGACGTCATTTCGCGAGAGAGCACTTCTAAAATCTGGCAACCCTGAAGTCAGTTGCTGAGACTGAGGCGAAGTTAGGCAGAGATCGAAGCTTTGATCGTTTCTTCCGTAACTAGAACAGGTAAAATAGTTGAGATTATAACTTAAAACCGTTATTGTCTGTGATGCGATACTTTTGTAGTATTTTGTACATAGGGCCTAGCTTTAATTTATCATTTTCTGTTTAGACCTAGCCTAATCGCATAACATATCAAGTCCGCGTAGGCTATTAGAGAGGAAAACCCCGGATAATTTAAAGCGGGAAAACCCGCATAATTATATTCCTCATTTGTTCTTAACACTATAGAGAAAGCAAATGTTCAGGGCCGATGAGAGGGGGGTCAGGGGGTTGCTGCCCCGGGGCCCGGTTCCATGGTAGGGGCCCTTGGCAGGAGCCCAGAAATGTCTAAAACTTTGTTCAAACTGAAGAAACCTGTGGGTTTTGGCCTAATGCAGTCTTTCTTTCGCCGGAAAAGCGCTAGAACTCACTTACGGCAATGTAGAATATAAAAAATTTCCCGGCATAGAACCCATGCACCCAGAGACAAAAGCAAAAGTCAGCACCTATGGCAAGCAAGCAAGAAATTATTTAGTTGGCTACACCAAAGAATAAAGCTATAAATGTTATGGTGGTTTGCGAGCTAGTATACATACTATGTATTCCGATTCGGGCAATTTAGAGCTGGAGATCGCGCGGTGTGCTACTGATGGCTGCCTCAGGCTCAATTAGTTCGTTCAGTATTTTCCCCGGTGCCTATACATGCCCGAAAAACAGGTTCACCCGAAATTTGGGAGGGCATTTGCCCCTCTGACCCCCGCTTCCTACGCCTATGGGAGTAAGCACAGTAACAGACGTAGGTCATTGCTCACCAGAATGATTTTGGACTAGGTGTTGGTGCCAAGTTAAAATGATGCAGACAAATTTCGATTTCTGACTGAATTCTATAGGCCTACTCCACCAGAATCGTATGCATGGCCTAGCACTTCGCAATACGCACACCCTCTGGTAAAATCCGCCACTGAAGTTATAAAGGCTATCAGACTATATCAATTATTTAAGTAAAAATTGTTATGGTCATACTATAGTTGAATAACTTGAATTTTGAAAAAACACTGCTTATCATTATTTTGAGATTCATCAGCTGTCGGCCTATAATTGATTATTGGTTTTCTGGCAGGCATCAAATCTTTTACTGGATGTTAATGTATGAATAAATTGAAATTTGAGTTATTATCAACATAAATTATTCTTTAACTTACTGCTGGATGTAAGTTATCATAATTATTGATACCAAATTACAAATATTTGATATTATATTCCATTATGTTGATGATGAATTAGAAGATAAATTACCATCAGAAATGTCTAGCTCATAAAAGAAAGTAAGATTAGTGAAAGTCAGGAACACAGATTAGAGATAGACGCTCCTTCAAAGTCTTGCATTTTCAATTTCATCAAAAGCATGATGCAGCAATTCAATCTGACAATATAATTGCTAGTAGTAGCCTAGTAGAAATGGAGTTGATGATCATGGTACAGAGCGAGATGTTGATGTACTCCTTGTAGACAATGCAACGCATCATCTCATTCTCTTGAAATTGGACATCATAATGCGATAGCTGTCATTCAAAAATCATTTATCACATTCACAAAATCACATTTTCATATTTTTTCGAAATTTCTTTATAATTAGAATCCGAGATGAATTTTTTAAACCAGAAGTTCATTTTCACATTTACTTTTACTATTTTATTATTATTACTACTGCTGCTGCTGCTGCTGCTACTACTACTACTACTACTATTACTATTATTTTTATTATTATTATTACACTTTTTATTATTCATTAAATGTAGTTTGATAGCCTTTTGTAGGCTAACATCAAAGTTGGGCTTCATGATAAAATTTAAAAAAACGAGGGGCCCTGATGGACCCTGAGAAGTGTCTGCCCAGGGCCCTCCTTGGCTCTCGACGCCCATGCAAATGTTACCACTTAATATCAGTAAGTAGGCCTAAGAGGCTAATACCTTAAGTGGAAAAATCATTACAAAGATTCCAATGTTACCGAAATGCAAAAATAATGCTACGGTATGGTAAACGATGCGAGTTACAAGAATATAATTATGTGCCGCTTCGGAGTTCAGACAACAGTACGAGTTTTTTCGTAGCATTACCACACGACGTTTAGGCTTCATACAATGTAACTCGGTTTTATTAGGCCTTTATTAGTCCTTTTTTATTTCAAGATTAAAACTGTCATGACCGTGAGAATAGTTTCAAAAAGTTATTATTTGACTTGCTTTACTGCAAAATAGGCATTATTGTGAATATAAATTTTGAAGCTGCAGCTCTAAATACTTTTAAAGCATTTAGAACACGACATAATGAAAGTAATTGTACTCTAACTTAAAATACATATTTCAGTAATTATCATTTTGAAATATCTTTATGAAATACTTTTTAATATTTCATTTTTAAATAAATAACAAGACAACTTATCTAATACGGTACATACACTTAGCCTTCGCTAATGAGTGTCGTGCAGTAAATACATGTATTTGGTTTCAATATTCAAATGTTCATCTGAGCAACTAATGCTCACATGGCTTGAATATCAGGTCATCACTGGTGAGATCTCACACACACACGTAGAGTTCAACCAACGGTATCGCATGTAGAATTGAAACGGTGTTCAGAGTTCCTGTGTCATTTTGCAATGAGAGTCAAAATTCTAATGCTCATTAACTGGCTCTGCTTTACAGGTGGTAATAGATGCAGTACCCGGATC
This sequence comes from Aporrectodea caliginosa, assembly GCA_020284085.1. Lineage (NCBI taxonomy): Eukaryota > Metazoa > Annelida > Clitellata > Crassiclitellata > Lumbricidae > Aporrectodea > Aporrectodea caliginosa. The sequence continues at coordinate 365,535 of JACEVL010000384.1, read as the reverse complement.
TCACGCAGGCCACCAGTTTTGTACATTACTGTCATTCTTAAAGAAATTATCGATTAGTAAAAAATCTTCATGACTGACGATTGACTCCACTGGAAAGACTGGACTCACCGGCGCATCACCGAGTCTGAGACTTTCCTGTTGCACATAGCAGTCTGAATGTGGGGCGCGGTGGTGTAGGGGTATGTTCGGTGCCTTGCAGCCGGAGGGTTGCAGGTTCGAATCCACCTCAAGCCGCCGCGTAAGGACCTTGAGCAAGTCCTTCGCGCACAATTGCTCTGCGATATGATTGCTTCTGCGCCGCTGAGGCGTGTGCACTTCTGAGCTTGGGGCAACCTTAGTAAGAAGGGCGATATCGAAGATAATTTGTATTGTATTGTATTGAATGAAAATAATTAGTCTTCCTATGAAAAGTTGACCGATTCCAAATTGCGAGGGGTTATATAATAGGCCTACGACACAAAGAAAACGTTCCAAACATACAATGTTCGTATCATTCCTCAGAAAAAAGGCTAACATGAGGCAGAGTAGAAGTCCGAAATAATGGAACTACAGAGCAAATTTGTAATCATAATCTCACGATTACTAAAGCGCTACATAAAATCAAAGCTCAGAGCACCAGTTTATGCCTCAGCGGTGCGTCGTATCCGGTTGTCAGAAGACCAGAGAGAGAAGGAGGCAGAGGAACTGCTAAGGCAGATTCCATATTTGACGAGAAGGCTTGGAAGGCGAAGGATAAGTTCTATCGGTGCACAAGGGTTTCAATGTACAGAGGATAATTAATGGTCCCCTTTAATTTCTCATGTAAAAAGCTTTATTATGTTACTAAGAGAAATATTTTATTCACAGGTAAAAGACACGTGATTGGTAACAGACCGGCAACAACTGGAATGGCATGTTCTCCTAACGGTTTTTAAATTGGCCTAATTCCTGGAAGCGTCATATGATAACTATATAATTTTAACAATAATAATAGATCTAAGTGATAACGGCGCTAATAACGTTAACATTTCGTACGGGCAAATATTGTTCTGACAAGGGATGGATTTCTAATATTATAGGAGTGTAAGTCTGACGAGAAGGTGAAGAGTTTGGAAAAGTTAGTTGGTAGCGTATTAAATATATAACGATGCATGAATTCATTAAGTTGTTTTTGTTTAATCTGGGTTAGTTTTAGAATTCGATAATGTTTAAATATGCGTTTGTGCGTTCCAAGAGGATCCAGCTATGATTCGTAGAATTCTTTTTTGAAGTATAAACTTATAGTAGTATTATTCTTTGTAGGCGGTGAGTGTAGTTAGAAGCCCAAATCATATTGCAGTAAGCTATATAAGGGTATATTAAAGAATAGTAAAGAGTAATATATATATATATATATATGTAGGGGTGTGTATGATTCACACACAGGAATTTGAGAGAGGAATGTATGGAAGACAGACAGAGACAGCCAGACCGACAACTTAGTATACAGACAGACACAGAGACAGCCGGACAGACACATTGATATACAGACACAGACAGAGGCAGAGAGAAGGACACAGACAGAGATACAGAGTGAGAGGGAGACGGTCAGACAAACAGTCAGACAAACAGTCAGACAGACAGACGGACGAACAGACAGGGCAAAGAGGAAAGGCAGAGATCTGTGCTATGCGTGGGTGTGCAGGAATGCACTATCTGCGTAGTACAGGTAGGGGAATCGTGCCTGTGGTTCGGCCTGCACCTGAAAATATGTAGCCAGAGCGACGCCGACCGAAAGGCTACTTAAGTGTAGAGTTTTACTGTAAGCTAAGCTCGGTCAGGAAGCTCGCTCAACTCGGTCGGTCGGTGTCGCTGCTGGAAGATGTGCTGTGAAGAATAAACAACTCAACATCAACCAAGTGTCGTTTCTTCTGTTGGTCGACAACCCCGATCATCGGGCGAACCAGCTACGCTACATATATATATATATATATTGTATATCTGTTTCCATGGCTTAGTGACCAACTAACCATGAGTGCACCTTTTTTTAAATAAGTTTAAGTTAGGTATGGACGAGATCTTTTGGTAGGGCATTCCATGCTCCTGGAAACTCCTCCACTTTCAAACTTCACCGACCCCTTTGCAGCATATATTCATCATATTATCTGCTCAGAATGGGTCTTGACCAGATTACATTAGAGATAAGTTTTAATTACAAAGCAAGGAAATTGCTGGGATCCAAGCATTCCAATTTTGTCTGTAAGAGAATACCATTCATGTAATTAGTGTTTTCACTCTTCTGTTGTTTCATAAATGCGGTATTGGATTATGCACCCACCGAGTCCAATGTCACTGCTATGTCACATAAATACCAACCTACATACACGTCGTATTTTAATATAGAACGTTTTGTTTTGTTCTAGTGTTGTCGAGCCGTGGGCCACAAACGATAATGAAGATTGTCATCAAGACGCCCACAGGCAATACCATCACCCTTGAGGTTGAGCCAAGCGACACCATCGAGAATGTGAAGGTCAAAATCCAAGACAAGGGAGGTTGGCCTCCTGACCAGCAGCGCCTGATCTTTGCTAGAAAGCTACTTGAAGATGGCCGCACCCTTGGTGACTACAACATCCAGAAAGAATCTACTCTTCAATTGCTGAGATTTCGTATGCAGATTTTCGTCAAGATGCTAACATCGAACATAGCCATCGAGGTTGGGCCAAGCGACACCATAGAGAACGTGAAGGCCATGATCCAAACGAAGAAAGGCATTCCTCCAGACCAGCAGCGTCTGCTCTTTGCTGGAAAAGAGCTGGAAGATGGCCGCACCCTGAGTGACTACAACATCCAGAAAGAATCAACTCTGCACTTGGATCTGAGAGGTGGTAGTCCTATATTTACCATTAATTTAATCATGAATGAAGGGAGGTTCCAGTTCGAAATTATATCAGACAAACTCGTTAACAGTGTAAAAATGAAATTATGCGACGCAATTGGCAGTGTTCGGTCAGTGTACTCATTATAGCTGAGTTGACTAGGGTTGCTGGTTCAACAGAAATCTCGAACCAAATTTTCTGCCCTGGCGGGGATTTGACCCCAACCTCTCGATTGACAGTCCACCGCGCTAACTATGACACCATATAGAGCACCCCATTTGAGACTAGTTTTTATTTAGTAGTTTCGAATTATTGAGGAAGGAAATTGCTGAAATTCAAGCATTCCAGTTGTGTGTGTGAGAGAGAGAATTCCAAAAAAGATAATTAGTGTTTTCACTTCTCTGATGATTCCTAAATGCGTGGTTGGGTTATGTACCCACAGAGTCCAATGCCACTCCTAAATTTGTATATCTCTTTCTATTAACATATTCGAGTTGGTGTCGTATTTTAATATAGAACGTTTTGTTTTGTTCTAGTGTTGTCGAACCGTGGGCCACAAACGATCATGAAGATTGTCATCAAGACGCTCACAGGAAAGACCATCACCCTTGAGGTTTGGCCAAGCGACACCATCGAGAATGTGAAGGTCAAAATCCAAGACAAGGAAGGCACTCCTCCAGACCAGCAGCGCCTGATCTTTGCTGGAAAGCAGCTGGAAGATGGCCGCACCCTGAGTGACTACAGCATTCACAACGAATCCATTGTTCACTTGGTTCATAGACTGAGAGGCGGCGACAATCGAATTTTTGTCGACTTTGGAGGGAGAATATTCGAATTCTCTATGGAACCAGATGACCTCGTAAAGAGTATAAAAATGAAAGTGTACGATGCACTTGGCATGCACGGTCCTTCAGCTGTTTCAGACATGATGATGGTGCATTGTGACGATCTACTAGATGATGACAGAAGTCTAGAATCATACGGTATAAAAGGTGGTTCAACACTCCATGCCTTTCCATTGGTTCTAGGAGGAGGTGCAGGGCTGGATTAACCACGGTGCTGATTGTGCTGCAGCACAGGGCCCCCAAATTGTAAAAGTAAAAAAAGAATAAAGGATTAAGGAAAGAAACAGTGCAAATTGCAATGCATTATGCATAGCAATCATAGCTATGACTAAATATATAACCAAATAATGTCATAGTATATGACATAGTTTATACAGTAAGATAGTAGGCCTAATGGTTTATACACGGTGAACGGAAAAAAACCGAACCTCTTCTATTGCTGCAATAATTTATGTAATAATTTGTACATTTTAATGAAACATGGAGAAACTTCAGTTTATAGGACATGAATGATGAATCAGATAACTATCATTTGTTAGTTATAATATGTGTGTTCAAAATTCCCTCCTTTGGCTTCCACACACGCACAAAGACGAGCTCGCCACTGACTAATTGCTGAATCGATTACAGCTTGATCTAATTCGTCCCATGCCTGTATTATGCGCTGACGCAGTTCTCCGACATCGCGAACCTTTGTCTTGTAAACCTTTTCTTGCATCACAGTCCAGATTTTATGGTCCACCGGATTAAGGTCTGGGCTGTTTGGAGGCCAAAGGTCTCGCGAGCTCAGTGAGGGAATTTTGAACACACATTATAACTAACAAAATAATGATAGTTATCTGATTCATGTCCTATAAACTGAAGTTTCTCCATGTTTCTTTAAAATGTACAAATTATTACATAAATTATTGCAGCAATAGGAGAGGTTCGGTTTTTTTTCCGTTCACCGTGTACAGGCTTTTGATGTATCCCACTCAAAGGGATACATCGACCCTCTCTTAAACAGTTACAGTTTCTTTACCTGCGGCCATGCGGGACTTTGAACTTTTAAGTCATTTTTATTTCAGACAATAATAAAGCATAGACTGTGAGCCGCTAGCGTCAATCAAGATTATTATTCAACTTAATTCAAGCATAGAACTGAGAGCTCAATGGATAAGAGGAAGTACAATAGTGGAGCAGAGAAGAGAAAAAGAGATGCTGAAGGCGGACGGAGGTTTATTGCAGGCTACTTTCCCTAATGTGGGGATCGCACTGATCCATCACTATTCCAGTAACTAACTGTGAGGGTGAGAGATCATTCTCGACGCTTTCCAGAATGAAGAATCATCTGCGCACAACAGTGATCCAGCAGAGACTTCAAGCTCTGTCGCTTATGTGCATCGAATCGGAAGTCCTGCAAAGTGTTGACTTTGACGACATAATAAACCACTTCGCCAAACAAAAAACTCGCAGAAGAGACTTGTAGGAAACGAACGCGAGTACGTAGTAGCCTATGATACATTCATAGTAGTCTATACACTCTAGCACTGTGGCACAGTAAGGTGTAGTAATGGTTTATACAGAATATTGTTCTTTGACAGACTATTTTCTTTCCATGTCAGTGCGTGAGTCGTGAGCTCGTGACAATTATTGTCCTATATATCTACTTCTTATGTGCTGTAAAGTATAACAAATTATGTGTCGGGTTATTGTATGTCTGCCTTGCTTCTTAAAATTGTAAGGGGCCCGTCATTCGATCAGCACAGGGCCCCCAAAACTGTAGATGGGGACATAGGCCTACCTGATTAACCGAATGAAGCATCCTTAACTCAAGTAAATCAATAGGCTAAATATAATCAAACTTAATTCATGCATAAACATGTAAATATATTTGAAAATACGCCTATAGACATGCGGATGCATTATATTATATATATTAAGTATTCTTGTTGTATGTTTCATGCCAGTCGACTAGCATATATAAGCCTATATATGTATATATATTCAGATATGCACATTACCATATGTATCAACTTTGGAGGGGAAATATATATTCAGATATACATATATCTGAATATACATATATATATATATATGTCTATGTATATACGTTATTAACTATTGTCAATGTCAACAGGCCTTAAGTATATAATTTGTTTTTCAGTGATTATTCCTCTGCTTTGCTTGTACTAAACGTATCGATGGTCGATAGTCCGACCAGAATCACACGTCCTGGATTCGAATCTCGGTTACAGTTAGGCTTGTCAGCGCTCGTGAGTAAGCTGGGGCCCTGCGCTTTGGTTTTGAGGGGTGCTTTAGAAGTTTGGAGCTGACGTTTACGATTGTTTAAACTCTGTCTTTACCGACTTTGTCCCATACGCCTTTACCTGTCCTTTCCTTCCTAAAGTTACCTCATTTTACCTTAACTTAAAGTGTCTTACCTTCGTAATCTTACCTTCATAATCTGACCTTGCTTTTACGCACCTTTTCCTTCGTTACCGAATTTTTTATTGTTTCTTCTTGCATCGGATTTCTTCATCTTGTCATTCCTTAGCTTCCAATACCATGCTTTACCTTGTTACCTTCATTTTCCTTGTCTTACCATTCTTTACCTTCATATTTTACCTTGCCTTACTTAGTTTACTCTATTTCTGCTCACCTTGATGTACATCATATTGCCATTCTTTACCTGACCCTGCCTGACCTTACGTAGGTCTACCTTATCTTACTTTGAGCACAGTTATCTGCGAATGAACATCACAGTCCTTCTACCATACAGGCCTAATGTCGACAATCTCTACCACGTATAATAAAACAATCGTTTTGGCATTTCATAGAGAATATGGTACGGCTGGTAAAAACCTCCTCGTGTTTTTACCAGTGGCAGTGAACACAATTCTGATCACTTCACAAAGACATCTAGCCTATGTTCATCCTTATTCTCGCGTTAAGAGTAAAAAGATTCAATGTCCAAGAAGGTTGCAAAGTGTAGGGGAGGAATTCATTCATTTCCTATAGTCGGTCCTTGTAATAAATTAAAATAAAATGGCATAACACCACGGGTGTTGGCATATCTTCTATTAGGGCCTAATGTTGAGTTGACTATCATATGTGTGTACGTATGCGTGTGCGTGTATTCATTCATTCATTCATTTTCATTCATTTCAGATATTTATATAGCGCCCTTCAAGATTTCTACTCAGAGTAGAGCCCTGCGCCGGCCGCGCCGCGCCGACGCCGACATTTCTTAGGCGCCGCCGCCGCCGATTTTTGTGGATCGGCGCGCCGCCGCCGCCGCCGCCGACAATTTGTCGGCGCGCCGCCGATGCCACGCTGGTGTGTTTAATTGTTTTGTTGAATTTGTCATGTTTAGCGTGATTTGATGATAAAATTGTTGCTTCAGTGGGTAGATGTAGACACAGACAGACAGAGACAGACAGCCATGGACAGCCAGACACAGACAGATAGACAAGCCGTATGAAGCCATTGGCCTGGAGACCGCCTCGGCGCACATCCTGGTTGTACGCCGGCGCCCCTCAAGACCAGACAAGCCCGGTACGGTGCGCTGCCATAACGGGCCACGGGCCTGGCATGGGCGAGGTTTGGTTCTTTTCGTAACCCAAATAATGTACTTCCCCAAGTATTGCTGTTCTGTCTATGTTAAGGTATTAAGTTGGAAAGGGCCGGAGGGGACAGACAGACAGACCCTCGACAGGCCACGGAAGATTGGCATGGCCCTTAATTGACTCTGACTCTCCGACTGAACAAAGTGTCCTCTCACTCAGCGTTTAGACTACAAGTTTCAATGTGCAACATCCACTCACAAAACGCATACCCAGTGAATGAGTCATCCTCGATACGATATCCCATCTGATCATCAGGCAGGCCTATACATATCATCATCAAATTAGCACACACTCAGCCTTTCATGCAGCTTATTCTCCAAAAGTTTGTAATATATATCAAATTTCTAGTCATCTAAACCCAAATCACACAGCGTTTTGGATTGGTATGAATTTGACCAAATTGCAAATCTCTACTAGTGGATTTGCGATCTGCACATTAAACTGCTGTGGATAAAACTGCTATGAAACGAAGACTGTTTGGTATTGCTGAAAGAAGTTTAGCAGATTGAAAATAATTAAAATTTACTTGTCATACACAATGGAATGGGTGGGCTTAAACTTTAGGGTAATGGCAACACTTTGGCACGAAGCAAAGAAGATCCGCATCGACGCGGGATCGATTCCAGCTACCCTCCCGAAGGTCGACTCAGCCTTTCATTCGCCAGTTGGCGTTCGTAAAACGAGCAGTAGGACGTTATGGGCGCCTTGCATGGCTGCAAAACAGTTAAATTCGACTCATGTAATAACTTGTGGTCATTCTTTCATGCTATTAATTCTAATCATACTGCGCGGTGTGTCTGTTCGAAAGAATAAACCAAGATTATTATTATTATTATTATCATCATCATCATCATCGTCGTCGTCATCACCATCATCATCATCATCATCATCATCATCATCATCATCATCATCATCATCATCATCATCATCATCTGCTAATTGTGTCCTGGTCAGAAGTTCGTTCATCAAAGGCTTATGGCGTTCTTGGAAATTGAACTTATTTTCTAGTTTTTATATTACTTTCAAGAAATATATGCATGCAAACTCAAACGCGACTCAAACTACATCCTAACTGTGAGTGACAGCTTATTCCTGTCAGCACTGAAATAATAGAGCAATTTGTTCAGATGACAGCCTGAAATGCTACCATTACACTGTGAAAATTTAAAATATTTTAAAAGTTCGGACGCCCATTTGGCCCCTCATAAACTTCCTGGATCCGTCACTGGCGCCGACCACGCCGACCACGCCGCGCCGCGCCGCCGCCGCCGATTTTTTTGGGTCGGTGGCGCGCCGCCGCCGCCGACCAGAAATGACCGGCGCGCCGCCGCCGACACTATGAAGTCGGCTTCAGGGCTCTAACTCAGAGGCGCTCCCGACTACAGCGCGGACACTGAATCGGAGTTTCACGCCGAAGCGCATGAGCAATATTATTGCGAGTGAAGGACTTGCCCAGGGTCCCTACGCGGGACTTGAGGTATATGTATGTATGTGGTGACATTAATAATATCAAGCGTCTGTAAACAGCGTGGAAATATTTTTCTTGAGTCCATGTACAATCTTCACCCTGCAATTTGAGCACTTGGGGAAAATACGAGATTAAATCTCTCTGGATATCGTTAGCCTATACGTTAGCTGTTGTCTAACAATCATTGGTATATAATTATTTATTTGTTAGCAACGAACTATTGTAATTAACGCATAAACACTTGATTAAAATTTAAAATTAACTGACAAGCGGAGAAAACGCTTTGTAATTGCATCAGCTGGGATCAGACTCCCGCATAAATACTCTCTCTGTTCTCTATCGATCTCTCGCGCAGGGAATGGTCGCAGAAGACAGAGGCTTGCAGTAGGCTAGATCGATACTGCCAGCCTGCCAGGTAAGCTCGCCTCAACTGGAATCAGAAGAATTCGGTATTGTGTCTCTCTAAAAGGAAAGAGCAAATCTTCGGGATTTCTAAGTGCTAAATTCCAAGAACCTGTCTCGTGTACAACTATTTCATACGAGATAAACGGTCAGAATAAGGTAAAAACAATATTTGTTTATATCCTGTAACTATAGTATGCGCATTCGTATTGCACAAAACACTGTAGTTCGACAGGCTAGAACAGTCTTCCTGCGCCTATCTAGGAAGTCAAAGCCTTCATGTTTCTGAAAAACACTTTAAATGTATTTAGGCCTACTATTTAAATGACTCTTAGTAATTGCGCTGACATCATGACATGCGACAGTATCAAAATCTGCAAGTAGCTTGCTACTGATGATGATATATAAATTGTCGTGAATACAGTTACAATTACAATAAAGGGCTTGTTTTGTGTGCTATAGTCCTATATTTAATTTATATGTAGTCCTACTCTTGAGCTTAGAATATTCTATTAGAAGATGAAACGTCTGGAGCTGTATTTGCGTCAAAACCCCCGGATATATTAGAGCGGGAAAACCCGCATAATTATATTCAACATTTGTGCTAAAGCTATAGAGAAAGCAAATGTTACCACTTAATATCAGTAAGTAGGCCTAACACCTTAAGTGGAAAAATCATTACAAAGATTACAATGTTACCAAAGTGCAAAAATAATGCTATAGTAAAAGATGCGAGTTACAAGAATATAATTATGTGCCGCTTCAGACAACAGCACGAGTATTTTTCGTAGCATTACCACACGACGTTTAGGCTTCATAACTCGGTTTATATAAGGCCTTTATTAGTCTTTTTTAGATCAAGGTAAAAACTGCCATGACATTGAGAATAGTTCCAAAAATTATTAATTGACTTGTTTTGCTATAAAATAGCTTGAACACCAGAGATGGACAGTAGCCTATTATAAATATTGCTTTTGAAACTACAGTTTTAAATACTTTTGAAGCATTTAGAACACGACATAATGAAAGTAATTGTACTCCAACTTAAAATACATTTTAAGTAATTATCATTTTGAACTATCGTTATGAAAAAACCTTTTAATACTTCATTTAGAAATAAATAACAAACAATATATTTAATACATAGCCTACACTTAGCCTATACTATGAGTGTCGTGCAGTAACTATTTGGTTTCAATATTTAGATGTTCATCTGAGCAAATAATGCTCATATGGGTTGAATAACTTGAATATCAAGTCATCACTGGTGAGATCGTGCCTCAGAAATAACTACGAAATGCATACTGAGGCAGAGTAGAAGGTCCGAAATGATGGCAGTAGAGAGAAAATGTGTAATTACATGCAGTGGCATAGCCAGACTTAAATTCAAGAGGAGGCAACTTCACACGTCACAGACCAGTGCATATTTTCCCCAGTGACCTTTTTTTAGACATTACATTTTTAACTCCGACGATGACACCTTTATACTTTTGTAAACTGCGATGACCTTCCTTTAGACTTTCTTTTAGTCATTTTAGTCATTTGACCTTTTCCCACTTTACCTCGAACGAACACAGGCGCCTTTTAAAGACTTTCTTTATTTTCTTTATAAACTCGGATGACTTTTTTTTTTAGTCATTAGATCATTTTTTTCCCCACCTTACGACTTGACCTCGAACACAGGCGCCTAACAACGCAACACGACACTTCAATTCAAGAGGAGGCAACTTGCCAAAATCCTGGTCATTTGCGTCGTTGATCAATTGAAACTCCACTATATGGAAAAACCAAGAGGAGGCAATTGCCTCCTCCTGCCTTCATGTAGCTACGCCTATGATTACATGTATATTGTATAATCTCGCAATTTGTGTTTTCTGAAGTTTCATCGCAAACAAGAGTTTGCAATGCATAAAGGCGAAATTAATTGTGCCATTTCATTTCTCATGTCAAAAGCTTTATATAATGTTACCAAGAGAAATATTAAATTTTATTCACAGATAAAAGGCATGTGATCGGTATTCCAGCCTGGTAAGAACTGGAATGGCATGTTCTAGTAAGGTTTTTAAATGTTCATAATTCCTGGACACGTCATAATATGATAACTATATAATTTTAAAAATAATAGATTTCAGTGATAACGGTGCTGATAAAGTTAACTTTTCATCTGTAACATCAAGTAGCTTCAAAATCTATAATTTTATACATGACAGTTGACACTTGCTTGTTTTATATTATGTTATACAGAGGAGTTCTTACCATTTAATGGGCTGTGTTAATTCTATAGAATTAACTCTGCATATGGTTCCGTCTTCCGAGGCTGAGAGGTGGTAGTCCTACATTTACCATTAATGTCATCATGAATGAAAGGAGGTTCCAGTTCGAAGTGATATCAGTGAAACTCGTTAAGAGTGTAAAAATGAAAGTATGCGACGCAATTGGCAGTGTACGGTCAGTGTACTCATTATAGCTGAGTTGACTAGGGGGTGCTGGTAGAACAGAAATTTTCTGCCCTGGCGGGGATTTGACCCCAACCTTTCGATTGACAATCCACCGCGCTAACCACTACACTATCGAGCACCCCATTAGAGACTAGTTTTTATTCATTAGTTTCGAATTATTGAGGAAGGAAATTGCTGGAATTCAAGTTGTGTGTGTGAGAGAGAGAATTCCAAAAAAGATAATTAGTGTTTTCACTCCTCTGATTATTCCTAAATTCGTGGTTGGGTTATGTACTCACAGAGTCCAATACCACTCCTAAATTTGTATATCTCTTTCTATTTACATATTCGAGTTGATGTCGTATTTTAATATAGACCGTTTTGTTTTGTTCTAGTGTTGTCGAACCGTGGGCCACAAACGATCATGAAGATTGTCATCAAGACGCCCACAGGCAAGACCATCACCCTTGAGGTTGAGACAAGCGACACCATCGAGAATGTGAAGGCAAAAATCCAAGACAAGGGAGGTTGTCCTCCTGACCAGCAGCGCCTGATCTTTGCTAGAAAGCTACTTGAAGATGGCCGCATCCTTGGTGACTACAACATCCAGAAAGAATCCACTCTCCAATTGCTGAGATCTCGTATGCAGATTTTCGTCGAGACGCTAACATGGAACATAGCCATCGAGGTTGGGCCAAGCGACACCATAGAGAACGTGAAGGCCATGATCCAAAAGAAGAAAGGCATTCCTCCAGACCAGCAGCGCCTGCTCTTTGCTGGAAAAGAGCTGGAAGGTGGCCGCACCCTTAATGACTATAACATCCAGAAAGAATCAACTCTGCACTTGGTTCTGAAGCCGATAGGTGGTAGTCCTATACTTACCATTAATGTCATAATGAATGAAAGAAGGTTCCAGTTCGAAGTGATATCAGACAAACTCGTTAAGAGTGTAAAAATGAAAGTATGCGACGCAATTTGCAGGGTACGATCAGTGTACTCATTATAGCTGAGTTGACTAGGGGGTTGCTGGTTCAACAGAAATCTCGATCCCAATTTTCTGCCATGGCGGGGATTTGACCTCAACCACTCGATCGACAGTCCTCCACGCTAACCACTACACTATCGAGCACCCAATTAAAGACTACTTTTTATTTATTAGTTTCAAATTATTGAGGAAGAAAATTCCTGGAATTCAAGCATTTCAGTTGTGTCTGTATAGGATAATTTCAAATCAGGTAATTAGTGTTTTCACTCCTCTGATGATTCCTAAATGCGTGGTTGGGTTATGTACCCACAGAGTCCAATGCCACTCCTAAATTTGTATTATCTCTTTCTATTAACATATTCGAGTTGGTGTCGTATTTTAATATAGAACGTTTCGTTTTGTTCTAGTGTTGTCGAACCGTGGGCCACAAACGATCATGACGATTGTCATCAAGATGCTAACAGACAGTACCATCACCCTTTGGGTTGAGCCAAGCGACACAATTAGGAACGTGAAGGACAAAATCTACGAGAAGGAGGGCATTCCTCCTGAAAAGCAGCGCCTGATCGTTGGTGGAACACTGCTGTTAGATTACCCTACTCTGAGTGACTACAACATCCAGGAAGAATCCACTATTCACATGATTCCGATACTGAGAGGTGGTGGAAATCAAATTTTTGTCAACTTTGGAGGGAGAATATTCAGTTTCTCTTTGGAACCAGGTGACCTCGTAAAGAGTATAAAAATGAAAGTGTTCGATGCACTTGGCATGCAAGGTCCTTCAGCTGTTTCAGACCTGATGATGGTGCATTGTGACGATCTACTAGATGATGAAAGAAGTCTAGAATCATACAATATTGAAAATGGTTCAATACTCCATGCCTTTCCATTGGTTCTAGGAGGATGTGTGGACATACCTGATTAACCAAATGAAGCATCCTGAACTCAAGTAAATTAATAGCATAAATCTGATCAAACTTTATTCGTGCATAAAATATACTTGAAAATACGCTTATAAACATGCATACGCCGATAATATTGTAATATTAAGTATTATCGTTGTATGTTTCATACTATTCGACTCGCATAATATTATATAAGTACATATAGACGTGTATGTATATTCAGATATACATATTACCATAATTATGTATCAGCTTTGGAGGGAGAATATAATATTCAGAGAAAGATATATATATATATTACGAATATACATAAGTGTATGCATATGCATATATATCATTGTATGTATAGGCCTATACATAATTAACTATAATCAATGTCAACAGGCCTCAAATATATTGTGGCGAAAAACTCTATCGCCGGGGGGGCGGAATTCCGGTACCTCTCTTCAGTCACCAGGATAGCGTCTTCGGAATCTTCCCTCTTCCTTGCTCGTCTGCTGAGCTCGGCCTTTCCCTTCGGGCAAAGGACTTAATGGTGCCACCGACGATGCCTAACGCTAGATTAACTAGGAAGACGACAGCGACTCGGATCAACACAGCAGATTTGTATTATCAACGTCAAACAGCTTAAAACATGAAAAGCACACAACTGAACTCTGAACACTAACTGACTTACGAACTAGCGAACTGACCTGAACTGAACTGCTACACGCAACAGGCGTCTCTATTTATAGGTTCCTGATCGGACAAAATGTCCCTAAGCAATTGTCCTTGTACAAATGTCCGTTTGCAAATGTCCGTTGCTAAGACAAATGTCCGTTTGCAAATGTCCGTTTGCAAATGTCCGTTTGCAAATGTCCGTTGCTAAGACAATTGTCCCTTTGCAAATGTCCGTATGCAAATGTCCGTATGCAAATGTCCGTTTGCAAATGTCCGTTTGCAAATGTCCGTCGCTAAGACAAATGTCCCTTTGCAAATGTCCGTTGCTAAGACAAATGTCCGTGGCCAATCACACGCGGTGGAGGGGAAGGGGACAAATGTTCATGCGCCTTTCAAATAATGCTACAATATGTTAGGCTAATTTCTGTTGAATTTTAATGTGACTTCTATTTAGTTTTCATCCGCCAATTTTTCTCGCATGAAAGCGGCATGACGAACTTTGATTCCTGAAAATATCGGTCAGGTGTTCAATTGAATCCTAACAAATATACAATGTTCCAAAAGTCTGCATTTTCATAAAGGTTTCACATATCTCACTTTCATTTTCACCTTTTGTGTGTCAATGATGCTGCCACATTGACTCGCCCAACTCTCAGTCACTGTCGGTAACAGTCTCTTGCGATGCTATCTTTTCAGTCGAGAAAGACGGAGGTTTTTGTGAAGACTGCATTGGGTGAAATAACTCGGCTGGATAAGGAGCAAAGTCGAGTGGACGGTTAAAGATGTCACTGTCATTGTAATTGTAATTGAACATTTATAAAGCGCCACTCAGAGATTCAGAGGTGCTCCCGACCCAAGTCAGTGGGACAAGGTGAACTCGTTAAGAGTGTAAAAGCGAAAGTATACGACGAAATTCGCAGACACGGTCCTTCGACCTTTATTGAGTTGGTGCTGATGTATAACGACGGATATTTAGACGAATGAAATGTTTAAAAACATACAAAATTAGTCATCTGTCAACACTTACTGCTGAGTTAAGTTTCCCCCTAGATTAGAATCTGGTTTTCATGGATATTCTAAATTTCGTCAAACGTAGTAGGCCTAGTACATATTTAATATAGGAAAATACGTATTTATGAAAATATATGTAAAATTGGTATGTTAGTGATACAAATAGCAAGATAGACTGTTGTCTGGACTATATGGATGTTTTCTGCCACGAAACTTAATAGCTTGCCACGAAACATATACATCGGCGTTTTGTTAATCAGAATTATTCTTAGGTTAATCGGTACCAAATCATAAAGGGATGATAAAGCACGTATACGAGTTCTTCTGTGACGCTATAGAAATGTCTATATACTGTACATGCTTACATACTTATGATACATGCATGCGTACATGCATGTATACATAGGCCTATATGCTTGTATACCAGAGATGGTATGCAAGTCTATTCGATTATGGTTGTTGGCAACAACAAAAAACTGATCTTGCTAAACCCTCTTGACTGAACGGATCCAATTATACGTTGCGTATAGGCTAGTAGGTAATCGGTTCATGAGTAAAGAAAACTTGTCTAGCTACCAAGAGTGTTTACTGCTATATAATAGTAGGCCTTTACTTTGTCGGCGTCAATCATCGTCGATATGACGGCGTCGTTAAATAAACGTTATAAACCTTTACTTTGTCAAGATGATTTGGTTGTTTTCCCCATCGCATTTGTTAAGTTGCGATTCCCTTTCTAGTATTCTGGCAATCCCATTTAGTTCTTCCCTTGGTTTCTCTAGATGACCCCTCTTACTTGACGCAGCGATCGTCCATAAGCAGATTGCGTTTAGGACCTAGCTTTTAACAGGCGCTGCAGAGATTCGAAAGCTAACGATTACGTCTCATGACATTACACCTGAGTAAAAGTTGTCTGTCGTAAATTTACACAACGCTTCTCTGCGTGGAGCATTCTGTCACATTTTTCTTTGTTAAGTTGCTTTGAACGAAGCTGGGGTATTACAGGATATTAAGTCCTCGGGTAAAGTTTCTGTTTGTCTTTTCCCTCTGTCCTCTCAATCCACTTTGTTTCCAAGTGTATAGGTACCTAAGCACTGTCAGGTGTCGGTTTCACTAACCAAATGGTCGTGTCAATGCATTTACAGCATAAATCTGAGATACATTTTAACGGACCGTTTTCTGCTGAATTTGTAATCAGTTTTCAATCTTTGTATCGTCCAAAAAGCTTTCTTCCAAAGAAATAGGCCTAATAACTTGGATATGGTGTTAATAAAAAAAACGGGGACGTCAGTAAAAGTTGCGAATGAGACTAACTTGGGCTGTGTGTTTAATTAATTATTTCGTCATTGATAAAATAATATGTTAATACTTGAATACATAAACGCACAAATTAAGTTACAAGTGGCTACACCCTTTATAGTTGCATAAACTAGGTAGCCTACTCTCGCCGAAATACTGTCTATGTTCTCCACGGTCTACCGACCTTTCGCTCAGCGAATGACAAAAGAAGACAGCTCACAGCTGCTTATAATAGTTGGCTACGCCAAGTGCGCTGTTCACCTGGTGTCTGAAAAATATTCGATTACGTGTCTCGTAAATAAGACGGAGAATCTTCGAAATTTCCAACTGAAAAGACGGTTTATAAATTCCTAGAATCTAGCGTGAGTAGAACTATCTCATCCTGTCAGTATATCTGTTTAAATCGTGTAAGTGCACGTCTGTTACTCAACTTAGGCCGACAGACTTATTTGGCCTAATGCTCTTAGACTTACAATGCCAGTTATGTAAAAGATTATTTATAGGGCACATCAAGATCGAAACACGGGAGTTGGCCAGAGTGAGAGTGGCTATGGACCCGCTGGAATATAACAGGATTCCAGTGATGCTATCCATAGGCGCCAACTCCTTGTGAGCCTTGGGCACCCAGAGAGAACGTTCAGTGGGTGCCTGGCACCCAGAAGATTTCAGACTTTAAATTCCAATTTTTTACATTATATTGAATATATTCCAGTAATCTCACAACTAGTGAAGAAGTACAACACAAATACCGAACAGTAGCAGCCTGTTAACTGTAGGCCTACACAGTGGCGGCGCTACAGCAGGTCGCAGCAGGTCATTTGACCTGCCTATTTTGCTCCCGACCTGCCTAATGACCTGCTTAAAATTCTTTGGATTTTTTAATATCTTCTTTTCATTTCAAACATCAATATCTGCCCCATAGGATCACTATTGCAATTAGTCTATTAGATCTAAACGACATTTTTACGTTTATGTCAACAGAAGTCTATGTTGTAAACTGTAAAATTGAAATGCTTATACATGTAGTCTTTGCCGCTGTAACGTCAGAAATCAGTGGAAATAAATACATGTACAAATTGAATGGCGTTCAAAAACGATTGAAGAATGATTTGAGGTCGGCGTGTTACTTACATCCATTGCTACGCACATAAAATTGAATCTGGCCGTAGTTGACAGTTGTAAAGCCGTGAGATAATATTATGTGGGCGATTTCTTTCATTACTTCAACAAATCTACAAACTATAGTCAGCACGGGATCTGTTCACCCAAAGTGGATTGCTCTCCAAAAAGAATTCTATCCAAATGAGCCAACGGTTGAACTCAAGCGTCTTTTTCGCAAACTAGATGGACAGCCCAAGTGTTAGCATGTGAAGCAACTTTTAAAAGCGGTGTGCGTAGCAACAGATGTACTTATGAAGCTCCAGAGTGTTATTGCTGATGCTGATAATCGAGAGCGAGCACTGGACGCAAAGTCTATACTTTTCATGCTTGATGACAGATTTACCTTCTGCTTAGTAGTTTTTACTACTTTATTGCGTGAGATGAGAAAGGCATCTGATATTTAACAAAGAGTTTCCATTGACATTTCTTCTCCATGCGATTTTGCGAAGTCCCTTAAGGAGTCGTTAGAAAGAAAACGCAGCAATTTATTCTGAGTGCAGTGTCTAAATCTTTAAAGATTAGTTATGCATGTGACTAAAGTTTAACGGTTTTAATGCTCTATTGTTTACATTTGAATATGCTACAACAATTGGGCTTTAAGCATTCCATAATAATGTTCTTCGTTTTATACATATATCAATCAATCAATCAATCAATCCTTTTATTGTTTCCATAGAATAGTTTACAAGTAGTGATCCAGAATAATCATAATCAACGATCATAAGTTTGGAAATTAAAACAGACAGATCACATGATTATCTTATTAACATTTGAGGGAAACAATCGGGTTCCCAGAAGGGACTGAAGTCCCGCTAAGTTAGGGATACCCGTTTACCATGTTAGCAGAGGGATGACAGTTGAGTATAGTCTACACAAATAGCATTGTCAGAAAAAATAAAGAGAATAACTGGCTTAACTAACAACACTTAACTAGTTCACTTAACTAATTGTGGTATAACAATGAATAATAACCATATTTAGATAACGCATTGACTATTGTCAAGGAGGTAGGCTCTGACCTCTTTTTTAAATAGGGCAAGATTCGGAAGAGTGCGCAGTGACTTTGGTAGGTTATTCCAGACAGAAGGAGCAGCACATCTTAAGGTAAAATAACGAGTGTTAGTGCGGGCATAGGTTCCATCAAAGTTATCGAGAGATCTTGTATAATGTGAATGTGTATCAGAGGTCTTAGAGAAGTAGCGACTGAAGATAGGGGGAAGAGATTTGTTGGCGAAGCGATACATAAATTCACAGATTTGTAATTTATTTATCTGCGGGATATTAAGTATTCGTAGTATACTAAATCTACTTGCTGTGCTAGTTATCAATGATCTCCCAGCAATAATACGTACAACTCGTCTCTGTAATATAGATAGCCTATTCAGACGAGAGGAATAATTGGAGGCCCAGGCGATATTACAGTATGTCAAGTAAGGGTAAACAAGAGAATAATATAGTGTATGTAGAACTCTAGAAGGTAACAGGTAGGATACACGAGCCAGAATCCCTATGTTCTTGGCAACCTTAGTGGAAATGTTACTTATGTGATCATTCCAGGTTAAATGTTGGTCAATGTAGACCCCAAGGAATTTGGAAGAATTGACTTGAGCAATAGGAATATTGTCAATGGAGAGGATGGAATCAGTAGCAGGGACGGGTTTCCGATGAGATCGGAAAAGGACATAATTAGTTTTTCCCAGGTTAAGAGAAAGTTTATTAGCCTTAAACCATTCCGCCACATGGATAAGTTCAGTGTTGGCAATAGATAGCAGAGACTGGATTGATTTATGAGAGAAAAAGACATTGGTGTCATCTGCAAAAAGAATAAAGTTAAGTTGGTCAGATGCATTTGGCAAGTCATTAATGTATAGTAAGAACAGCAGCGGACCCAAAATTGACCCCTGTGGAACACCACATGTAATAAGTTTAGTTTTAGACTGACAACCTTTACAGTAAACACATTGGCGTCTCTGATCAAAGTAACTTTTAAACCACAAGAGCGGGACTCCACGTATTCCATAGTTTTCAAGTTTAGTTAACAGAATAGAATGGTCCACCGTATCAAAGGCCTTATCCAGATCGAAGAAGATACCAAGAGAAAATTAATTTTCATCGATTGCACTAGCAATCTTATCTTGCATGTCAAGCAAGATTGCGGTGGAATGACCGGATTGAAAACCATGTTGATTGGGATACAAAATATTCATTTTGTCAATATAGGTATATAAACGTTGGTACATTGATTTTTCAAGGATCTTAGAAAAAAGGGAAGGATAGAAATAGGCCTATAGTTAGTGACATCCTGGCTGTTACCTTGTTTATAAACCGGTACAACTTTTGCCATCTTTAAGGAAGAGGGTACAACACCAGTGAGAAAAGAAGAGTTAATAATATCCGATAATGGAGCAGCCACATAATCAATGATCCTAATAGCAACAGTCGGGTCAATGTCGTCAAGCGCTGAAGAATGGGTAGTGCGAATAGATGCAGTTAAAGAAATAATTTCTTGGGGGGGTAGTCAATAATAATAATATATCTAAGTTAAAAACTCAAACTCAAACATTAATTTCTTTGACCTGCTAAATTACTCCCATGACCCTGACGCGACCTGCTGAAATTGTAGGCCTATACCTGGCGCCGCCACTGGGCCTACAATAAGTTTGCAAATGTCCTGTATAAGACAGGCAATACATGCACAAATTTCGGAACATGTTTTGTTAGCAGTAAGGTTGCACAATTGTGTCAGTCGCCATCACCTGAGTTTCAAATACTTTCTCTAACCACGTAACCCTTAACAAGAAAACAATTTTCTTTCCCCAAAATGCACTAATAGTCACCTGTGGCAATGTAGAACATAAAAAATGTTCACGGGCCTGAGTTAGAACCCAGGCAGTGGCACCCAGAGACAAAACCAAAAGTCGGCGCTTACGATGCTATGATGCTATCATCCGTAACTCTGGCCTTTCGTGAAAACTTTGGTATTCTCTTCTGGATGAGCTAATAGCCTAGGATGCATGCTGGAAAAAAGGTGAGGAAAGGTTTACTGAATTCATCTGCTGATTGGATCATAGGTTATTAGGTTAATAAATATTCATAAGTATTAGGTTAATAAATATTCATAAGTAATGGCGTTTCTGCCTAGGATTAATACTGAGTAAATACAAACCAGCTAATATTTAGTTTTGCGGCGCTTTACTATTTATAGCATGCATTCACGTGATATAATTATGTGCTATAAAAGGTTGATTTTTCACCATTTTGTCTGTCTGGCTGGCCTGATACTTTCCGAATATTATTTCGTAGCTTCTATCGTATATTCTTTTAAACAAAAGTTATGGTAATCCTCCAGTTTAGGTACGGCCCCAAATTATTTTGCATTGGTATCCATTGAAACTGCAGTTTATTTTTCATCAATCCCACTTCTATTTAGTATGAATTCTTTTCATCAATCTCAGTTCTATTTAAGCAGAGATTTATTCTGATCTTATAGTTTCGCGATAAACTATTTTAGTCAATCCAGCTTCCATTTACGCAATTATTTTCGTCAATCCAGCTTCTTTTTACGTAATTATTCTCGTAAATCCAGCTTCTATTTAGGTAAACAATTATTTTCATCAATCCCGCTTCCATTTCATGAAAAAATTATCATCAATCGGGGACAATCCCGCTTCCATTTCATGAAAAAATTATTTTCACAAATCCAGCTTCTACTTAGGTAAACAATTATTTTCGTCAATCCAGCTTCTATTTACGCAATTATTTCTGTCAATCCAGCTTCCATTTAGGTAGATAATTATTTTCATCAATCCAGCTTTCCAGCTTCCATATTAAATTGACCATATCAACTATGCCAGTGCAAAATAAACTGGGGACCTAAACTGGAGGATTACCAAAGTTATTAGATTAGATGAGGATGGCAGACATAGTGTATACGGAATTGGAGTCTCTGTAACCGTGGATAAGTTTTCCTGACGATCCATTGTGTTGCTGACATTTCCTCACAAGAACGCAGCCACGTGTCAACAACTTTGGCTCATTTTAACTTAGCTCTGATCTCAATTCTTTTCTTCATTATTTATTATACATTCATTTTCGAATGGCAATCGAGAAAATATCCGCTGTCCACCATTTTGGTTTTGCTCAAGTATCGAGGACCAGTATAGACCAGCATACAATCAACAGCAGGCCGTAATTACTCATGAACGTTCAGAATCTGAGTTCGTATAATAGAATGGTTAATATGCGTCCCGGAATGCCGCTCCGGACCGTTCCGACCGAAAAGAGCAATGCACCGAAATGCGTATTTCAGAGGTCAAGTTTTTGTGGGTCCCAGTTGGGGGGTTAGTTCTCCAATGACTACTGGGGGGGTTAGACGCCACTGGGTGGAGGAAGTCCATTCCGCAGAGAAGGACCTACAGAGAAAATTATAAACTAAAGCTAAGTCCGTTTTGTGTATTACCATCATTCTTAAAAAGTTTGTCGATTAGTAAAAGATCTTCATGACTGACGATTGACTCCACTGGAAAGACTAGACTCACCGGCGCATCACCGAGTCTGAGACTTTCCTGTTGCACATAGCAGTCAGAATGTGGGGCGCGGTGGTAGTGAAGGGGTATGTTCGGTGCCTTGCAGTCGGAGGGTTGCAGGTTCGAGTCCACCTTAAGCCGCCGCGTAGGGACCTTGAGCAAGTCCTTCGCGCACAATTGCTCTGCGATATGATTGCTTCTGCGCCGCTGAGGCGTGTGCACTTCTGAGCTTGGGGCAACCTTAGTAAGAAGGGCGATATCGAAGATAATTTGTATTGTATTGTATTGAATGAAAATAATTAGTCTTCCTATGAAAAGTTGACCGATTCCAAATTGCGAGGGGTTATATAATAGGCCTACGAGACAAAGAAAACGTTCCAAACATACAATGTTCGTATCATTCCTCAGAAAAAAGTCTAACATGAGGCAGAGTAGAAGTCCGAAATAATGGAACTACAGAGCAAATTTGTAATCATAATCTCACGATTACTAAAGCGCTACATAAAATCAAAGTTCAGAGCACCAGTTTATGCCTCAGCGGTGCGTCGTATCCGGTTGTCAGAAGACCAGAGAGAGAAGGAGGCAGAGGAACTGCTAAGGCAGATTCCATATTTTGACGAGAAGGCTTGGAAGGCGAAGGAAAAGTTCGATCGGGTCGGGAATTCTTAAATTTCACGCATTACAAAATAGCCTAGTTCATAAAATTGAAACGAGAAGCAAATTATTTTGTATTATATACAGCAGTTTGTTAATACACCACCAAGATATATGTTTAGTTTGGAAGAATCATTGGTTAGGTGATTAAGTCATGGAAGTGTAGCAAGCATTAGAGTTGACAATAGGCCCATTGTGTTTCTGAAGCTTCAGGGTAGGCAAGGGTTGCAATGCACAGAGAATAGTTAATGGTCTCCTTTCATTTCTCATGTAAAAAGCTTCATATAATGTCACTAAGAGAAATATTTTATTCACAGGTAAAAGACACGTAATGGGTAACAGCCTGGAAACAACTGGTATGGCATGTTCTGGTAAAGGTTTTTAAATTGGTCTCATTCCTGGAAGCGACTCATATGATAACTATATAATTTTAATAATAATAGATCTCAAGATCTCAAGGTACTTTCTTTAATCTACCGGTCGTCTACTGGCCAAGCTCCCAAGTATCTATGTGACCTTATCCGGCTGCCGGCCTCGGCTACAGTACTTCTCTTCGCCCGCTACGCTCATTAAACCGGTAAGATCTCTTTGTCCCGCGAGCGAGAACTGCTATGGCTAAAACGCGAGCCTTTGCCTTCATTGGCCCTGCACTATGGAATTTGCTTCCTCCTTTGACACGTTCTTGTTTATTAACTGGTGGGCCAAGTGCCTCTTTTCGTTGTCAGAAGACCTCTTTCTTTTCTCTGGGTCTTTCGCACTGGGAGCACCTCTGATTGGTGTGCACTGCGAGAGGAGCTATATAAATTGATAGATACAATACAATAGATACAATACAATCTCAGTGATAACGGCGCTAACTTAACGTTAACATATCATCTGCAACATCACGTAGCTTCAAAATCTATAATTTTCTACTTGGCAGTTACTTGTTTTATATAAGTTATACAGCGGAGTTCTTACCATTTAATGGTCTGTGTTAATTCTGTAGTGCTTTTGGTCAATACAAGACTTTAGAACAAAATCAGACATCCCCATACCCCGACATCATTAGCGTTGAACGAGACCAGGCTACTAGGCTATACAAAATCAGTCATCCCCTTACCCCAATCTAGGTACTTGACAATCATCAGCCTAGTAAAAGACAAGGCTGCCATATGGTGTACTGCGTGGTCTATCAGAATGTATAGCTGGACAGGATGATTTTTTACTCAAGATTGTTTATGGATTCATTACATAATGGCACCCTGGAAATTAAAAGGGCCTAAATGAATAGAAAGAAACAGGAAATGAAGGTAGAGAGTACGAGAGAAAAATTGCAGAAAAGACGACAGATAAGAATGAAGAAAAGATAGATTTTCAAACAGCCATTAACGAAGACAAACAGACAGCGCACTTGCACAAATCTCCATTGTGGACTGAATTACTCTCAAGTAGAGGATTTCATGCAACCTTTGTAACTAATAGCTAATTAGCTAGTTGAATGCTATGATGCAACACTGTTAACACTGCTGTAACTTTTTGGCATAATTCAAAAGTTTCAAACATTCGTAGAGTGAAAATACATTTGTATAGTATAGGCCTATTGCCTACATTACATTTTCACATAAACAGCGAAACTGCATTCCACATCTGAATGTTTAATGCCGTGTTTGCTACGGAGTTATCACAAGCCATGCAGGCGACTTAACCATTCCAAAGTTTGCCCATATATCAGGCTATATTCGAGATACCCTTCACTGGCTCCCTATCCAACAGCGGGTAAACTTCAAAATCCTTTCCCTCATGCGTAACTGCCTTGTTGGAGTGGCCCCATCCTACCTGAGGTCTTTTTGCACCTTTGTCTCCTCCTTACCTGCTAGGGCATCTTTGCAATCTTCGACCCGTGGCCTTATGGTTGTCCCTCGCATGCGCTCTGCTACGGCCCACTCTAGGTGCTTTGCCCGTGTTGGCCCATCAGCTTGGAACTCTCGTCCCCAGTCTCTTCGCCTTGAGTTACTAGCCCTCTCTCCTTCCCAGTTCTGTAGACGTCTTAAGACTTTGTTGTTCCCTGATGCAGGCACTGATGCAGGTCGAGAGCGCTGCTGATTTTTGAGCGGCGCTATATAAATGTTCGATTACAATTACAATTAAAAATAAAAAATTACAACTTCTACTGTGGAAAATTGAGGCGTTCATTGCAGCTAAACTTTCTATTTCCTTCAGAATCTTTTTCAAATGATGAAATACGGAATCGGATACGAAGCATCTTTAGCGATTTTGTTGTTTGTGTTGAACCGGATCGACTGAGCGATTGGTTGGTGCAAGAATATGTGATCAGTCCTGAACAATGGCAGAGGATCCACAGAGAAAATCCAACAACAGAGAGTCGATGTCGAGCCCTGCTTCACCATTTGTTCGTCATTTCACATCCAAGAGCATTTCTTGTTGTATATCAAGCCTTAGCTAAAGAAAATCACTACATACTCGAATCAATTGATAAACAAGAACCAGCTTCAGGAATCAGTTCGCAGCCTGATAAACAAATCGCCTTACAAGGTTATTCACTTAATCATGGTAGTACCTTTAGGAAGTTAGGAGCTAAAGAAGAGCAATTCTTAAAACTTAAAAGCACGAAATTAAACTTCTAGAAACTATTATTTATTGATGTTATGCAATTATAATATTTGGCTGCAGCGATAAATGGCTAAAAGACTCCATGTTTTAGTGAGTGAATAACATTTTTTATTTGTTTCTTTGTGAGGCGATGATATGTTTAATTTATTTTGCAAAGGATTGAAGACAATGAATAACTACGAGTTAAGATCTGACTTACAATAAATGTCAATCCATTGATGTAATCTAGTCAAATGGTTTTTGTAAATTTTTATTCCATGATGCACCATATGTACGAAAAGAGTTTTTTTAGCTCAGAAAAAGATTAGCATGTACAAGTTCAAAACAGCTAACCTAATATGCGTTAATTCTTTTTGCAGATGGCAGCAGCGAGGAAGAGAAACTCGAGCAAGAGAGAAAAGTGTGGTTGAAAGAGAAGGAGCAGCTCTTGAAGCTAATTCTAGAACTGCAGCAAGCCTTCGGTACAATACTTTCGTAATACAATATTTGGTCTACAAAATCTGTCCAATGTAGGGCCTCTATGTGCATAAATCTTAATTTAAAAATTAGAATTTCACAGCGTAAGTGTGAGTTAATGACAGCATTACAGATATTGCACATAAAAAATTGAGCGCTTAGGTCTTCTCATGGTCAGTAGAGCTTTCCCAGTATGCATTCCTCCATGCAGTTAACTGCTTAAAGACTTTACAACCTCTGAGTCTAAAAAGGGTGGGCAAGTCAAGAAGTCATTGTGAATCATTCAAGTCAATGGGGAATCGAATAACCAGTTTCTGTCCTGAAAATGTCTAATGACCCATGTTTATCTTCAGAATCTTTGCTGGATATATGGCCATGCCTGTTTATAACTTCTACCGTAAGTCATATGCAATGCATGTAGCAATATTGAAAACAACTCTCAAGTTTGAAATTATATTTGTAATTTTATTGCAATCGCCTATTTATACAACCCACCTGTTCAAAGTCGCTCCCGACTTAACAACACACCTACACGTTCGAACAGAATGTGCCCAACTTTTGGAAGACAGATTGGCCAGTCACAGCAAAGCTTCCATCTTGGCTTGTCATGTTGTGCAGCAGAACGAAGGAATCTGAGGCCTGGCATGGATGACATCGAGATCCATTACTGCTTGAAACAGATATATAAATTGCATTATTATTATATTATTATTATTATTATTATTATTATTATTATTATTATTATTATTATTATTATTATTATTATTATTATTATTATTATTATTATCATCATCATTATTATTATTATTATTATTTATTATTATTATTATTATTATTATTATTATTATTATTATTATTATTATTTATTATTATTATTATTATTATTATTATTATTATTATGATGCTGATGCAGATGGCTTATATTATTATTATTATTATTATTATTATTATTATTATTATTATTATTATTATTATTATTATTATTATTATTATTATTATTATTATTGTCATTGTTAAAACACGGTAAGGCTTAGTGTTGCTGAGTTGGTCGCTCCTCAGCGCCGGGCAACCTCGACATGGTGCCCTGGAAGGCAACCGCGTTGAAACGCTGGACCGTAACCGAAAGGCGCTGGAGGATGAAACTTGTCTCTCGGGTGTCTCCGGATATTTTCGTCAGGCGGCGACCCATCTCGGAGACGAAGGCGAGACCCTCTCTGTTGAGAGGGCCAAGGTCTCCAGGGCTACAGGGACGAAGGTGTAACTCCTCTGTAAATCTGCGTATTTGGCGTGTTTCCTTGTGGCAGCCAACTCCGCCGCCCTTCCAGCTTCGGTCGCCGTCTCAGGGATGTATGAGGCGGCCACGGTATCCACCACCGTCGCGTCCCATATCAAGTTCCGCCCGTTGCCCCACGGTATCAGGGTCTGGCCATCAGGCCTCCTCCCGTCCGATCTGGTGAGGCCAGACGGCTCCTTAACCGCAGGGGTGCCGGCTCTGTTGAGGCTGCGGTAGATGATGTCGTTGACGGCGCAGTGTCTAGCCTGACGTGTCAGTGACAAACCCCAAATGGCAGGAGAGGCCATGTGAGCCTCTGGACGACACCGGCGCACCGCATGCGCACGTGTGCGGCTCGCAAATGGCCAGGCCCAAGCGTAAACCGGTCGCAACTCTCACGGCCTCGTCGCTCATCCTCAGATCATATGCGGTCAACGGGAGGGCATGTAGCCAGTCGGAGGCATGAGGGAACTGCACCGCTCTTAGTCTGGCCTGGTCGTAAGGGTCCTGCAGTGCGCCAGTAACCGACGATAAGACCTCCTGCAGCAACGGCCCATCCCATTGTGATTGTTTGTGACTGGGGACGGCCGTTGGGTCGGAAATCCTGGAGAGTTCCATCCATTGCGAACGCGCTGAAGTGTAGGCCGTGTCTGCGTTCTCGAGTGTTGTTCCCAAGATGAGGGACTGAGTGGGGAGGGTGCCCGCGGCCGAAGCCAAAAAGGCGGGCAGTGCCAGCGATGACACCCTCCTGATTCCCAGCCCTCCCATCTTAATCGGAAGGGATGCCTGCGCCCACTGGACGTCGGTCAGCATCACGTTCAGAACCCTCTCGATTCCACCTCTCAACAACTCGTCGTAGTCCCTCAGGCGTAGGTGGTCGTGACAGCTGGTGCATCGTAATGTGTGCATTAGCCTGGGCGAGCCCAGGGAGCATCTTAGTATTAAAAGTGCGTCTTGTCTGGCAATACTCTGAAGTCTTTCAAAAGCCCTTGCGAGGTCGGCCACGCTTTTGTCCAAAGAGGAGAGTAGAGCATCTGCTGGGAGGAGCGGCGCTCCCAGGAGCATGGCCGCGGATGGATCGACACGGGTGAACTGTCTCAGGAAGCCCCGTTCGTCGCCGGCAAGATCTTTTCCACAGTATTGAGCATAAATTGGAACATGAGCTTGAATTTTGAGTCACCATCATCTGAAATATTTGTCTAATAGTACTGTGCTAATAGTCTGTATGCCAAGCTAGTAAACTACATGTTTGTATCGTCTTGTATTCTGACGCCAACAATTAGGCCTAATTCTAATTAATTAGTTGAGTGCTAATTTTAATTCTAACTAATTACTTCTTCTAAAAATGTAAATTCTAATTTTAAATTCTATTTATGAAATTTGAACTAATTTGTTTATTTATAGCGTTGTTGAATCGTGATCCACGAAAGATCATGCAGATTTTCGTCAAGACCGTCACAGGTGAGACTATCATCCTTGAAGTTGAGCCAAGCGACACCATCGAGAAGGTGAAGGCCAAAATCCAAGACAAGGATGGTATTCCACGTGATCAGCAGCGCCTGATCTTTGCTGGAAAACAGCTGGAAGATGACCGCACACTGAGTGACTGCAACATCCAGAAAGAATCCACTCTTAACCTGGTTCTGAGGCTGAGATGTGGCATGCAGATTTTCATTAAGACGCTCATAGGAAAAACCATCATCCTTCAGGTTGCGCCAAGTGACATCATCGAGAACGTGAAGGCCGATATCCAAGACATGGAAGGTATTGCTGCAGACAAACAGCGTCTGATCTTTCTTGGAAAACAGCTGGAAGATGGCCGCACCCTGAGTGACTACAACATCCGGAAAGAATCCACTCTTCACCTGGTTGTGAAGCTGAGATGTGGTATGCAGATTTTCATTAAGACGACCACAGACCAAACCATTACCCTTGAGGTTGAGCCAAGTGACACCATCGAGAACGTGAAGGCCAAAATCCAAGACAAGGATGGTATTCCACGTGACAAGCAGGTCCTGATCTTTGCTGGAATGCTGCTCAAAGATGACCGCACCCTGAGTGACTACAACATCCGGAAAGAATCCACTCTTCGCTTGGTTGTGAAGCTGAGTTGTGGTATGCATATTTTCATTAAGACGACCACAGACAAAACCATCATCCTTCAGGTTGTGCCAAGTGACACCATCGAGTACGTGAAGGCCAAAATCCAAGCCAAGGAAGGTATTGCACCTGACCAGCAGCGCCTGATCTTTGCTGGAAAACAGCTGGAAGATGGTCGCACTCTGAGTGACTACAACATCCAGAAAGAATCCACTCTTAGCCTGGTTCTGAGGCTGAGATGTGGCATGCAGATTTTCATTAAGACGCTCATAGGAAAAACCATCATCCTTCAGGTTGCGCCAAGTGACACCATCGAGAACGTTAAGGCCGATATCCAAGACATGGAAGGTATTGCTGCAGACAAACAGCGTCTGATCTTTCTTGGAAAACAGCTGGAAGATGGCCGCACCCTGAGTGACTACAACATCCGGAAAGAATCCACTCTTCACTTGGTTGTGAAGCTGAGATGTGGTATGCAGATTTTCATTAAGACGCTCATAGGAAAAACCATCATCCTTCAGGTAGTGCCAAGTGACACCATCGAGAACGTGAAGGCCGATATCCAAAACAAGGAAGGCATTCCACCTGATCAGCAGCGTCTGATCTTTGCTGGAAAACAGCTGGAAGATGGCCGCACACTGAGTGACTACAACATCCAGAAAGAATCCACTCTTAATCTGGTTCTGAGACTGAGATGTGGTATGCAGATTTTCGTCAAGACGCTCACAGGCAAGACCATCACCCTTGAAGTTGAGCCAAGTGACACCATCGAGAACGTGAAAGCCAAATTCCAAGACAAGGAAGGCATTCCACCCGACCAGCAGCGTCTGATCTTTGCTGGAAAACAGCTGGAAGATGGTCGCACACTTAGTGACTACAACATCGGGAATGAATCCACTCTTGTTTGTGAGTCTGACTAGAGAGGGCGCGAGGCTGAATCGTGAAAAATGAAAGCTGACGTCATGGAAATACATTGTCAAAGTTTTAAGAGTCCGATTTAACAACGAGAGTTGGGATTTGTGAACACATGGACATGACTTGAGATGCTCTTGATGGAATTGAGTTATGTAAGATAACGTAACACGTTCTCGATGGTGTCACTTGCAATGAATCCTCATTCAATGAAAGCCTTTTTGAAATAGGCTAATGAGAAAAATGCATAAAGTGATTAATGTTTAATACAACGAAAAAGCTGGTTATAAACTAAACTCATATATTTTGAAATTCGATATTGCATTTTTTAGTGTAAAATTTAAAAAAAAATGATTCTACATGTATAGCCATTATGTTTATTTTTTGTAGAGGGGAGGGTTCTGGGATTGTTGACATAATTTTTAGGGGGTCTTTCAATGTTTGACAGTTGTTGTTGACAAGGGAGGGGGTCAAAAACTGCCTAAAATTTTTGACATAATTAATGGACGATCCCTAAGCCAATATGTTAACACATGAATGCATTAATAAATAAAACAATATACAAGTGGGGACAACGCTTTATTGTTGCATAAGCGAGGACGGAAGTTTAATACTATTAGTGCTCTCTCTGTCACCTACCGACCTGTCGCTCAGCGAATGACAGCAGACAGTAGGTGATTAAAGCAGTTCGATTAATTAATACCCCAGGTGCGCTGTTCACCAGCTGGTGTCTGAACAACATTGGATTAATTGTCACGCTAAGAAGACGGAAACATTAGCGTCGCCACGGGGGGCAGCTGCCACCATGCTGACACTGGGTCGTGGGATTCGTACAAAACTGCAAATGCGGTGAGTTTTATTGGAGGGGGTATCCTTATCTGGTCTGTGGTTTGACATTTTACATTAAGTGTAATCTTCTCCTCTTCCCAAGTTCGCTTTCTTTTCAAAGACATGACTAATCGAGAGAGAGGAATTGTGCTTTACACAAGTTTACAGAAGAATAACGAAAAGTCCTAGGCCTATGTTGTTTTTCTGTCTTATTCGCAGTGGTGAGTCATTAGGAGTTGACCTATTTACACCAGTCACTCAGCTGCATGATCAACCGCTGAGCACCACCATATGCGCCACCTATTTTGCATGCAGCCCTACACAAATGCGTTTGTAAACTGTCACTTTCATTGGCCACTCTCTTCTGGCACCTCACTGTCAGATTTGCCCGTACAATATAGCATAATGCAGTGAATGACTAAGTTGGCTGTCCAAGACTATATATATATATATGGATATTATTAGTCTGCCTGAATCTTTGAGCTACATTTGCAGGTATGCAAACAGATTATGCATTCTCTCTCAAAGGGTGCCGCATCGATGTGTGTGCGCGCGTCCGTGTGTGTGTGTCTGTGTGTATTATTATTAGGCTACAGCTAATTTTATAACATTCAGTCTGTAATAGGCGGAGAATTGACCAATAGGTCCAATACCATCACCTCTGTCAGCTTGCAAGTCAAAATGTTCAGGGGTTTCAGATTTTCAGAGGGTCACAGAGCTAAGTTGCACTTAGGCTAATTGATCTACCGTACGTGTCAAATCTAAAAATATAACTTTCTTGATTCAGCTGCTCGAACTTAATCCGTGTTGATTTACATTTGCTTCTCATCTTCAGGCACTTGTGAGATCCAGACTAACTTATAAACATTTCAGATGCATGTCTCGTCGAAATTAAATGTACCTGAGAAACTCCAGTGCATGCCTTTTACACTAGTGGCCAATTGAATGGAAACTTTTTAGTTCTATGGCTGACTGTTATTAGTGCTATGGCGCTATAAAATTATACAATGTAAAATCCAAATAAGTTTTAGAAACACTAACACATATTCAATGAACATCTGGCTGTATTTTATTACGAAAAAGCCGTAAACAAAGTTAAGATAATTTTACCACAGGAAAAGTCTTATCTTGTAGAAGTTTCCAATGAATTGGCCACAACTGTATTTAGATGAAATGAGGCTTCAGCTAAATAAATTAATACTGCTGGTATTAGACCTCTTGGCACATAAATATTCTGATCTGGGAGGCGTGCAGCATTAGCAATGCGCATGCGCAGCCCGGTTAACTTTACTTCCGGGTCATAGGTCGCCGTTCATAAACAAACAGAGACGATGCTTTTGTCATTTCCTCCGCAACGACAACAGGTAAAATTAGTTGAGATAATAACTTAATAACCTAATTGCATAACATATCAAATCCGAGTAGGCTATTACATATCAAGTCATCACTGGTGAGATCTTGGACAAGCCTATAGAATCGGAGGCTAAAGGATATATGCGTAAGTTTACTGGCGTCGTTAGTGTCGGTTAGGGTCAGGTTAGAGTCAGGGTTAACCTGGTACCGTCCGGTGTCCACGCAGCATGCCCAGAGATACTGTATAGTCCTTCAGCCCACGATACTATAAGTTTGCCAGATCTCGCACATACGTAGCGTTCAACCAACGGAATCGCATGTAGAATTGAAACCGTGTTCAGAGTTCCTGTGCTATTTTGCATTGAGAGTCAAGAATTACAAAAGTCTAATGCTCACAAACTGGCTCTGCTTTGCAGATGGCAGTACCCGGATTTCACGCCGTCCACCCGTTTAGTGTATTAGACTACCGTCATTCTTAAAGAGTTTGTCGATTAGTAAAAAAATTCTTCATGACTGACGATTGACCCCAATGGAAAGACTATGACTCATCGGCGCGTCTGAGACTTTCCTGTTGCAGATAGCAGTCTAAATGAAACTAGAAAGATTGGAAAGCAGAGGACAAGTTGGATCGTGGCAGAATTCTTAAATTTCGCACATTATGAACGAGAAACAAACTGCTTAACATTATATATTATCTACAGCAGTGTGTTAGTACACCACCAAGACAGGTTTTGGGTGGAAGAAGCATTGGTTAGGTGATTAAGTCATGGAAGTGTAGCCAGTATTAGAGTTAACAATAGGCCCATTGTGTTTTCTGAAGTTTGAGAAATCAGGGCAGACAAGGGTTGCAATGCATAGGGGTATTAGGGGCTAAATTAATCGTTTTTTCATTTCTCATGTCAAAAGCTTTATATAATGTTACCAAGATAAAATATTTTATTCACAGATAAAAGACACGTGATCGGTATTCTAGCCTGGTAACAACTGGAATGGCATGTTCTAGTAAGAATTTTAATTTGGCATTTTACAACGGATTTCTTTACCATTTAATGGGCTGTGTTAATTCTGTAGCGCCGTTGTTCAATACACCTTGACTATAGAAAAAAAATCAGACATCTCCATACCCCAATTTGTGTACTTGCCATCATGAGCGTAGAAAGAGACCAGGCTACTACGTGGAGTGCTCCATGATCTATCAGAATGTATAGCTGGAGTGGAAGATTCTTTACACACAATTGTGTATGCATTCGTAATTCATTACATGGTGGCACCACCATGGAAAGTAAAAAGGCCTAAATAAACAGAGAGTGACAGGAAATGAAGGTAGAGAGCGCAATGGAAAATTGCAGAAAAGACGACAGATAAGAAGGAAGAAAAGGGAGAATATCAACCAGTCATTCAGGAAGACAAACAGACAGACTGATGCTCACACAGACAGGTGCACTGATTCAAATCTGCATTTATTTTAATTTATTTTGCAAATAATTAAACACAATGAATAGTGCTACGAGTTAAGATCTGACTTACTGCAAATGTCAATCCATTGATGTAATCTAGTTAAATGGTTTTTGTGGCGAAATTTTCATTCCATGATGCACCATATGTATGAAATCAGTTTTTTTAACTAAAAAATTTGTAGAAAAAGATTAGCTGGTACAAGTTCAAAACATCTAACTTAATATGCGTTAATTCTTTTTGCAGATGGCAACAACGAGCAACAGAAACTCGAGCAAGAAAGAAAATTGTGGTGCAAAGAAAAGGAGCAGCTCTTAAAGGAAATCCAAGAACTGCAGCAATCTTTAGGTACAATACTTTCATTATACAATATTTGCTCTAGAAATCTCTCTGATATATATATAATGCATATATATTGTTAATTTAAGAATTAGAATTTCACTGCGTAAATGTGAGTTATGACAACATTACAGATGTTACACATAACAAAATTGAGTGCCAAGCAGAGTTTAATCCCTCCCTTGGTCAGTCGCACTTCCCTGACGCCAATATGCATTACCCTTGCAGTTAAGTGCTTAAAAATTTTACAGCCTCTGAGTCTAGAAAGGGTTGGCAAGTCGAGAAGTCATTGTGAATCAAGTCAGCACGGAACTGAGTGACCACTTTATGTTCTGAAAATGTCTAATGACCCATGTTAGTCTTCAAATTCTTTGATGGATACATGACTATGCCTGTTTGTAACTTCTGCCTTAAGTCATATGCATGTAACAATATTCAAAACAACTCGCAAGTTTGAAATTGTATGTGTGATTGTATTGTAATCGCCAAAATTTATATAACGCCACTTCGCAAAAGCCAGCTGTTCAAAGTCGCTCCAGACTAAACAATACAATGCCACGTTCGAAAAGAACTTGTGATAGTGCCAAATTGCAAAACCGATTTCTTATAAATATAAAGATTTTCCTCAGTATTGACTATTGAGCAGAAACTGGATCATGAGCTTGAAATTTGAGTTATCGTCATTATTTGAAATATTTGTAGAATAGACTGTATATGCCAAAGTAGTAAACTACATTTTAGTATCATTTTGTATTCTGACGTCAACAATTAATTCTAATTAATTAGTTGAGTGCTAATTATAATTCTAATTAATTACTTCTTCTAAAAATGCCAATTCTAAATTTAATTGTAAATTATAATTATGAAATTTGAACTAATGCTAATTCTAATTAATTAGATTGTAAACCTTAATTAACAATAACAGCAGAGTGTCTCAAATAGTAGGAGTCTAGTTATGCTTTTCGACCCTGATACTGACCCTTCATGAAACTCGTGATCTCTTCTGGATGTGCTAATAATCTAGGATGTATGCTGGGAAGAAGGTGAGGAAGGAAAGGTTGACTGAATTCACCCTGAAAACACAGCGTGTGAAAGAGTCGTTGAAATGTCTTAAATTATTTCTCCACTCTCAAACTGCGCTGACCCCCTTGCAGCACATGTTCATCATTCTTGCTCAGAATGGGTCTTGACCAGATTACATCAGAGATAAGTTTTTAATTACAAAGCAGGGAAATAATTATTGTTGGGATTCAAAGTTCAAGCATCCCAATTTTGTCTCTAAGAGAATACAATTAAGGTAATTAGTGTTTTCACTTTTTCGGGTGATTCATAAATGCGTTATTGGATTATGTAACCACTGAGTCCAATGTCACTGCTAAGTCACTACATACTTACATAAGTAAGTAAGTAAGTAAGTAAGTATATTCTTTATTCAACCAATTGCATATCCGCACTTTGGTGTGCATGTATTCATACATACCAACCTACATACACACGCATACATACACATGTTCATACATGCATATATAATTATATATACATACTTACATGCATACATACACATGTATATGCATGTATCCATATATATATGTATATTATATATATACGTACGTATGTACGCACATTGTATCTGTCTCCATTGACATATTCGAGTTGATGTTGTAATTTAAATGCTACGATTTGTTTAGTTCTAGCGTTGTCGAATCGTGTTCCACCAAAGATCATGCAGATTTTCGTCAAGACGCTCACAGAAAAGACCATAACCCTTGAGGTTGAGCCAAGTGACACCATCGAGAACGTGAAAGCCAAAATCCAAGACAAGGATGGTATTCCTCCTCACCAGCAGCGTCTTATCTTTGCTGGAACACAGCTGGAAGATCGTCGCACCCTGAGTGACTACAACATCCGGAGAGAATCCACTCTTAATCTGGTTCCGAGACTGAGATGTGGTATGCAGATTTTCATTAAGACGCTCATAGGAAAAACCATCATCCTGCAAGTTGAGCCAAGCGACACCATCGAGAACGTGAAGGCCGATATCCAAGACATGGAAGGTATTCCTGCAGACCAGCAGCGTCTGATCTTTCTTGGAAAACAGCTGGAAGATGGCTGCACCCTGCGTGACCACAACATCCAGAAAGAATCCACTCTTCACTTGGTACTGAGGCTGAGATGTGGTATGCAGATTTTCATTAAGATGACCACTGGCAAAACCATTACCCTTGAGGTTGAGCCATGTGACACCATCGAGAACGTGAAGGCCAAAATCCAAGACATGGAAGGTATTCTTCCTGACCAGCAGCGTCTGATCTTTCTCGGAAAACGGCTGGTAAATGGCCGTACCCTGAGTGACTACAACATCCAGAAAGAATACACTCTTCACTTGTTTCTGAGGCTAAGATGTGATATGCAGATTTTCATTAAGACGCCCACAGGCAAAACCATTACCCTTGAGTTTGAGCCAAATATCACCATCGAGAACATGAAAGCCAGAATCCAAGAAATGGAAGGTATTCCTCCTGACCTGCAGCGTCTTATCTTTGCTGGAAAACAACTGGAAGATGGTTGCACCCTAAGTGACTACAACATCCAGAAAGAATCCACTCTTCACTTGGTTCTGAGACTGAGATGTGGTATGCATATTTTCATTAAGACGCTCATAGGAAAAACCATCATCCTTCAGGTTGTGCCAAGCGACACCATCGAGAATGTGAAGGCCGATATCCAAGACATGGAAGGTCATCCTGCAGACCAGCAGCGTCTGATCTTTCTTGGAAAACAGCTGGAAGATGGCCGCACCCTGAGTGACTGCAACATCCAGAAAGAATCCACACTTCACTTGGTTCTGACTTCTGAGGCTGAGATGTGGTATGCAGATTTTCATTAAGATGACCACTGGCAAAACCATCACCCTTCAGGTTGAGCCAAGTGACACCATCGAGAACGTGAAGGCCAAAATCCAAGATAAGGAAGGTATTTCTCCAGACCAGCAGCACCTGATCTTTATCGGAAATGGCTTGTAAATGGCCGTACCCTGAGTGACTACAGCATCCAGAAAGAATCCACTTTTCACGTGGTTGCGAGGCTGACTAGAGAGGGCGCAAGTCATGAAAAATGAAAGTTGACGTCATGGAAATAGATTGTCAAAGTTTTAAGAATCCGATTTAACAGCGAGAGTTTGGATTTCTGAATACATGACATCTCTTGAACTGTTCTTGCTGGACTTAGGGTGACCGGCGAGATGAGTCCTATGTGACTTCACCGGTAGCCCACCACTCGGTTTGTGAAATTTGTGTATTGTCATTTTGCTTTATTTTGTGGTGAATAAACTACTTACTTACTTACATACTTATGTACTTCAGGCGTAACATGTAATGAAGCTGCATTCGTTGAATGGATTTTTGAAATAGGGTGTATCTTATAAAATGTAATGTAATAAACTTGCATTTGATTAAAATGTAATTTTATCAAATTTAATCTACATTAAGCTTCATATCATATATTTCACCTTGTCACCTTGTGCTGTCAGTTCTTGGAACTTTAGCGACCTTCATGATCAAGCCTCTCCATTTCCTTCTGTCCGCCGTCGCATCTCTCAGTTCTGCCAAATTCATTCCAGTTGTTTCATGTATCTCGTCCATCCACTTTTTCCTTGGTCGTCCTTGTTTTCTCCTTCCCTCTCCATATGCTAACATCATTTCCTTTTCCAGTCCATCTGATCGCATGACATGACCAAAGAACCTCAACTTTGCTCTTAGCACGGTTTGTTGTAGTGTCTCTTCCTTCTCAATTCCAATACTCCATCGCACCCAATCATTGGTCTTTTTCTCTTTCCATGATATTCTCTGCATCTTCCTCCATATCCACATTTCGCATGCGTTAATCTTTTTTCTCATTTTCTTGGTCATTGTCCATGTCTCGCTGCCGTATGTTACTGTTGGTATGATCAAAGCCTTCACCAATCTTTTTTCGTGTCTATACTCACATGTTTGTCCTTCCATATTTTTTCCAGACCATTCATTGCAGCTTTTCCTATAGCCACTCTACGATTTATTTCCATATCACACTTTCCTTCTTTTTCTATTACTGATCCCAAAAACGTGAAGTTAGTTACCGTTTCTATTTCTTCTCCGTCTACTTCAAAACTGTCCTCCTCCTCTGTTGTCATGATCTTTGTCTTTTTTATATTGAAGTAGAGTCCTGCTTTCTCACTTTCACTCTTAAGCCTTCTTATCAGTGTTACCAACTCGTTTTTTTACCCGCCAATAATGTTGTATCATCAGCGTATCTCAGATTGTTCATTATTCTTCCCGCTATCTTTATTCCTTCCTCAGCCTCATCCATTCCCGCCTGCCTCATTATCCTTTCAGCGTACATGTTAAATAAGACAGGAGACAGAATGCATCCTTGCCGCACTCCCTTCCTTATCCTAAAACTGTCAGTATCTCCATATTCAGTCCTTATCACCGCTATCTGATCTTCGTACAGACCCCTAAGAAGTTGTACCAAGTGTTTCGGTATTCCCATTTCTCCCAAGGTTTTCCACATCAATTCATGATTAATGCAGTCAAACGCTTTACTATAATCGATGAAGCATATGTATACTTTCTGTCCATACTCCCTTTGTCTCTCCATTATCCACCTCATATTGGCAATATGATCACGTGTTCCACGAGATTTCCTAAATCCTGCTTGACTATCAGGAAGCTCTCTCTCTATTGTACTCTCCATTCTTTTATGTAATATTTTAAGTAATATTTTGCTTATGTGCGATATCATTGCTATTGTCCTGTAATTTTCACACTCTTTCGCATCTCCTTTTTTAAATAAAGGTATAAAAACTGAACTTTTCCAATCTTCTGGCCATTTTCCAGTTCTCCATATGTTATTACAAATTTTTGTTATTGTCTTTGTCATCACACCATCCCCACCTTTTACCATTTCTATTGGTATCCCGTCTTGACCCGGTGCCTTATTATCTTTCAATTGTTTGATAGCCCATTCTACCTCTGCTTCCATGACTTCCGGTTCAATTTCATACTCAGTTTCATCCATTTTTTCTACCTTTACTCTTTTATCTTCGTTGTACAACTCTTCTGTGTATTCTTTCCATCTTTTCTTCATTCCTTCTTCGTCCGCAATTATGTGTCCATCACTTGCTTTCAATGATCCCATTCTTGGTGTGTTTTTTCTCGTTATTTCCCTTACTTTTGAAAACATTGTTTTAGTTCTTCCTTTTCTTCCCTCATCCTCCATTTCTTTGCATAATTCATTTAGATGTTTTTCTTTGTCCATGCGTGCTTGTTTTTGGAATGTGTATTCAGTTTTCTTACTTTATCTTTATCTCCTTCTCTTTTTGCTTCCCTTCTGTCCATGGCTATGTTGATAGCTTCTTTCGATAGCCAAGGAGTTGTTTTGGATTTTCTTTTCTTCGGAATATATTTCTCCGCAGTTTCTAAGATCGCTTCCTTTGTCTTTTCCCATAAATTGTTCTCAACCTCCTCTGTTTCCGCATCATCCCTCTCCAATATTTCAAATCTATTCCTTATTTCTACTCTGTATTCCTGTGATATTTCCTTGCAGTCGTATGTGATCAATCTTTCTCCTGTTTTTAGTTTTTTAAATTTCATTTGCACTGTTGCCACTAGTAATTCATGATCAGTTCCACAGTCCGCACCTGGTTTTGTTCTCACATCCCTTATCGTGCTTTTCCATCTTTTATTTATCAGTATGTAATCAATCTGGTTCCTGTGTTTACCATCCGGTGAAGTCCACGTGTACAACCTTCTTTTTGGCTGTTCAAACCATGTATTCATTATTCTCAGGCTGTTTCCTTCACAAAAATCCACTAATCTCTCTCCTGCATCGTTTTGCTCTCCCAACCCATGACCTCCTATCGTGTCTCCCCCTCCTCCATTATATTTTCCCACCTTTGCATTGAAGTCACCAATGACCATTACTACATCTCCTTTATGGGTTTTATCAATTATACTTTGTAATTCATTATAAAAGCTTTCATGCTCTTCTTCAGTCGCCATTGATGTTGGTGCATATATCTGTATGATTGTTGTGTTAACTTTCTTTCCTCGAAATCTTACGCTCAAGATTTACATATATTTACATTTCATAAAGTTATATTTCATGAAAAATTTGCATTTATGCTTAAGTTGGACTGTGAAAATTGTAATCGCTAAAATTCTCTCTGTCTGTCTGTCTATCGAATCCCTTCCTGCTGATCTTCTCTCACCGTCGGATCTATATTTGTACACAAGGTAGGCCAAGGTCCCCAAAATCGGTGGCGGTGTAAGGCCACCTTTCATGTGTCGTCTCTAAAGTCACTCACTGCCTGGCGTGCTACGGACTTCACCTAGGTGTCAATGCCAAAACGTCACAACACTGAGTTGACGTAGGTGTCTACGTCAAATTGTCGCCGCATTAAATATTAGGCGTTTGTTCCGGTGTCAATACCAAATCGTAACCGCCATAAAAACGACAGACCGGTACAAGTCAG
The DNA here is from genome assembly GCA_020284085.1 of Aporrectodea caliginosa. NCBI lineage: Eukaryota > Metazoa > Annelida > Clitellata > Crassiclitellata > Lumbricidae > Aporrectodea > Aporrectodea caliginosa. The sequence continues at coordinate 324,899 of JACEVL010000384.1, read as the reverse complement.
AATTTAGCTTCAAACACTTGAATGCATAAACACACAAATTAAGATACAAGACTTAGTACGTGGGGGTCAACGGTTTATAGCTGCTTAGGCCTAAGCTAGGATAGGACTCTCGCTCAAATACTCTTGTGTTCTCTAACGACATCTCGCTCAGCGATTTAGGCCTACATCAGAAGACAGGTGATTAACATTTTAACGACTTAAGTGCACTAAAAGCGGTTGAGAGGCCAACGCAGCGCGTCGTTGAAGTGTTAAATTAGTTCGATACGCCAGTTGCGTTGCTTACCTGGTGTCTGAAAAGTATTCGGTTACTCGACCCGTACAGAGAAGACGGAAAGTCTTCCAAATTTCTAAGCGAAACGACTATTTATGAATTTCTAGAAGCTATCGTGAGTAGAACTATTTCATACTGTCGGAATATCTGTTTATGATCTGTAAGTGCACTTCTGTTAAGCCTACTCAAAATTAATTAAGTCGGCACAGTTATTTGGTCTAATACTTCTAGCGCTTACAATGATCTTCCAGTAGGCCTAAACGATCGGCACGCGAGAGTAAGCCAGAGTAGGCCTAGCAGTGATGGGTACTTAATTAATAAGACACTAAGTGAGTACCTAATTAATTAGCTTGGTAGCTCACAGAGTGGCTATAATGGCCCCTCGAATAATAGGATTCCAGTGATGCCTTTCGTCCCTGATTCTGCAGACCCTTCATGAAAATTCAATGTTCTATTCTAGATAAGCTAATAGCCTTAGAATGCATGCTTAAAGTTTGTGTCGTAGGCCTACTTTAAATACAGCGATTTGTTTGGTTCTAGTGTTGTCAAACCGTGGCCCAACAGAGATCATGCAGATTTTCGTCAAGACGCTCACAGGAAAGACCATCACCCTTGAGGTTGAGCCAAGTGACACCATTGAGAACGTGAAGGCCAAAACCCAAGACAAGGAAGGCATTCCCACAGACCAGCAGCGTCTGATCTTCGCTGGAAAACAGCTGGAAGATGGCCGCACCCTGAGTGACTACAACATCCAGAAAGAATCTACTCTTCACCTGGTTCTGAGGCTGAGAGGTGCTTGTCCTACATTTACCATTACTGTCATCATGGGTAGAGTTGGTAGATTTGGTGAAAGGAGGTTCCAGTTCGAAGTGGGAGAACGTGAACTCGTTAAGAATGTAAAAGCGAAAGTATGCGACGCAATTCGCAGACACGGTCCTTCGACCTTTATTGAGTTGGTGCTGATGTATAACGGCGAATATTTAGACGATATGAAATGTTTTAAAACATACAAAATTAGTCATCTGTCAACACTTACTGCTGAGTTACATTTCCTCCTAAATTAGAATCTGATTTTCATGGATATTCTAAATTTCGTCAAACGTAGTAGGCCTAGTACATATTTAACATAGGAAAATATGTATTTGTGAAAATATAGGGCCTATGTAAAATTGGTATGTTAGTGATAGAAATAGCAAGCAAGATTGTAACAGTTGTCTGGACTATATGGTTGTTTTCTGCCACGAAACTTAATAACTTGCCACGAAACATATACATCGGGGTTTTGTTAATCAGAATTATTCTTCGGTTAATCGATACCAAATCATAAAACACGTATACGAGTTCTTCTGCGACGCTATGGAAATGTCTATATACATGCTTACATACTTATGATACATGCATACTTACATACATAGCCTACATAGGCCTACATATGCTTGTATACCAGAGATGGTAAACTCATCGATTCCATTTTTAATCGACTAGCTATAATGGAGTAGACAAACAGCTAATTCTAATCGATTACCTACAAGATTTTGTCAATTCTAATTCTAATCGATTAGCAAATTTCAAATGCTAATTATAATTCTAATCGATTAGCAATTTAACTAATCGTGCCCACCTCTGTTGCATACACACATTACATACATACATACATATGTGCTTGCGTAATAGGCGACATACATATTATTTACATACATGCATAGTGCATACATGCATATATACATACATACGTACATTACATACATGCATACATACATACATTACATACATAGTTACATACATACATCAATCAATCAATCAATCCTTTAATTGTTTCCGGAGAATAGTTTACAAGTAGTGATCCAGAATAATCATAATCACCGATCAAAAGTTTGGAAATTTAAAACAGACAGATCACATAGTTATATATATATACCTACATGCTTAGGCCTGCAAAATTAACATTTTGCCAATGCAAAAACGCATTGAGTTTAAGATCCTAATGCTTATGCGCAATTGTCTTGCAGGTCAAGCCCCAGTCTATCTTAGGGAGCTCTGTGTGCCAGTGCTTTCCATACCAGGTCGTAGATCCCTTCGCTCTGCCACTCAAGGCGACCTGGTAGTCCCTGTGGCTCGAACTTCCATGGTGCTTCATAAGAGCTTTGCTGTGATCGGTCCATCTTTTCTGGAATGGGTTGCCTAGCAACCTACGTAATGAGCTTCTTGGTCTTTCCTTTGCCTCTTTTCCGCAGGCGTTTGAAAACCATTCTTTTCGATCGTGGTTTGGTGTTGTCAGGTCGGGAGCGCCTCTGAGGAGTATTTCTTGAAGTGGCGCTATATAAATTTACGATTACGATTACGATTAGCATTAGCATAGGCCTACATGCGTAGGGCCTACGTATACGGGCGGGATCGAAATGGTCGGGGGATTTGTGCAGGCATCTCTTCACTGGATATATAAATCGGAAGTCTGAACCCCTTTCCCATGTATCTAAAAAACGGAAGGACCTGTGATCGGGAGCGAAATGTGACATAGTTTCCGAGGGGCAGTTTCCATTTCAACAGCACCACACAGAGGCGAATTTAAAAATCCCTATTTCTATGTTCTGAAGTTCTAAGTGCCTGTGTCTCAGCGTATCTCATATCGCATTGCTGCTCTTGTTTCTCGTTGTGTTCTTGGCTGCGCTCCATCTTACTTGCGTGATCTTTGCCGCCCAGTGTCTGATGTTCCAGCGCGTCGGGTGCTTCGCTCTGCGACGAGGGGTGAGTTCCTTGTTCCACGGACTCGCTTGGTTATTAGGCAGCGCCGTGCTTTCTCGGTTGTTGGCCCTTCCATTTGGAATGACCTACCACTTAAGCTCCGTTTTTTACTTTTAAGCCATCTGACAGGGTTCTACAAGTCCCTCAAGTCTTTTTCTTTAGTCGTGGCTGGGCCGGGAGCGCTCCTGAGTAGTTTCTTGAAGGGGCGCTATATAAATGCTCTGAATGAATGAATGAATGAATCTAAATCCTCTAACGGACATCGGATTTATTGGACCTATAATATCGATACAGATATATGAGAATGGAACATCCACTATTGGTATGTGTCCCATTGGTGCCCTGTAGTTTACTTTCTTATCTACGGCCCTTTGACAAGTATCACAACTAAGTATGTATCTACGTACATCCTGATTAATAGACGGCCAATAGAAATCATGACTGATTTTATCCAGTGTTTTCTTAATTCCAAGATGCGCGGATAAAAGCGAACAATGTGCAATCATCATTACCTTATCCCGCAGTATCTTCGGTATCATCAACTGTAGTTTGACTTCATCCTTTAGAATTTCTCTATACTGTCTATATGGAAGGTCATTCTTCTTGACGAACTGTACTTTGTCTGTTTGTCTTTTTACATCCTCTTCTTGATTTGCCATCGCCATGTATTTCTTTAAAGTTTCATCTGCCGATTGTAACTTCCTTATCTCCTCAGGCGATATTTTCTCATCAGGCAATTTAATAAACTTAAGAGGTCTAAATTTCTCAACTTTAACGCTAGTTGTTCTTGTTTCAGCAGCCGCCATCATTTGTCGAGGTTGAATTGCGATTTAAGTTCCTCGTATTACTTTATTCGAATTGTTCAGCACGGAAACGATGATCGATCGTTTCAACTCGCTTCATACGGCAGCTCAGCACGAAAATGACAGTCCGTCCAAGCTTTCGTTGGCTCGCCGACGTTCAAATTCTTATATTGCTTTATGTCCGTTTCACGATGTCGTGGGCTCGTGGCTTCACTTTTAAACCACCAACACCCGACGTATTACAGTCCGTTATTCTTCGCTTCGAACTAACGTTTTAAACTTTAATCCACTTTGATCGCTTCCATATAAGACGATCCGCAATATCCGTTACGACTCAACTCGAACTCGCCATCTCTCCTCTCTCGATCTACTTTTTACCAACTGATTTTCCGTTCAACTGTCTTTTGCTGTTTTCAATTTGTAGAGCGTCATTCGTCGCTAGGCAACGTATCACGTCACGTGATATTTGAGTGTACAAATTTAAAAGCCTTTAGATTCACTAATATTATATTATCTAGCGCCACTACTATTTATCTATCGCCACTTTAATTTGATTAACTTATTCTAAAGCTTATATTAATTAGTTAATTAAACCAGACATTTGGTAAGAACTATTTCGCTACGCACAATAACTTATTCAAATCGGACTTTTCGTTAATTTTGTGTGTGATAGAAAGAGTAAATCGACAATGAATCCAAGTTCCAAAACCCGAGCATGGGCGCCTTCAGTTCTGGGAATTTATGTAGGGTATGTTCGGGGGCTTTGAGCGACCTCAGGGTAAAATTTATAAATTCTGTAGAAAAATACTTATAGATGATCTATGAATAGAATAATGGGAAAAACTTGAGTATTGGTGTTTTCTACGTAGTGTCTTTTTTCTTGACAGCCCTAATAGCACCTACATACATATACGCATTCATACATACATACCTAAATACCGACACACATACATACACACATATATACATATACATACGTGCATATGTGCATGAATCCATTTTACACACATACATACGTGCGTACGTACTACGTGCATACATAGTATATTGTTTCCGTTGACCTATTTAGATGCAGCGATTTGTCTGGTCCAAGCATTGTCGCGCAGTGGTCCACCAAAGCTGATGCAGATTGTCGTAAAGACGGTCGCAGGCAAGACCATGACCCTCGAGGTTGAGCCAAGCGACACCATAGAGAAGGTGAAGGCCAAAATCCATGACAAAGAAGGTATTTCTCCTGACCATCAGGTTCTGATCTTTACTACTAAACAGCTGGAAGATTGCCGCACCCTGAGTGGCTACAACATCCAGAATGAATCCACTCTTTTCTTGGTTCTGAAGCGGAGAAAATTTGGGATGCAGATTTTCGTCAAGGCGTTCACAGGCATAACCATCACCCTTGAGGTCGAGCCAAATGACACCATCGAGAACGTTAAATTAAAAATCGAGGATAAGGAAGGCATTCATCCTGACCATCAGCTTCTGATGTTTACTAGCAAACAGCTGGAAGATTGCCGCACCCTGAGTGGCTACAACATCAAGAATAAATCCACTCTTTTCTTGGTTCTGAAGCGGAGAATAATTGGTATGCAGATTTTCATCAAGACGCTCACAGGCAAGACCATCACCCTTAAGGTTGAACCAAGTGACACCATTAAGAACGTGAAGGCCAAAATCCAAGACAAGGAAGGCATTCCACCAGACCAGCAGCGTCTGATCTTTGCTGGAAAACAGCTAGAAGATGGCCGAACCCTGCATGACTACAACATCCAGAAAGAATCCACCCTTCAGTTGCTTTTGAGGCTGAAAGTTCGAATGCAGATTTTTGTCAAGACGCTCACAGGCAAGACCATTACCCTTGAAGTTGAGTCAATCGACACCATAGAGAACGTCAAGACCAAAATCCAAAACAAGGAAGGCATTCCTCCAGATCAGCAGCGTCTGATCTTTGCTGGAAAACAGCTGGAAGATGACCGCACCCTGAGTGACTACAACATCCAGAAAGAATCCACCCTTCAGTTGCTTTTGAGGCTGATAGATCGAATGCAGATTTTCGTGAAAATGCTCACAGCCAAGACAATCACTCTTGATGTTGAGTCAAGCGACACCATTGAGAACGTGAAGGCCATAATCCAAAAGCAGAAAGGTGTTCCTCCAGACCAGCAGCGTCTGATGTTTGCTGGAAATCGGCTGGACGATTGGCGCACCGTGAGTGACTACAACATCCAGAAAGAATCCACCCTTCAGCTGTTTTTGGTGCTGAGAGTTCGTATGCAGATTTTTGTCAAGACGCTCACTGGCAAGACCATTACCCTTGAGGTTGAGTCAAACGACACCATCGAGAACGTGAAGGCCATAATCCAAAACAAGGAAGGCATTCCTCCAGACCATCAGCGTCTGATTTTTGCTGGAAAACTGCTGGAAGATGACCGCACCCTGAGTGACTACAACATCCAGAAAGAATTCACGCTTCAGTTGCGTTTGAGGCTAAGAGTTCGTATGCAGATTTTCGTCAAGATGCCCACACGCGAGACCATAACCATCGAGGTTGAGTCAAGTGACACCATAGAGAACGTGAAGGCCATAATCCAAGACAAGGAAGGCATTCCTCCTGATCAGCAGCGTTTTATCTTTGCTGGAAAACTGCTGGACGATGGCCGCACCCTGAGTGACTACAACATCCAGAAAGAATCCACTCTTCACTTTTTTAAGAGGATAAGTAGTCATGGCGCGAGGCAATGTCATGATGAATGAAAGTTCGTGTCATTTCGATAGACTATCAAAGTTTTATGAGTCCGATGTAACGACGAGAGTTGGGGTTTGTGAACACAGACATCACTTTTTAAAATAATGTTGTTGTAACAATGTCCATTATAACCACACAGTATAATCTTATAGGTAGATAAGTATTGCTTTGTTATAATGCTGAGTTAAGACATAATAGAAATAGTCTAATAATTATATTTGTAATTATATGCACATAATGATTAATCAGTCAGCATCTGTGGTCAGTGTCATAGGAATTTTATATGTAGATAAGGTTCAGGGCTATATCACACTATCTGGATTAAATCAAATGATGCGGAAGGCGGTGATTAGCTCAATTAAAATCTCAACGAACTGTGACATCACCGTGTGCCAAGATACAGCGTGCAAGACGCTGTGTCGACGTGGCAGCATTGGAGGCTGACCGGCGTGAATTATTGTTGACGTTCTGTGTTGGAAAGGCCGGAACTATTCTGATCGATCGAGGAAAGTGGCGCTTTTTCTATAAGAACGATCAGTATCGTCGTGAACTCGAGGAAATAAATAACCCCGGTTTATCGAAGTGTATAGAAGCGACAATCGTCAAAATGATATCGAACAGGAACGTTGCGATTGTGTGAGTCGAAGTGAAGACTCGGCAGTGATTGCGATAGCCTAGATAAAAGAGTTGTTTCAAGAACACTGTGCGAAGTGATCTTTGTGACTTTGAAGAGGTGTATTTGTTGGACGTTGGTCGAAAAGAACTTTCCGAGTAAGAAGTTAGATTCGTCACGGTGTTTGTGTGAGAATAACAAATAGACCGAACGATGAATGCAACAACAGAAGCAAATCTTCTCAAGGTGGTGGCTCACGAGTTTTACTGTGGCGTCGGTGTTTTGACGACGGATGACTATCAATCTTCAACAAAGCATAACCAAATAAAAGAGGAGGTAGAGTAGGCTGTTATACCTTTGAATTAATAGAGTAATAAAGATGCTGACCTAGGTAGTTAAACTAATTTCCTATGATTAACGACTCATGCTATAGACACTGATATTATATGAATGCATGTCTGACGTTGAATAACTATTCATCTTTCATTAAATTAACTTAAATCTAAGGAACAGAACTTATGAACTACTTGAAATTAGAATGGCCAGTTGCTATAGCCTATGTCATCGGTGTGTGGGATTGATTACAAGTGACGGGGGCAATATCCAGTTCCACGCCGAAGAACGTCACAGTTGTGTCTTATAAAATGCTGTGTAAGTAATTTGCATTGTGAAGTCTCGGGTAGCCCCGAGTTCACAACAGAACAGTGTTGTGATCATAGGCGGAGACTTGGTCCTGGGTTTGGGGGGGACGGTGAAGGAGCGGCCGAAGGAGGGGTTTGGGTAGGGGGATGTGCCCCCTCCCCTATTAAATTTTTTTGAAATTCCACACTGTAATGGTAGCATTTTAAGCTGTCATCTGAACAAAATTGCTCTATTATTTGAGTGCTGATAGGAACCACCTGTCACTCGTAGCTAACATGTAGTTTGAGTCGTGTTTGAGTTTGGGGAGGGATGTTCCCCTCCCCTATTTAAATTTTTTTGAATTTCCACACTGTAATTTTAGCATTTTAAGCTGTCATCTGAAAAAAAAGTATAAACAGTGGAAAACACTGTAGAAATTTATTATATTCATGAAATATTGCAGAAATATTGGGGGGATATAAGCATCTTCGTCCCCTCCAACTCAAGTTTCGGGGGACCGTCCCCCCCCCCCAGTCCCCTTTAAGTCTCCGCCTCTGGTTGTGATGCGCCCTTGACCCGCTTCCCGTAACGATCTTTTGCGCCAATAGAAACGTAGCAAACTAGAGCGCCCTCTTGTGATTGGCCTCTGGTTACAACGTCACCGTTGTGTGTGCTAAAATTAGTGACGTTCTTCTTTCTGGTTTGTTCTTAATGATGGCGTCTTTGATTGTGAAATTGCGCATTTCCAGGGGTCACTGGAGCGGTCTAGCATGTTGTTTAAATCAAAATTAAAAACTTATCTATTCTCATTACACTATGACTAAGAACAGCGCCACGCCTGGTAAGGGAATCAAATCTAGGGAGAACACGGTTATGTGAGCGTGGGCGCAGGTCATGACCAGTGCAATTGACAGAGGGGAGAAGGTCGTGGAGGGTGTGGCTAGTATTTGTTAAGATGTTTCTAAATAGGTCTATATCAACTTTTTTGCAAAGCTCCTATTGTAACGCCTATTATTTTCAAAGCTCCTATTGTAACGCCTATTATCGTCGATATGACGGCGTCGTTAAATAAACGATATTAAGTAAGTAATTATTGTATTGGCTCTCTGGTGGTTGTTGAGATGGTGATCGCTTGGTGTTAGAAACGAATAAAGATTGCTATTGAAACTGTCTGGTGTCGAACTTCCCTGAAGGGTGACATAATATGACATTGACAAAGCTAGTCGATTAGGCCTATAATTGGCAGACGCGAAGTCCTTCGAAAAACGACGGAGGCCTTACTTACGCTCCCATCCTGAGCGACACGCGCCTTCCTTCGCCTCCTGAGACGGAGGAGTTAGAGATTTCCGATACAGTAATTCTCTACGAAGTTAAAAAGTGTAAGCCTACAAGGCACTGTTGTGACAACAACCGCGTAAGAATGACGCTAGATCACGATTTTCGTAATCATTCACCACAGCTTGTAGACGCTGAATTACATTTCAAATCTACTATGCTTTAAACCAACTTCTTTTTGAAGGTCAATTCAAATAGCAGTAGGCCTATAATAAATATTTACATTTACAGTTGGGCCAATACAATCTGGTTTTGTGCGGAAATAGCTGCGCCGATTTGTCTTGCGCCAAATTGTCCATGCGTCGAATTGTATTGCGCCGAATGACCGCGCCGAAGCGGCCGAACTGTCTGTCGCCGAATTGTCTTGCGCCGAATTGTCTGGACACCACAGAGGGTATTGGCCGACAGAACTAGTGAGCGGGTCTCCATGAACCCTGGCAGACCCGACCAGTCTACCGTTTCCAGATCGATTACAATTTACCACGGACAATCGAAGTCACTCCCACTCGCATAGACCATCCTGGGATGAACACAGCACTAGACTCCCCGTACTTACGAGGGTCGTCCAAAACGCCTTCACCGGAAAGCCCGGGTGGGTTGGTCCCCCACCTGTCTGATCCACAGCACACTTCTTCCGCTATCCTCCAGCCTGCCTCTGACCCGATTTACCTCGCCCGCGGGTAGACCTGGGAAGAAGAGGAAGAATTGAACCTAGCCCAGGCCTTAGTAGAGCTAGGACAGGCTCCGGGAGGGGGGTTGGACGAAACAACAGAGAATTATTCTCCAAATGGTAGGCTACAAAGTGTGTCAATTTTTGTTACCGGTAAGAGTGCAACAGCTAATTTTATGACTTCCAATCTTTAATAGGCGGAGGACCAATGTCAACTTGCAAGTCAAAATATTCAGAGGTTTCAGATTTTCAGAGGGTCACAGAACTACGTTGCACTTAATTGGTCTTCCGTGTCGAATCTAAAAATAAATCTTCCTTGATTCAGCTGCTCGAACTTAATCCGTGTTGATTTACATTTGCTTCTCATCTTCAGGCACTTGTGAGATCCAGACTAACCTATAAACATTTCAGATGCATGTCTCATCGAAATTAAATGTATCTGAGAAACTCCAGTGCATTCCTGTTAGATGAAATGAGGCTTGAGCTAAATAAATTATTACTGCTGGTATTAGACCTCTTGGCATATAAATATTCTGATCTGAGAGGAGTTCAGCATTAGCAATGCGCATGCCGTTTAGCTTTACTTCCGGGTCATAGGTCACCGTTCATAAACAAACAGAAACGATGCTTTGGTCATTTCCTCCGCAACGACAACAGGTAAAATTAGTTGAGATAATAACTTAATAACCTAATTGCATAACATATTAAATCCGAGTAGGCTATTACATATCAAGTCATCACTGGAGATCTCGGGCAAGCTTATAGAATCGGGGGCTGAAGGATATAGTGCGTAAGTTTACTGGCGTCGTTAGTGTCGGTTAGGGTTAGGGTTAACCTGGTACCGACCGGTGTCCGCTCAGCATGCCCAGAGATACTGCATAGGCCTAGTCCTTCAGCCCACGATACTATAAGTTTGCCAGATCTCGCATACACGTAGACTTCAACCAACGGAATCGCATGTAGAATTGAAACGTGTTCAGAGTTCCTGTGTCATTTTGCATTGACGGTCAAGAATTACAAAAGTCAAATGCTCACAAACTGGCTCTGCTTTTGCAGGTGACAGTAGGCTACCCGGATTTCACGCCGTCCACCCGTTTTGTGTATTAGGCTACCGTCATTCTTACAGAGTTTGTCGATTAGTAAAAAATTCTTCATGACTGACGATTGACCCCACTGGAAAGACTATGACTCACCGGCACATTACCCAGTCTGAGACTTTTCTGTTGCAGATAGCAGTCTAAATGAAACTAGAAAGATTGGAAGGCAGAGGACATGTTGGATCGGGGCGGAATTATTAAATTTCGCACATTACGAACTAGTTCATAAACATGAAACGAGAAACAAACTGCTGTTATTATCTACAGCAGTGCGTTAGTACACCACCAAGACAGGTTTTGGTTGGAAGAATCATTGGTTAGGTGATTAAGTCATGGAAGTGTAGCGAGTATTAGAGTTAACAATAGGCCCATTGTGTTTTCTGAAGTTTCAGAAATCAGGGCAGACAAGGGTTGCAATGCATAGGGGTATTAGGGCTATATTAATCGTTTTTTTCCATTTCTCATGGCAAAAGCTTTATATAATGTTACCAAGAGAAATATTTTATTCACAGATAAAAGACACGTGATCGGTATTCCAGCCCGGCAACAACTGGAATGGCATGTTCTAGTAAGGATTTTTAATTTGGCATTATACAACAGAGTTCTTACCATTTAATGGGCTGTGTGAATTCTGTAGCGCTTCTGCTCAATACACCTTGACTATTGAAAAAATCAGACATCCCTATATTCCAATCTAGGTACTTGCCATCATGAGCATTGAAAGAGACCAGGCTGCTACATGGTGTGCTGCATGGTCTATCAGAATGTATATCTGGACTGGAAGAGTCTTTATGCACAGTTGTTTATGGATTCACTACATGGTGGCACCATGAAAACTAAAAAGGCCTAAATGAATAGAGAGTGACAGGTAATGAAGATAGAGAGCACGAGAGAAAAATTGCAGAAAAGACAGAAGATAAGAAGGAAAAAGGGAGAATGTTAACCAGTCATTCAGGAAGACAAACAGACAGACTGATACTCACACAGACAGGCACACTGATTCAAATCTGCATTTATTTTAATTTATTTTGCAAAGAATTAAACACAATGAATAGCTACGAGTTAAGATCTGACTTACAATAAATGTCAATCCATTGATATTATCTAGTCAAATGGTTTTTGTGGCAAAATTTTCATTCCATATGTATGAAATCAGTTTTTTTAACTAAAAAATTGTAGAAAAGATTATCGTGTATAAGTTCAAGACATCCAACTTAATATGTATTAATTCTTTTTGCAGATGGCAGCGAGCAACAGAAACTCGAGCAAGAAAGAAAATTGTGGTCCAAAGAGAAGGAGCAGCTCTTAAAGCAAATCCAAGAACTGCAGCAATCTTTAGGTACAATACTTTCATAATACAATATTTTGCTCTAGAAATCTCTTCGATATATATGCATATATAATATTAATTTAAGAATTAGAAATTCACAGCGTAAGTGTGAGTTATGACAACATTACAGATATTACACATAAAAAATTGAGCACCAAGCGGAGTTTAATCCCTCCCTTGGTCAGTAGCACTTTCTCTGCCGCTAATATGCATTCCCTTGCAGTTGAGTGCTTAAAGATTTTACAGCCTCTGAGTCTAGAAAGGGTTGGCAAGTCGAGAAGTCATTGTGAATCAAGTCAACATGGAACTGCATGACCACTTTTTGTTCTGAAAATGTCTGATGACCCATGTTAGTCTTCAAATTCTTTGATATATGACTGCCTGTTTATAACTTCTACCTCAAGTCATATGCATTATGCATGTTACAATATTGAAAACATCTCGTAAGTTTGAAATTATATTTGGAATTGTATTGTAATCGATAATTTATATTTATAAAACACCACTTCAAGAAAACCAGATGTTCAAAGTCGCTCCCGACTTAAATGTAACAATACAAAGCCACATTCGAACAGAATGTTATTTAAAGAAGGCAAATATCTGAAGTCTTATATTCATTCATTCATTCATTCACTACGAAGACTTCTATAGCGCCCCTTCAAGGTTACTACTCAGGAGCGCTCCCGACCCCAGCACGGCTGAATATGACTGTGTTAAGGCAAGAATAGAAAGATTCAGAATGGATTCTCGGATGCAACTGCAGCGCCAAAGGAAGCCAGTTCCAGAGCGAGGGGCCAACCACTGAGAAGGCGCGATTCTGCTTAGTAGCTGTGCGGGCAAACGGAACTATGGGTACGCCCCGCTCAGTAGACATACCAACCTGCATACATACACATGTTGATACATGCATAATATATTATTATATATACATACTTACATATTTGCATGCATACTCATGTATTTGCATGCATCCATATATATATATATATATATATATATATATATATACGTACGTATGTATGTACATTGTATATCTGTCTCACATTGACATGTTCGAGTTAATGTCGTAATTTAAATACGGCGATTTGTTTGGTTTTAGCTTTGTCGAACCGTGGACCACCAAAGGTCATGCAGATTTTCATCAAGGCTGTCACAGGTGAGACCATCACCCTTGAAGTTGAGCCAAGCGACACCATTGATCATGTGAAGGACAAAATCCAAGACAAGGAAGGTATTCCTCCTGACCAGCAGCATCTTTTCTTTGCTGGAAAACAGCTTGAAGATGGCCGCACCCTGAGTGACTACAACATCCGGAAAGAATCCACTCTTAACCGGGTTCCGAGACAGAGATGTGGTATGCAGATTTTCATTAAGACGCTCATTGGAAAAACCATCATCCTTCAGGTTGTGCCAAGCGACACCATCGAGAATGTGAAGGCCGATATCCAAGACATGGAAGGTATTCCTGCAGACCAGCAGCGTCTGATCTTTCTAGGAAAACAGCTGGAAGATGGCCGCACCCTGAGTGACTACAACATCCAGAGAGAATCCACTCTTCACTTGGTTCTGAGGATGACATGTGATGTGCAGATTTTCATTAAGACGCCCACAGGCAAAACCATTACCCTTGAGGTTGAGCCAAGTGACACCATCAAGAACGTGAAGGCCAAAATCCAAGACAGGGAAGGTATTCCTGCAGACCAGCAGCGTCTGATCTTTCTTGGAAAACGGCTGGAAAATGGCCGCACCCTGAGTTACTACAACATCCAGAAAGAATACACTCTTCACTTGGTTCTGAGGATGACATGTGATGTGCAGATTTTCATTAAGACGCCCACAGGCAAAACCATTACCCTTGAGTTTGAGCCAAATGACACCATCGAGAACGTGAAGGCCAATATCCAAGACAAGGAAGGTATTCCTCCGGACCTGCAGCGTCTTATCTTTGCTGGAGAACAGCTGGAAGATGGCCGCACCCTGAGTGACTACAACATTCAGAAAGAATCCACTCTTCACTTGGTTCTGAAACTGAGATGTGGTATGCAGATTTTCATTAAGACGCTCATTGGAAAAACCATCATCCTTCAGGTTGAGCCAAGCGACATCATCGAGAACGTGAAGGCCGATATCCAAGACATGGAAGATATTCCTCCAGACCAGCAGCGCCTGATATTTCTTGGAAAACAGCTGGAAGATGGCCACACCCTGAGTGACTACAACATCCAGAAAGAATCCACACTTCACTTAGTTCTGACTTCTGAAGCTGAGATGTGGAATGCAGATTCTCATTAAGACGACCACAGGCAAAACCATTACCCTTGAGTTTGAGGCTTTGAGCCAAGTGACGCCATCGAAAACGTGAAAACCAAAATCCAACACATGGAAGGTATTCTTCCAGACCAGCGGCGTCTTATCTTTCTTGGAAAACGGCTGAAGGATGGCCGCACCCTGAGTGACTACAACATCCGGAAAGAATCCACTCTTCACCTGGTTCTGAGGCTGACATGTGGTATGCAGATTTTCACTAAGTCGCTCATAGGAAACACCCTCATCCTTTTTTGAGCCAAGTGACACTATCGAGAACGTGAAAGCCAAAATCCAAGACATGGAAGGTAATCTTCCAGACCAGCAGCCTGGCAGCAGCGCCTGATCTTTCTTGAAATACAGCTGGAAGATAGCCGTACCCTGAGTGACTACAACATCCAGAAGGAATCCACTCTTCACTTGGTTGCGAGGCTGACTAGAGAGGGCGCGAGTCAGAATCATGAAAAATGAAAACTGACCATCATGAAAATATGTCAAAGTTTTAAGAGTCCGATTTAACAACGAGAGTTGGGATTTGTGAACACATAGACATCACTTGAGCTGTTCTGGCTGGACTTGATTAATGCAAGTCAGGCGTAACATGTAGCGAAGCTGTACTCCTTGAATTAAGGCCTTTTGAAATACAGCAGTATAGGCATTGTAAAAAAAAAAACTGGGGGTTAGACGTTGATTTATGTGAAGTTTTGGTGTGAAATTTAGTCTTTACTATGGGATCCTGAGAAAGACTGTGTGGGGGGTTGTTTGAACCCCTCTGACAATTCTCACCCTCAATACAACACAACTGATCTTTGATATCGCCCTTCTTACTTAAGGTTGCCCCAAGCTTAGAAGTGCCACACGGCTCGGCGGCGCAGACGCAATTATATTGCAGAGCAATTGTGCGCGAAGGACTTGCTCAAGGCCCCTACGGCTTGAGGTGGATTCGAACCCGCAACCCTCCGGCTGCAAGGTACTGAACATACCCCTACACCACCGCGCCCCGTCAGATTGTCACCGCATTAAATTCTAGGCGTTTGTCCCGGTGTCAATACCAAATATTAACCACGTTAAAATAAGGGTGTATCTTATAAACATGTAATGTAATAAATTTGCATTTGATTAAAAAATGTAATTTTATGAAATTTAATCTAGGCTACATGTACATTAAGCTTTATTTCACACAATTACGTTTCATAAAGTTATATTTAACGAAAAATTTGCATTTATACTTAAGTTGGACTGTGAAAATTGTAATAGCTAAAATTCTGTCTGTCTGTCGAATCCCCTCCTGCTGTCCCTTCTCTTTCCGTCGGATCCCTCCTTTGTACCCAGGCCAAGGTCCCCAAAATCGGTGGCGGTGTAAGGCCACTCTTCATGTGTCGTCTCTAAAGTCACTCACTTGCGTGCTATGGACTTCCTCTGCTGTCAATATCAAATCGTCACCGCCTACGGTGCTACGGACTTCACCCCGGTGTCCAAGCGACAACGTCACAACACGGAGCTGACCTAGGTGTCGACGTCAAATTGTCACCGCATTGAATTTTAGGCGTTTGTCCCGGTGTCAATACTAATTTGTCGCCACGTTTAATATTTTGTCCCGGTGTCAATAACAAATCGTCACCGCCATAAAAACGACAGACCGGTACAAGTCAGAATTTAGCTTCAAACACTTGAATGCATAAACACACAAATTAAGATACAAGACTTAGTACGTGGGGGTCAACGGTTTATAGCTGCTTAGGCCTAAGCTAGGATAGGACTCTCGCTCAAATACTCTTGTGTTCTCTAACGACATCTCGCTCAGCGATTTAGGCCTACATCAGAAGACAGGTGATTAACATTTTAACGACTTAAGTGCACTAAAAGCGGTTGAGAGGCCAACGCAGCGCGTCGTTGAAGTGTTAAATTAGTTCGATACGCCAGTTGCGTTGCTTACCTGGTGTCTGAAAAGTATTCGGTTACTCGACCCGTACAGAGAAGACGGAAAGTCTTCCAAATTTCTAAGCGAAACGACTATTTATGAATTTCTAGAAGCTATCGTGAGTAGAACTATTTCATACTGTCGGAATATCTGTTTATGATCTGTAAGTGCACTTCTGTTAAGCCTACTCAAAATTAATTAAGTCGGCACAGTTATTTGGTCTAATACTTCTAGCGCTTACAATGATCTTCCAGTAGGCCTAAACGATCGGCACGCGAGAGTAAGCCAGAGTAGGCCTAGCAGTGATGGGTACTTAATTAATAAGACACTAAGTGAGTACCTAATTAATTAGCTTGGTAGCTCACAGAGTGGCTATAATGGCCCCTCGAATAATAGGATTCCAGTGATGCCTTTCGTCCCTGATTCTGCAGACCCTTCATGAAAATTCAATGTTCTATTCTAGATAAGCTAATAGCCTTAGAATGCATGCTTAAAGTTTGTGTCGTAGGCCTACTTTAAATACAGCGATTTGTTTGGTTCTAGTGTTGTCAAACCGTGGCCCAACAGAGATCATGCAGATTTTCGTCAAGACGCTCACAGGAAAGACCATCACCCTTGAGGTTGAGCCAAGTGACACCATTGAGAACGTGAAGGCCAAAATCCAAGACAAGGAAGGCATTCCCACAGACCAGCAGCGTCTGATCTTCGCTGGAAAACAGCTGGAAGATGGCCGCACCCTGAGTGACTACAACATCCAGAAAGAATCTACTCTTCACCTGGTTCTGAGGCTGAGAGGTGCTTGTCCTACATTTACCATTACTGTCATCATGGGTAGAGTTGGTAGATTTGGTGAAAGGAGGTTCCAGTTCGAAGTGGGAGAACGTGAACTCGTTAAGAATGTAAAAGCGAAAGTATGCGACGCAATTCGCAGACACGGTCCTTCGACCTTTATTGAGTTGGTGCTGATGTATAACGGCGAATATTTAGACGATATGAAATGTTTTAAAACATACAAAATTAGTCATCTGTCAACACTTACTGCTGAGTTACATTTCCTCCTAAATTAGAATCTGATTTTCATGGATATTCTAAATTTCGTCAAACGTAGTAGGCCTAGTACATATTTAACATAGGAAAATATGTATTTGTGAAAATATAGGGCCTATGTAAAATTGGTATGTTAGTGATAGAAATAGCAAGCAAGATTGTAACAGTTGTCTGGACTATATGGTTGTTTTCTGCCACGAAACTTAATAACTTGCCACGAAACATATACATCGGGGTTTTGTTAATCAGAATTATTCTTCGGTTAATCGATACCAAATCATAAAACACGTATACGAGTTCTTCTGCGACGCTATGGAAATGTCTATATACATGCTTACATACTTATGATACATGCATACTTACATACATAGCCTACATAGGCCTACATATGCTTGTATACCAGAGATGGTAAACTCATCGATTCCATTTTTAATCGACTAGCTATAATGGAGTAGACAAACAGCTAATTCTAATCGATTACCTACAAGATTTTGTCAATTCTAATTCTAATCGATTAGCAAATTTCAAATGCTAATTATAATTCTAATCGATTAGCAATTTAACTAATCGTGCCCACCTCTGTTGCATACACACATTACATACATACATACATATGTGCTTGCGTAATAGGCGACATACATATTATTTACATACATGCATAGTGCATACATGCATATATACATACATACGTACATTACATACATGCATACATACATACATTACATACATAGTTACATACATACATCAATCAATCAATCAATCCTTTAATTGTTTCCGGAGAATAGTTTACAAGTAGTGATCCAGAATAATCATAATCACCGATCAAAAGTTTGGAAATTTAAAACAGACAGATCACATAGTTATATATATATACCTACATGCTTAGGCCTGCAAAATTAACATTTTGCCAATGCAAAAACGCATTGAGTTTAAGATCCTAATGCTTATGCGCAATTGTCTTGCAGGTCAAGCCCCAGTCTATCTTAGGGAGCTTTGTGTGCCAGTGCTTTCCATACCAGGTCGTAGATTCCTTCGCTCTGCCACTCAAGGCGACCTGGTAGTCCCTGTGGCTCGAACTTCCATGGTGCTTCATAAGAGCTTTGCTGTGATCGGTCCATCTTTCTGGAATGGGTTGCCTAGCAACCTACGTAATGAGCTTCTTGGTCTTTCCTTGCCTCTTTTCCGCAGGCGTTTGAAAACCATTCTTTTCGATCGTGGTTTGGTGTTGTCAGGTCGGGAGCGCCTCTGAGGAGTATTTCTTGAAGTGGCGCTATATAAATTTACGATTACGATTACGATTACATACATAGGCCTACATGCGTAGGGCCTACGTATACGGGCGGGATCGAAATGGTCGGGGGATTTGTGCAGGCATCTCTTCACTGGATATATAAATCGGAAGTCTGAACCCCTTTCCCATGTATCTAAAAAACGGAAGGACCTGTGATCGGGAGCGAAATGTGACATAGTTTCCGAGGGGCAGTTTCCATTTCAACAGCACCACACAGAGGCGAATTTAAAAATCCCCCCTATTTCTATGTTCTGAAGTTCTAAGTTTCCATTTCAACATCGCACACAAAAGCGAAATTAACAATCGCCCCAACTCCTTAACAATCTATGTTTTTAAGTTCTAACTTTAAACTTATTAATTATAATTATAGTTAAGTTTATTCTTTTGTCTTCTCGTTCACAGTTTTAAATGACATTTAATGCTCAATTTTTATTTGTTAAGTTTAAAGTTTTCCGCCGTCTGGAATGTGCTGCCCTGCTCCTGTAGGGCATATGACCTCGTTTGTGCCTCCGATGACATTGCATCTTTCAGACCCTTCTAAATCTGACCCTGGTCGGCTATATCGCTGCGTATATAGCCTATCTAATTAACATTGTTAACCTGAATATGACAGTTGTCACGATCATACATTATGTGGTGTTCACCCCTGTAGGTCTCGAAAGTGCCCCCTATTCGGGAGCTACATCGGACTGTTTTGGGAAGGCGCCGAAAATTACTTCCCCGTGAGTCGTGAGACTAAAGTGGGAATCATGCCCAACCTTGGAGTGACATCGAAATAGGCAGCGAGAGGCTGAAATCTACTTCCTGGCAATCTATAATCCAGCCGACAATTATCTATTTAGCGCACACTTCTTGGTGGCGCGAAAGGCTGTGAACTGGCTCTCTGAGCATTTGTTACATTGCAGGCTTCCAGTTCCGACGACGGATCAAGGGTGTCAGACGCAGCGGTACAAGATATGACAACTATCAAAGGGTGATAGTCTGTGTAAGGAGAGACAAAATAATCTTTGCTCGAACCGCAGATCTTGAGAAATTCGATTCCCGTTATTCATGTTGCAATTATACGGCATATCTAAGTAATCGATGCATGAGTGAAGAGGCAGGTTATAGGCTAGTATACGTCGTTTCAGATAACGGTTATTGGCAACAAAAAGAACCTTATCTTGCTTAACCATCGTTACTGAACGGATCCAATTATACGCTGCGTGTTGCAGGTAATCTGTTCTCGAGTAAAGAAAAGTCTTGTTGTCTAGCTACCAATTAGTGTTTACTGCTATATAAAAGCTTAGTAGGCCTATATAGTGCTCGATAGGCCCTATGGCCAATAGTCCATTATAGATCGTCCTATGACCAATCGTCCTAGAACCGTGAGGACAACTCTACAGTTGCATAAGTTAGGATAAGACATCGTACAAAATACTCTCTAAGTTAAATACTCTATGTTCTCTACCGACCTTTTGCTCAGCGAATGACAGCAGATAACAGATGATTAAATTAGTTTGATTAATTAATGCTCAAGGTGCGCTGCTCACCTGGTGTCTGAACAATACGCGATTACTTGTCACGCAAAGAAGACGGAATATCTTCGAAATTTCTAAGTGAAAAGACTGTTAATAAATTGCCAGAACCTATCGTGAGTAGAACTATTTCATACTGTCAGAATATCGGTTTATGTGCACTTCTGTTACTCAAATTAGACCGCCAGACTTGTTTGATCCAATACCAGTGCTTTTTTTCCAGAGAAAAAGGTTCCGGAACTCAACAAATTCAGAACAATTATAGAGGCATATTTTATGTTAATATTTCTATTTCGTATCAATATCTATTAACACTGAAAGCACTGAAATTAAATAAAGTATCTAAATAAATTTAGATAATTTTTTATTAAAAATTTAAATTAACTAAATTTTTTATCAGCTGAAAAAAGGTCCCGGAACGCCGCTCCGGACCGCTCCGGCTGAAAAAAGCACTGTCCAATACTATTCGGCTTACAATGCTATTTATGTATAAAATATTTTTATAGCACATCAAATTCGGCACACAGGATTGGGCCAGAGTGAGAGTGTATGGCTATGGCCCCGCTCGAATAATAGGAGTCCAGTGATACTTTTCGTCCCCAATTCTGGCCCTTCATGAAACTTTTTTGTGTTATCTTCTGGATGAACTAATAGCCTAGGATGCATGCTGGGAAGGTGAGGAATTCACCCCGAAAAAGTGTGGAAGGTCATCGAAATATTGTAAATTTAACCACCTTGCACTCTCAAACTGTACCGATGCCCTTGTAGGTCACGTTCATGATAATTATCAGCTCAAAATGATTATTGACAGATGATATTAGAGAGTAGGCCTAGGTTTTTGTATTGAGCAAAGAAATTGCTCGGATGCAAGCTTTGTAGTTTTGTTTGTAAGAGAATAGGCCTACCAATTCAAGTACTCAGTGTTTTCACTCCTCCGTTGATATGATAACTAAACGCGTTGCTGAGTTATGTAGGCCTATCCATAGAGTCCAATGTCACTTTTAAATTTATATAGCTCTTTCTGTTTACATATTCGAGTTGGTGTGGTATTTTAAATACAACAATTTGTTTTCTTCTATTGTTATCGAATCGAGGGCAACTAAAGATCATGCAGATTTTCGTCAAGACTCTCACGGACAAAACCATCACCCTTAAGGTTGAGCCAAGTGACACCATCGAGAATGTGAAAGCCAAAATCCAAGACAAGGAAGGCATTCCACCTGATCAGCAGCGCCTGATCTTTGCTGGAAAACAGCTGGACGATGGTCGTACCCTGAGTGACTACAACATCCAGAAAGAATCCACTCTTCACTTGGTTCTCAGGCTGAGAGGCGGCATAATTACTATTTTGGTCGACTTTGGAAGCAGAAGACACTTATTCCATGTGAAATCTGATGACATCGTTAAGAGTGTTAAAATGACAGTATTCGATGCAATTGCCCTCGATGCTCCTTCAGGGTTTACAATTCTGGCGCTGATATATGAAGGCAAACTTTTAGAAGATGAGAAAAGTTTGAAAACATACAATATTAGTCATTTATCAAAACTTTCTGCTTATTTTATAGAAGACGGTGGAGGTGTGGCACCCAATGCAGAAACAGAATGAAGATTCTGATTATTATTGATGTTATTAGTCTCGTCAAACGTAATACATATAGGTTTACTGCTGATCCAAACTAGGTCAGTGATCAAATCGGCTATGTGGATGGAATCTAGATAATAGGTCAAACCAAGGTGTACTGTTGATGGAGTCTAGGCTTAACAATTTAATGTAGACAAAATCTAGGTTTACTTTTCGTCGAATCTCGATGGAATGTTATTGAATAAATTTAAATTTATTCTATATCTAAGTTTTATGTGCATATAATAATTCTAGGTTGATCACCTGAGTCTTCATTTAGTATAGGCACACTGGTCGCGCACTTATTCGACGCTTCCGCAGAAACTTCTCATAAAGATATAAAGGTCAAGTTAATACGCAACGACAACCAGTATGCTTACGCGGTATGCATGCAGTGTATGTATGTATGTAATATATGTATGTATGTATGTATGTATGTATGTATGTATGTATGTATGTATGTATGTATGTATGTATGTATGTATGTATTTATGTATGTATGTATGTATGTATGTATGTATGTATGTATATATATGTATGTATGTATGTATGTATTTATGTATGTATGTATGTATGTATGTATGTATGTGTGTATGTATGTATGTATGCATGTATGTATGACATTGTATGTATGTATGTTAGGGTGGTCCTTAGTTATCAACTTTGATTTTTTCATGGGGCACCCTCTAGTTTGGTTTCTATGAATGAGAAAACAATTCTGTAATTTTTTCAGCTCAAAATAATAATATCTAGAGGTCGCTACCGGCTCTGAAAGTTTGCCATGGACAGCTAACATTGAGCGGTAATTGATACAAGCGAATAGTCATTGTTATTGACGCTTGTAAATTAGTATGCCATAAAATGTTACTACTTGCATGGTTTGTATCTAGTCAACTTGATCTTTGCAAGTATAGTAATGTAATGTAATTGTACATTTATATAGCGCCCCTTCGAGATATCTATTCAGAGGCGCTCTCTGCGCTAGCTTATGTTAAATGTCATTACAAACGAATATATTATATCAGTTAGCAAAACAATGCTGAAATAGTACCTTTTAAGCTGACAGGAAAGTCTAGAATTAGGTTTCAGCTAATTGGATACACTGTAAGATACAAGATACAAAGACACGTGTGTGACTTAGGTTAGGAATAATACATTCAGTAACACAAAGCTACAAAGCAAAGAAGAAATCCCGACAGTGTTTTACGATTGTATAAAACAACCAATCAAATAGTTGCAGATGCATGTTATTTAAATTGATCGATACAATACAATACAGTTCCGTATAGCCAGTCATGTTCTCGAAGTTTGCGCAAAGACATCCAACGCTTTGTAAGAAAAATTAAAGGTTTCTTCAAAAACTATTAAAAATTAGGGAAATAAGGAGAACAAGCAAAACAACCAAAAGTGCTAAAGAATAAAGAAGAATGAGAATCAGGTTTACGAGATTGGTGTGACATTGCACATGTCCAAACCTTGCAAATAGCAGAATTGACGGGGCAGACTGTTTCTGTTAACACAGTCCACGCAGGGGACCCAGATAAGATGTGTTGTGTTGATAGGAATTTGGCAAGAAGAGAGAGACAGTGCTGTACATAAAAGGAAAGTAAACATTGGACCAAAAATGGTGGCTGGCTGCATCCTGTTGGAGCAGACACTTGACAAGAATATGTTGTGGCGTGCATGTCACCATCTCATACTAGAAATAATGTGGAGGCATTGGTCATACTTTATCGTGATCCATCCAAAGGTCCAGACATACAGGTAATGATTTTCAGGAGATTCCAGAAAAGCTGGGAACTTATAGACAGATCAAATTAGGAAACAGTAACAGCCGATGAGTTTTTCACGGTGAAATTTCCTGTGAATCAAGAAATTATTGCCTTTGCTGAGAGTCAACTTCAACAATACCAACCACGGAATCGCAAACTGGTGGAGCTGACCATAACCGTCTTGGGCGGAGTGCCTTCCAGGGGTATACCATTCAGAGCACCAGCTGGACTACAAAGAGCGAGGTGAATGGCCTGGAGTATTTACAGTCTTAAGATTTGGATGTTCAAGAGACAGTTCAAGTTGACAAGAAGAGAAGAAAAGAGCATAGCTAACATCTGATTGTTCACTGTAATGCTGTATGTCAAAGTCTGGTTTCAAGCACGGTATGCGTGCACCATCTGCTTCTCGAATTGACCTGGAACTCTTGAAGGACATTGACAGATATAAAGAGAAAAACAGCGCAGTTACAGGGGTTGCAGTGAAACAATTTCTGGGTCACCTCTGGCATCTGTCGGAGGAATTGCTGTCTTATGCATACTTTCATGACATTTATGACTCCAATGATACCAAGCGTCAAATGGTTGCTGCTCTGGACAAAACCGGCATCAACATCCTCAAAAGAGAACAACATTGATCAGCTCGAAGCAACTGGAAGATTTTTTAGGGAAAAGACTAGAATATTCTTCAGTATTACAGGCATTCCATCAAGTTTCCTTCAACAAGATGTTGATGCTTGGCCAAAAGATAACAACTGCAAGTTAGTAAAAACCCACCGCCAGCTTAATAAGAGTTATGGATGACATAGCAGAACGTGGAGTGCATTTTTGCGTAAGAATAGTACACACTATACAATATTCAATGTTTTATCATCGGATTTTTTTTACAATTTGATATAATATTATGTTCGGTCCGGTAGCAACCTCTAAAACTTATAAAATCTTTACAAACTTTTCAATATACATACTTTTGTACCTAAAGCAATAAGTTGGAAGGGTGCCTTCTTTAAAATTCATCAAAAATTTCTGTTACATGGAGCTAAGAACCACCCTAATGTATGTATGTATGTATTTATGTTTGTATGTATGTATGTGTGTATGTATGTATGTATGTATGTATGTATGTATGTATGTATGTATGTATGTATGTATGTAATAATAATAATCTTTGTTTAATATTTTCAAACTGACAAGGTCGCAGTATGATTACAATTCATAGTATGAACAGATTATCACAAGTTATTACAGGAGTCGAATTTAACTGTTTGGCAGCCATGCAAGGCGCCCATCACGTCCTACATCTCATTTTTCAATGCCATCTGGCGATTGAAAAGGCTGAGTCGACCTTAGGGAGGGTAGCGGGAAGCGATCCCAAGTCAGTTGCCTCTTTGTTCCAGAGTTTTACCATTATCCTAAAACCTAAATGTATGTATGTATGCATAAATGTGCATGTAAGTATGTATGAGTGCATCCGGATACTTACTCTAGCGACTTTCAGCACCTGACAACAGTGTTTTCCGCATCAGTCTAAATGCATTTATGAATAGAAATGTCACAAACAAGCATCATCGTCATCGTAATCACCATCATCATCATCATCTCTTCCTCCTCCTCCTCTTCATCATCATCTTCTTCTTCTTCTTCTCCTCCTCATCCTCCTCCTCCGTTTTCTTCATCATCGTTTAGGTGGATTTCTATGCGTAGCCTGCAAATATGTAACCAGAGCTGTATTTATAGCTGTATTTATATGCCGGATCTATCAACTCTACCACCTCTTGCCCATTCGCTATGTAAATTTGATGAACTCACAACCGCCGAAGTTGAAAAACTCATAAGTGATTCTTCAACAAAGCAGTGCGAATTGGATTCTGCACCCGTCTGGCTGCTTAAGTCTCTTCACAGCGTCTTCTCTCCGATCCTTGCCCTCCTCATCAACGTTTCCTTAACCCAGGCGTCTCTACCAACTAAACACAAACGCGCCATCATTCGACCACGTATCAAGAATCAGGGACTTGATCCAACAGACCCGGCTAGCTATCGTCCCATCTCGAACCTATCCTTCATCTCTAAGCTGGTTGAGCGAGTCATTCACAAACAATTATCAGATTACGTCGAATCGCATCATCTGCTTCCACCGACTCAATCTGGCTTCCGTCGTCATCACTCTACTGAAACCGCAGTCATTAAAGTTTACAACGATATCGTCCTGGCTCTCGACTCTGGTTTCATCACCGCGTTACTCCTATATTAGACATCTCTGCTGCGTTTGATTGCGTGGATCATACCATTCTTCTCAAAATCCTACAAGAACAGTTCGGTATTACTGACTTAGCGATTCAATGGATTGCCTCGTTCCTTTCCTCAAGATCTCACAGTGTGAAATTTGGTGGACACTCATCAAAAACTTTCAAGGTCCTCTTCGGCGTACCCCAAGGATCCATCCTAGGTCCACTTCTCTTCATTCTATACACCTCCAATATTGTCAACATTGCCTCGCAACATGGTCTTATGATCCATCTATATGCTGACGACACCCAACTCTACGTAAAGCTCTATGGAAGAAACATTGGAAACATCAAAACCAAAATCGCAGCATGCACCCGTGATATTGAATCCTGGTGTGCTTCCATGCGTTTGAAACTAAATAGGCCCCTACTACTAAAACAGAACTCATTTGGTTCGACCGTCGGAACAGTCAGGATGAAGATAAATCACTGAAAATACTTAACCTCGACTCAAGTTGTTCTATTCCACCTTCAGAAGTGGTTCGCGATCTTGGAGTATTTGTTAGACTGCAATCTAAACATGACTCAACACATTTCCGCCATTGCCAGAGCCTGCTATTTCCACCTTCGCCGAATCAGACAAGTGAAGCGTTGCCTGGATGAAACCTGCCTCCGTATTCTTACACAAGCCCTTGTCATCTCTCGCATCGACTACTGTAATTCCGTCCTATCTGGCCTCCCAACGTCGACACTTCAACCCCTCACATCTGTTCTGCACACCGCCGCTCGCCTAATAAAAGGTCTTGGCCCTAGAGATCACATCACACAATCTCTTCAACAACTACACTGGCTTCCCATTCGCGCCCGTATCGCTTTCAAAATCTCCCTCCTCATGTATCATATCCATTCTGGAACCTCCCCTCATATATGACATCCATGGTCGTGCCATGCTCTGCTTCAAATCCTAAAGGACTCAGATCGGCCACGCGAGGAGACTTTACCGTTCTTCGCACCAAGAGGAAGTTTGGAAATCGTTCTTTTGCTGTCTCTGGATCTAGGGAATGGAACAGTCTTCCAGCTACAATCCGTCAATGTTCATCTGCTACTCAATTTAAATCAAAATTAAAAACTTATCTATTCTCATTATACTATGACAAAGAACACAGCACAACGCGCTCTCGTGCAAGACTTGTCTTGTTAAAGCGCGTTATAAATGTCTAATTGTAGGCCTATTGTATTGTATTGTATAGCCTGCGCAATTTCAATAGCTATAGTTAGCGAAGATGAATAACACGATAACGGCTCATCGAACAGTTAAGAGAAAACAATTGCAAAGGTCATAAGGTTGTTGTGCATAAGGTTGTTGCAAACTGGACTGCCAGGTTTGATTTATTACAGGCTCTGCTTCTTCCAAAGATGTCCTTCAAAGGTTTATGGAGCAGTTGTGGCGCTTGCTAGAGAAACCGCATGAAGCATCCTGAACTCAATAACATATTGATGTTAGCAAATCAATAGCATAAATCTGATTAGACTTGATTCATACGTATAAATATATTTGAAAATACGTTTACAAACATGCCTATGCAAATATATGCAAATGTTAATAATATAAACACACAGAAGTGTGTGTGTGTGTGTGTGTGTGTGTGTGTGTGTGTGTGTGTGTGTGTGTGTGTGTGTGTGTGTGTGTGTGTGTGTGTGTGTGTGTGTGTGTGTGTGTGTGTGTGTGTGTGTGTGTGTGTGTGTGTGAATGTAATGTGTAATGTGTAATGTGTATGTGTGTGCGCCGTGTTACGCGTCGCGTTGCACTTTTTCGCCGATTCTTCATTGCCAGAGACAATTTTGCTACGTCACCCAACGTCATTGCGTTAACCAATAACAAACGTTGTCATAGGAACGCAAGATCATGAACAACGGACAGGCGGACGGACGGAGCTTAAATATTACACAGGCGTTCATGGACGGAAAGTTGGATGTAGGGACGGAGGGACACAGGAGGGGAGTTGGAGGTGGAGGGGAATGGGAGTGAGGAGGAGGGAAGAGGAGGGACGGAAAAGGGAGTGGGAGGTGGAGGGAATGGGGAGGGGAGAAAAGAAAGGGATTGGAGGGTGAGTGGAGAAGGAAGGGGAGGGTTAGGAATGGAGTGGATCGGCTGAGGAATATGAGGGAATAGGTAGGGGAGTGGGAGTGGATGGGAGGGGAGGGGATTGGTAGGATAGGGGTAGGGGAGGGAGGGGAACAGTAATGGATGGGAGGGATGGGAAGGGAAGGGAAGGGAGAAGGCAGGGGAAAAGGGTGGATAGGGAAAGTAGAAGTGGAGGGAGGAGAAGTGGGGAAACGGAGGGGAAGTGGGGAAAAGAGGGCGGTGAGCGCTGATTTTAAGTGGCCCGACCGAACTCGCTAAACTCTACCGTCCTAGGACGGGCAAACATTTAGTATAATATAATGTATTAACTATGTTAATAATTAATTAATGTATTAATTTCATGCTACTCGGCGCGAAATAGAGTCTCCGGGGGGAACTTTAGGGGGAGACTCTGTCACGCGACACCGGCAATGGACGAATCCCAGAATCCCAGGGTCCCCTGGGCATCTTAGGACTTGTCGCTTATTTCAATACACCTTACTCCTCTACTAGAATCTAATACGTGGTGACCGAGATAAATGTGCAACAACAACAACTTGCCCAAGTTAGCCAAACGGAAGATAAAAAGCTTTCTTGAACAGAACTAATAACTTGCATTTGGTGAGTTATTAGTTAGAACGGACACTGCGCGTATTTGACTAACTGCGTAGGCTATGTGTAATTAATTATTTCGTAATTGATAAACCAAAACTATGTTAGCTCTTGACTGCGTAAACACATAAAAAATTAAGAAACACGAGGTGACAGGCGTTTAATAGTTGCATAAGATAGGTTAGGACTCTCGCTAAATACTCTCTGTGTTCTCTATCGACCTCTCACTCAGCGAATGACATCAGGAGCCAGATGCTTAAATTAGATCCATAAGTCAGGTGCCCTGTCCATCTGGTATGGTGTCTGAAAAATATTCGGTTACGTGTCTCGCAAGGTAGACATCTTCAAAATTTCTGAGTGAAAGGACTGTTTACCAATTCCTAGAACCTATCGTGAGTAGAAATATTTCATACTGCCAGAATGTCTGCTTTAATATGTCCTGTAAAAATACTGTAAGTGCAGTTCTGTTACTGAAATTAGGTCGACTGACAATTTTTGGTCCAATAGGCCTACTCTGAGGGTTCCAATGTTAGTTAGGCCTAAATGATTATTTATATAACACATAAAGGGCGGCACACGGGAGTAGGCCAGGGTAAGAGTGGCTATGGCCCCGCCCGAATAATAGGATTCCAGTTATGCTGGTTTGGGACCAGCTAACTTTATAACAGCTATTTCAAAACTCAAGACGGTCCACCCTTCAAACAGGTTAATCAAATATGCTGATGACACTTATCTCCTGATACCCACCTCACATAGTGCAACGATCGCAGCAGAACTAGACCACGTCACAGATTGGGCTGCAACCTGTAACTTAAAACTGAACTCAAAAAAGACCTTTGAGATGGTGATTCGTCGGCCACGGGGGCGTGCTGGGCGTGACGCGGTTCCGATTACTACTCCGGGACTGACAAGGGTCTCCAGCATGGTTCTTGGGCGTTACAATGAATGAAGCTTTGAGTTTCGAATCACACATCACCCGTATAGGCTATGTTGTCAGGCCAGACAATCGCTGTATGCCCTGCGCATCCTCGTGGCGCATGGTCTTTCAGGCCCTATGCTATACGACGTGGTTCGTTCTACAACGGTGGCCCGAATGCTCTATGCTGCTCCGGCTTGGTGGGGGTTTGCAGGGCAACAAGAAAAGAACCGCCTTCAGTCGGCGATGCGGCGTCTGATTCGTCTGCGGTACCTGCCAGAGGACAGTCCATCATTTGAACATCTTTGCAACACTGCTGACTCACGCCTCTTCTCTGCGGTCCTAGGAAACCCGGGGCATGTACTCCATGGGCTACTCCCCCCCCAAAAAGCCGCTCCCCTACACCCTGCGCCCGAGATTACATGACCGTTTTATTCCACAAGCGGACAATCTCTCACGCAGATCGTTTATAATAAGAATGTTATACTCTGTATAAATGTATGTACACCAAAGTGCGGATATGCAATTGGTTGAATAAAGAATATACTTACTTACTTACTTACTTACTTACTTTCATCGGAATTCATCCCTATTATTCTGGTCCTACATGAAACTTTAGTGTTCTCTTCTGGATAAGCTAATATTGTATTGTATTGTATTGTATTGTATTGTATTTGAACACTTGTTATAGCGCCCCTATCAGATTTCCCATTCAGAGGCGCTCCCGACTACTGCGCGAACGCTGAGTCGGAGTTTCACGCCGAAGCGCATGAGCAATTGCGAGTGAAGGACTTGCCCAGGGTCCCTACGCGGCGGCTTTGAGGTGGATTCGAACCCGCAACCCTCCAGCTGCAAGGCACCGAACATACCCCAAACCACCGCGCCCCAGTTGTATTGTGATGTGTTGTATTGTATTGTATTGTACTCCACGTTTATATTGCGACCGAGCCACCCGCAGTAAAGATCCAAGAAATTAATCTCTGATAAACCGAACGACCGGGAAGCGAACCCGGGGCGCCGGCGTGAAGAGCGGGCACCAACCCACTCGGCCACTCAGGATCCTTAATAACCTAGGATCAGTGGAGGCGCGCAGGATTTCTGGTTAGGGGGCGCTAAAGCTCCAAGCCCTTCCCTTTTGTCCCCTCCTCCCTGTGATTTGCAGTGATTTCCCACTTTGGGTGGGGGCTGAGCCGCAGTTAGGGGGGCTAAGCCCCAACCCCTCTGGCGCCGCCACTGCCTAGGATGTATGCTGGAAAGAAGATGAGGAAAGTATGTCTGAATTCGCCCCGAAAACGTTTCGTGTGAAAGAGTCATCGAGAATTCTTAAATTAAACCCCTCCACTCTGAAACTGTAGGCCTACCGACGCCCTTGTAGCGCACGTTCATTATGGTACACCTATCAGCTCAGAATTCTGTGTCGACTAGAAGAGAGTATTTTTTCAATTGTTGCTGAAGTAAATTTCTAGGATTCAAGCATCCCAGTTTGTCTGTGTAAGACAAAGGCTTCAGAGCCGGCCAGGGGGTCATTTCTGGCCCGCCGATGATGTTTTTCTGGCCCGTGGAACCTTGCCTAACGACTACACAATCTGAAACTTAAAATTCAAAAGTTGTCAAATTTTAATCCTTTTATGCACAATACCTAGAAACTAGAATACATTGACCATAGGTTTAAGGCTTAACGAGTTTTATGTGATGTTTGGGGCTGATAATGAAGAGCAAATTTAGCTTTGATCAGCATATATCCAGTGTTTGTATGATAAAAGATGTACAATTGATAATTTAGTTTTGCAAAAATTTCCTGCTGAGCCCCTCCCAGATGCCCACCCCATTTGGCTCAGTTATCTTCGGCACCATGACCCGCCACTAGTGGAAAATGTAGCGACTGGCCCACCATTGAAGAAGGCTTGATACCTCTGGTGTTAGAGAATACTAATACAGGTAATTAGTGTTTTCACGTCTCTGATGATTCCTAAATGCGTTGTTAGATTATGTATCCATAGAGTCTAATGTCACTTGTAAATTTGTATATCTATTTCTATTTACATATTCGAGTTGATGTCGTAATTTAAATACAACGATTTGTTTGGTTCTAGTGTTGTCGAACCGTGGACCACCAAAGATCATGCAGATTTTCGTGAAGACGCTCACAGGCAAGACCATCACCCTTGAGGTTGAGCCAAGCGACACCATTGAGAATGTGAAGGCCAAAATCCAGGACAAGGAAGGCATTCCTCTCGGCCAACAGAACCTGATCTTTTCCTTAAAACAGCTGGAAGATGGCCGCACCCTGAGTGACTACAACATCCAGAAAGAATCCACTCTTCACTTGGTTGTGAAGCTGAGTGGTGGTACAATTACGATTGCGGTCAACTTTGGAGACGGAAGACTCCACCAGTTCGAAGTGGAACCAGATGACCTCGTTAAGAGTGTAAAAATGAAAGTGTACGATGCGCTTGGCAGACACGGTCCTTCAACGTTTTCTGACCTGGCGCTATTTTCACTTGATGGCGATGAACTAGCTGATGACAAAAGTCTACAATCATACAATATTGGAGATCGGTCAATGCTTCAAGTTGTGTTTAAATTACGTGGTGGGAATTGGGCTTCCAATACAGAAACAGAATGAAGAATCTGCTTATCATGGATGTTATACAGTGGCGGATCCAGGGTTGCTTGCACGGGGGGGCAAGGGATCTTTCTGAGGGGCGCCATGTTCTAGCGTAAATATTGTAATTGACTTTAAACAATTATAGTAGCCTATGTTTGAAATAATGCCATTATGTTTAGTAATGTAGTAGACCATTATTTAGTATGGTTATACCATTCTAAATAAAACTTTCAAAATGGCAAAAATTTTCGAGGACATAATGCCGCAAATTCGTCAAGCATAAATATGAATTGTTTTCTACGAGGCTTCATCAGTGTAAAGCGATAAATACTAGCTTAGAGTCAATAGCTCCAGTCAGTTCTTTTTCGATTGATATTTGGCCTATGCTTGTCTAGGCAGATGTTCATTTAATCGTCTTGGTGGATCGCAAGTAACTTTTGATCATTTTCAATCTGCTACAAGTTCTTTCTGCAGTAGCCGACGTAACAGAAAGAGTGAGATATAGGCTACATGCATTTAATACATGTATTAAAATACTAATAGATTAATTAGGGCATTGGTTCGCAGCCTCTTTCAGATCACGGCACCCTTACTAATGGCAGATTAGTTGCACCCCTGACCTATTCATCTATTTATCATCGAGTTAGTTCTTTATTTTACTGACAAGCAACATTCCTTGTACTCAACTGAAGGGTTGCGACAATGCGACTATATCTACACTACTATAACTTTAAAAAAATGATTATTAGACCTATGTTAGTAGTGATAATTTAAGAACATTTTTTACATATAAGGCTGCACAAAAGTTATGGTTCTACCATTCTGCCACTTAGCCACGGCAGCCCTTGAGCAGGTTCACGGCACCATTGAGTGCCGCCACAGCCAGGTTGGGCAGCACTGGATTCGGGAGTTATTATCACGTGTCTGTGAGTCTGTGACTGTTCCAATGCAAGTGATTTGATCAGTGGCGTAGCTAGGTACTTTGGCGCCCGAGGCAAGTAATGGCAAGAGCGGCAGAGCCGCCAATAGAAATTTCAAATTTTAACGAAACACAGAGTTATTTAAAAGTTAAGCCTATGTTTTGAGCATTAATTGATTATATGAATATGTGGGTCTTACCAGACTCCGAACTGTTCTATCCTTGATAGCTGAAAAGTCTTTGCAAACTTCAGCAAAATTTAATGAAGCAGCTACTTTATTCTGGCTGATCAAACTGCCGTGGCCTGGTAGATTAAAAGACCTGTTCATCTGAAATTGCTGTGACATTTGTCGAGTTTAGGCCATCATTAAAAGTAAGGGTGCAGATGATAAAATGTCTGTAAAAATTTAATTTTGTCGCCCCTTTGTCCACCATTACTACGGGTTTGGTCTTGAGGGGGCGCCGGAATACAACCAGGAGGGGCACGGGGGCGGTTCGCCCCCCCCGGGCCTATGGCTAAATCCGCCACTGATGTTATAAGTCTTGTCAGACGTAAAATACATATTTTATTGTATTGTATTGTATCTAAACATTTATAAAGCGCTCCTTGTAGGATGAACCATTCAGAAGCGCTCCCAGTGCGTAAGACCCCGAGAGAAGAAACCATATAAACACTGAATAAGACTAGAACAATGACCAAATTAGTCGGAGCCAGCGCATCGGTGTGCGTACACGACACGCAAAAACACAGAAATTTAACATTGATATTGAGGAAAATGTTTATTCATGAAACATTATTGATGTGTTTGTGCTCGAAATAGCATGGGATGCTATAGTATGGACTATAATTATACAGACACGAAGAATCATCAGCAACTTAATTGCGCGGCTAGGTCAATCGATACCAAATCATAGCGTGTTTGAAATTCCTATACGGCGCTATAGAAATGTTTAAATACATGAATGTCTACATACATCTTTTTTTTTTTTTTTATTGAAGCCATTACAGTGAAACAAGGGTAACATGATTATTTTCCATTTTTAGCATCACAACACAGTAGCAGCAAGATTATTTTCCATCACTAGCCACAAAAGGGAACCCCGAAAGGACAATAGTCCCGCTAGCTAGGGTCACCTAAGTTACTATTATCGCAGTACATGATAACAACAGGAAGGACTTAGAATCAATATTAAGTTTCGAACTAAAAAAAAGCTATTGCGAAAAACATAAACCTTAACTAGAATCAAACCTACATACATACATAGCCTACATAGGGCCTACTTATCGACAGGAGCGAAAAGTTCGGGGATTTGTGCAGGCATCTCTTCAGCTGGGTATAGTCTGAACCTCTGCGGAGATACAAGGGAAAGACCAATGATAGAGAGCGAATCCTGGTCCAGAGGGATAAGGTTTCCACTTCAACACTACACAGAGACGAATTTAATTATCTGTCGCTTCTGTTATAGGCACGGTTTCTCTGCAACCCCAAATGCCTATGTTCCAAAGTTCTAATTAACTAATTATAATTATTTATTGTCGTCTCGCTCACAGTTTTAAATGATATTTAATGTTCATTTTTTGTAAGTTAAGTTTAAAGTTTTTCCGCCCTCTGGAATGTGCTGCCCTGCAGGTCAAAAGACCTCGAGCGTTTGTTCCTATAGTAACCTCACAACTGACATTTACATGATACGTCTATTTATATCTTTTAGAGCCTCCTCAATCTAACGCTGATCGGTTATCTCTGCGTAGCCTATAGGCCTACATGTAGGCCTATATATCTAATTAACCTGAACATGACCGCAGGCACGTAGCCAGACTTCAATTCAAGAGGAGGCATATGCAGCTTCACAATCTATTGGCAAAATCCTGGTCATTGGGGTCATTAGTCAATGGAAGTTGAAGTTCCAGTAGGTCTATATAAAAAATCCAAGAGGAGGCAACTGCCTCCTCGTGCCTCAATGTAGCTACGCCTATGCATGACCGTAGGCAGGACCTACCTGTTTAATTGGAGTCAACATGTTGATTACGATTCACACCTATATAATGCAATAGGCCGTATAATAGGCCTAAGCCTAGACATGTTGATTTATTGTAATAGTAATTGTAATCTGACATTTATAAAGCGCCACCAGGAAAAACTCATTAGTGGTGCGTCCAACCCGAACAAGTGATATCGCTGTAGAAAAGTACAGACTTCAGGCGCTTGCAAAACTGTGGAAGGGACAAATTGAGCAGCTCGAGCCGCAGCTGTCGAGAAAGGCGATTGCAGATTTGTATATTTAGATCTCATAGGTCTAAGTAGGCTTATACCTATACGTACTGGCATGATTCTGCGTGTCAAGACAGTCAAGGTAAGCGGTACATGAGTGACAATGTAGATAAGAGGTTAGCATATAGGCCTATACGTCATTTGGGATGTAATACTATGCTACTTATAATAATAATAATAAAAGACCTAATCAATATAGTAATCATGCTTAGACCTCTTTACGTGTTATAGGCTAGGTCATCGGTTGTTGCCTTCTTCACTGCTAGATAAAAGCGTAGTAGACCTTTACTTTGTGAGGATGATCTGGTTGGTCCCCTTCGCGTACTTCCACTATGGAAGAAGCATTGCAGTGCACATGGTCAGTACCTCAATCATTGTGGAAGAGATTTTCATGCAATCCGCGACATGATCTTCTTATACTTTCAAAGTCTCTATTTCGCAAGCGGTTGAAGATCATTCTCTTCGATCGTGGTCTTGTATAATCAGGTCGGGAGCACCGCTGATGAGTTTTCTTGAAAAGGCGCTACATAAGCACTCAAAATAACAATGACAATTACTTTGCTTTCGATGGGTGGTTATTAGTGACAAGGACCTTAATTTATGTTGGATTACGTATGCATATGTAATTGGAAATTCCCGAATAGACCAGTTTGCAAAACCGAAACCGTTTCGATTTTGAGATGCTGCATTCCTAGCCTATTCTGTTGTTTACCTTTGTATCTAACGAACGCGTACAGGGCAGGTTTTGAACAGGACCAGAGACTTTCCGAAATACAAAAGTAATCTACAAACGTTTAAAACCGAGACTTGGCTGCAGAGCATTGTAATTCGTCTGCTATTACGATTTGTCGATGGTTCAGCTGAACGCTATAACATCTACGATTCTGGCAAGTGGCAACTGAGTGAACAGTAAACTACTTACGGTTGAATTGGAAATTGCAATCGACCTGCATGAGAGGCAAAGAAAGATGGGAGGTTAAAGAAGACAGCCATTACTAGCTTTAGCCTACCTGTACGAGGAACTTCTATTGAGGTGTGTAACAGTGTAAGAAGAGTGTATTAACTCTAACTTAATAGCAGTGTGATTTTCCTTACAGATTTTATTTTAGTTATAGTTATAGTTATAGTTAATGATTTTATTTTAGTTATAGTTATAGTTATAGTTAGTATTATTTTTTAGTTATAGTTATAGTTATAGTTAATGGATTTTTTATTTTAGTTAATTTTAGTTACTACTTAGTTACAATAATTAAGTCTATAAGCAAAATTGTGCGTATTAATACGCTGTTTCACAATTTACTCAGAGCTATGAAAACCTTTGAAGCATGGGTACAGTCAGCTTCATGAATACACGAGTTTCCAAAGTAACTGACAAATTTCACAATAAAAATTTCGCATTTTCGTTCTCATTTATGTCGAATCGTCCATATTGCACTTCCTATTTTTATTTTTTGTATTAACGAAAATAAAGATGAATTTTCGTTAGTGTTATTTTCGTTATAGTTATAGTTATAGTTAATGATATTTTTTAGTTATAGTTATAGTTATCGTTAACGAAGTCATTTTATTTTCGTTAACGAACATTTTCGTTATCGTTATCGTTAACGAAAATCACACTGCTTAATAGGCTATGAAGACTTTTTATGCTGTGTCGAATAAGTTTGTGACCAGTGTCTACTAAATCTAGACTCAGTTGATAGGCTATAGCCGCCGCTATACATGGTGATGAACCTAGATTTTTTATATACATAAAACTTGGATTATGATCAACATTGAACTGAACATTATTCGATCAACATTCAGTCTAGATTCAACCAACAGTAACCCTACATTAATTAAATTATTAAACGTAGATTTGATTTACAGTTGACCTAGACTCGATCAAAAGTACACCTGGGTTAACCTATGACCTAGATTCGATTTGATCTTCAACTGACCTAGCTTTGATCAGCAGTAAACATAGATTTATATTGCAGCTGACCTCGATTAAAAACATTAAACATAGATTTATACTGCAGTTGACCTCGATTAAAAACATTAAACATAGATTTATACTGCAGTTGACCTCGATTAAAAACATTAAACATAGATTTATACTGCAGTTGACCTACATTGAACATAGACTTAATATACAGTTGACCTTATTTCGGTAAACGTTAAACCTAGATTTGATCTACATTTGAACCAGATTCGATCAACTGTCTGGAGACACGTCTCTAGCAAATCAATGGATCTCATTTATCCTTCTTCCACTCCTTCCCTCGGCTCCAATCGTTCCCCCATTAAATTCTATCTCATCTCGCTGACCGTGGTTGCCTTGGCAACGATGATGTCCATCTCCAGCATCGTTCTGTCGGTCACTTTCTGGGAGAGGTCAAGGTCACTCATCGATGAAGGGAACAGATTTGAAGGTCAGGGTCCAAGGACGACCGGAAGTTCAGTGGTCTGCCTGCCGTGCAGTGCCATTCTGGACTCGTCGTCTACGACAGAGCGATTGCTGTCCGAAGTCTTCTTCGCAGGTCACGGATTCGAATCCACGGGAGAGAACTGTTACGCCGCCCCTCGCCTCAACCGATGTCGCCCACATCGTATCATCGAACGAGGTAGCTTCGTGTTGTCGTGGAAGAGCAGGTGAGGCAGGTGGCGAAGGAGAAGCGATGCGCCTAGGGTTCGAATCCAGCCGCCCTCTTTGCGGCCACTGAGTTCTACTTTCTAGTTCTTTATAAGAAACTTTCGCCTTATGAGATAATCTCTCGCTACGTCTTAGGGTACCAGGATTCTTAGGAACTATAGGGTCTTTCGGTCGAGCACCCCCATATTCCTCCAGGCCGATGGTCGAGTGGTATGGCGCGTCTACCTGTTCGGTAGTGGAACTGCGTCCAAGGTTCAAATCCCTTTCCACGACAAACTTTCAGTGATAAACCAATTTGTTAACACTGTCTTGAATGCATAAACGCATAAATTTAGGTACAAGTGGGTACACCCTTTATAGTTGCATAACTAAGATCTTGGACTCTCGCTGAAATACTCTCTATGTTCTCCACGGTCTACCGACCTTTCGCTCAGCGAATGACAAAAGAAGACAACTGCTTATAGGCCTAATAGTTGGCTACGCCAAGTGCGCTGCTCACCTGGTGTCTAAAAAGTACTCGATTGCGAGGCTCGCAAAGAAGACTGAAAATCTTCGAAGTTTCTAATTGAAAGACTGTTTATAAATTGCTAGAACCTATAGTGAGTAGAACTATTTCATACCATCATAATATCTGTTTATGACCTGTAAAAGCGATTCTGTTACTCAAATTAGGTCGACAGAGTTATTTGGCGTAATATTCTTAGGTTTACGATGCTATTTATGTAATAGATTATTTATGTAACACATAGGGCCTAAAGATCGCCGCACGGGAGCAGACCATAGTGAGAGTGGCTATGGCCCCGCTCGAATAATAGGATTGTAGTGATGCTTTCATACCTAATCCAGGTCATTCGTGAAAAGTCAGTGTTCTCTTCTGGATGAGCTAATAGCCTATAGGATGCATGCTGGAATGAAAGTGATGAAAGGTTTTCTGAATTCATCCCGGACATCAGAGCATGCTTTAAGGAAAATGTATCACTGCACATGGCGAGCGCGCGAGCGCCAGTCTATATTGGATGTATGTGGGCTATGAATTTAATTGAATTGCAATTCTTTATTTTGATGATGATCAGTGCACAAACAACCTTTCATCAGTGCACTTTTCAAGTTATAGCTGCGCATTTTGTGTCTCACCGCACCTTAACACAAGCGCTGCAGGACATGTGCGAAAAAGTCATGGAAATTTCTTAAATTAAAACCCCTCCACTGTCAAACTGCTCCGACGCCCTTGTAGCGCACGTTCATGATATTAGCTCAGAATCGGGTATTGACCAGATTACATTAGAGATCAGCTTTTAATTACAAAGCAAGGAAATTGCTGGTATTCAAACATCCCAATCTTGTCATGTAATTAGTGTTTACACTCTTCTGATGTTTCATAAATGCGGTTTTGGATTATGCACTCACCGAGTCCAATGTCACTGCTATGTCACATATATATAATACATACATATTATTACATGGTATATGCATACATGCATACACGCATTCATACATACAACATACATACATTACACACGCATGCATATATATATATATATATATATATATATATATATATATATATATATATATATACATACACACATATATGATTATATATATATATGCATGTACACATAATGTACATATATATATATGGATATAATATGTATGTGTGTATCCATTTTTATATATATGTACATATATATACATGCCTAATATAAATATATATATATATATATATATATATATATATATATTTATATTAGGCATGTATATATATACATATATATAAATATGGCATGCATGTATATAACATATATATGCATGCATATATATATATATATATATATATATATATATATATATATATATATATATATATATAGGCGTAAGATGTAATAAAGCTGCATTCAATGAAAGACCTTTTAGAATAAGGTTTTGTCTGATAAAATGTTATGTAATTAATTTGTATTTGAATAAAAATGTAATTTTGTTAAATTTAATCTCGTCAGGCTTCATTTCACAAATTTACGTTTCATAAAGTTTCATCTCGCGATAAATTTGCATTTGATGAAGCTATTTCTCACTAAGTTGGACTTTGGAAATTGCATTTCTTAATTTGCGATTTCCTTTCTGATCCTCTGGAAACCGGATTTTGTTCTTCCCTGTGTGTCTCTAGAAACTCCTCTGACTTGACAATAAGTAGATGTCGCTAGCTTTCTTAACTGGCGCTTTAGAAATTCGAAAAGGAGATGTGCAAACATACATTTATCCTGCCTTCTGAAGTCCTCCGATGCCTCACCTCGTCAGTGATCAGTATGCCTTCCGGCCGTCGGGTTCTACAACTGCAGCGCTAATAACACAACATAACATAACAAGGGTTTTAAGTGGTTCAGAAGATGTTTAGTCTGTGTTAGAACCACTGCATATCTATGGTACATCATATCACCTCCTTCCTGCAGACTGAGGAACACGTGACTGTCGTCTCTCTCGATTTTTCAAAGGCGTTCGACACCGTCCGTCACTCCGTCCTTGCCCAGAAGGTATCCCAACTCGACATGCCCGATAACATCTACAATTGGCTGATCGATTTTCTGCAGGGTCGGAGCCACTCTGTAGGCGCTACGGTGGCCGCCTGCATGAGCCAGCTCCCATCAATTCCAGTGTGGCCCATGGATCCGGGATCGGTCCATGCGCCTATGTTTTCAACGCCTCAGATCTGCAACGGACGATACATGTACCTTATCGTCCCTGCTTCGTTGCGATCAACTCTAACGGCAGAGCTCGCCGCAATTGAGACCTTGGCCACTCAGAACCACCCGAAGCTCAATGCAACTAAATCGCGGGAGATTGTGCTCACCCGACGGTCAAGGGGCTATCCTCCCTCTGCCTCACTCAGGTCTGGAGAGGGTTGATTCCATGGTGGATTGATGGTGCTCGGTGCTCAGCAGTGACCTACGAGCTTCATCGCACGTCAGTCGTGTCCTGGGTTCTTGCTCCTCCTCCATCTACGCCCTGAGCGTCCTCAGAGGTCATGGACTGCCACCAGACGCCCTCCATACTGTCTCCAGAGCTACAAATACAGCGCGACTCCTCTACGCCGTCCCGGCATGGTGGGGTCTAACAACAGCAGTGACCTACGAGGACCGGTCAAGGCTCGAGCGCATTCACAGCTTAATGCAGTGTTTGGGCTTTCTGTCACCCGACATGATGAGCGTCGAGGCTCTCGTATATGACATTGAAGGCCGGCTGCTGCGGGCTGTGATGCGACTGGAGTCGCACGTCCTGCTTAGCCTGTTCCCTCTAAGGGTCCATAGGCCGTATAGTCTGCGTCCTCGCCCTCACAGCTTCGAACTCCCATTGCAAGCTGTCTAGAGCCTTCTTCCACAAAACTTATAATTTGCATTTGGTGAGTTAATGATAAGAACGGGGACTACACCTATTTAATTACTTAGGCTATGTGTATTTAATTAATTACTTCGTCTTTGATAAACCAACATGGCAACATGTCGCAAACAGAGGTAACACCGAGTTCCTTTGGTGTCGATTGGTTCGAATGTCTTTCACCAGGATGCGAGTAACGAAGGTCCCGTTGAAGTGATGTTTGGGTGGGTCCGTCACCCAGGGCACAACAGGAGGCTCAAAAGTCAACACTCGAGCAAGCAACGCTATTCTCACTACCGTCCTAAACATGTTCTGCCTACGCTAATTACAAGAATGGCACACTTCACCGGTTAATTATTGAACTCATTTAACTGCAGCTCGACTAAATCGACTGTCTAGCGAAATACGCTCAACGCTAACTGCGAATCGTTGGCACAATTCCGAACGACAAAACTGAGTCGACAGGTCTCCGTCGGAACCCTCGTTTATACCCAGGACAAGGTCCCCAAAATCGGTGGCGAGGTAAGCTTATAGGGCCGCCCTTCAAGTGTCGTCGCTGAAAAGAACCGCCTTCCGTGCTAAGGACTTCCCCAGATGTCCATATTAAATCGTCACCGCTTACGGTGCTACGGACTTCACCCCGGTGTCAATGCCAACAAATCACAACACTGAGCTGACCTCGGTGTCGACGTCAAATCGTCACCGCGTTAAATAGTAGTCGTTTGACCCGGTGTCAATAGCGAATCGTCACGGCCATAAACGCGACAGACCGGTAAAAGTCACAATTTTAAACTGATAAAGTACTGTTGTCGATACTGCAACCGAGAATTTCTATACTCCACGGTAAGAGGCTAATTCGTCGTTGTCTTACTACAAGCCTTCTTAGCACGTGGCTCGGAAAATCGAACGACAGTGAATTTTCAACTGATGATGGCGATGATAAACCGTTGATTCCCCGGGCAAAATCAAATTCAGATGCAGTTCTTCGCTATACAGATGCGATGGAGAAAGATGTGGATTCTTGTCCACTGCCCACTAAGTCATAGCTACTGTCGCAAGGAAATATTATCTATAGCTTAGTGCCTCCCAATATTTTTTGGCTACGGAACCCGTTTGACCGGAAAATGTTTTGATGGAACCCTACCTAAACAAAATATATTTTAGTACTACTAGAATGACTTATACGTAGCGCCTGCGTAGCAGACCGATATATGTTTAATTAATGATAGGCCTACAGTTAGAATAACTGAATTCTATTTTATGCAAGCAAATTTTCAACAAAGTGGTTCTTGCAGCAAATTCGAGTTAGAACTTTAAACCAAGTCCCTTGCAATGCAATGCGAGGATTTATTGTGCCGGGTGCTTAAAAGTCTTCCTATGGCATATTTTAATGTTCAGTTTGATGCTAGAAAGTTGGATTGTTATATCAGGTGCATAAACAATTATATTTTAGAAATTTATTTTGAAATTTCCAACGGAACTCTTGTCTTTACCTCTGAGTCTGATTTATAGTGTTACAACACAGCCAAACAACACAATTTTCCCACAGTATCTTCCCCTCACGGAACCATAGGGTTCCGCGGAACACACTTTGGGAGACGCTGATCTAACTAAAATTAATGGTCCCATTTCATTTCTCATGTCGAAAGCTTTATATAATGTTACCAAGAGAAATATTTTATTCACAGATAAAAGACATGTGATCGGCATTCTAGCCTGGCAACGAATGGAATGGCATGTTCTAGTAAGTGTTTATAAATTGGCCTAATTCCTGGACGCCTCATATGATAACGATATAATTTTACTAATACTAGATTTCAGTTATAACGGTACTGATAAAGTTAACTTTTCATCTGCAGCGTCAAGTAGGCTAACTTTAAAATCTATGATTTTCTACTTGAGACTTACTTCTTCTCTATAACTTATACAACAGAGTTGGGGAGACCGAGGTCGAAAGTAACACGGGTTGAATGTAACAACCATCGCAGCGCCGTTACTGGAGAGCAGGGAACCAGCTTATACTGATCTAAAGGTAGAGCAAGTCGACAAATCAGCGTGAACAAAATTTCTGCGCAGAATTCTTAAAAATATATTTTTTATAAATCAAAAAAGATATTTGTGCATAAAAGTGAATCTCAGCTTTTTTTCTCATTTTTCTCATGGCTCTCTGCATTCATGTTTTACATTCTCACTGATTGCCATAATGAGAAGAGTTGTCATCTAAGCAGCGTCTATGTGAACGATATTGTCAGAAGTTGATGGGTTCCAAGGATATGAAATAAAAACTAGATTCATGTACCAGTGGGGTTGGTTGTAACAAATTGGCTGGGGTTAGTTGTAACATGTTACAACCTGCCCCAATGTATGTTACAACAAGCCCCAGTGGATCTTTAAGCCTGATCAATTTTAACTGATAATATTAGCCTATACCCTATTGACAGGCCTATGATTGTGGGTTTAAAAAAAATTGTAGGCCTATTTATTGCATTGTATCGTATATATTATGTTAATTTATATAGCGTCGCTCACAGCAGTGACCATTTAGTAGCGCTCCGAGTGCGAGAACCTCTAGAGAAGAAGAAGGTTTTGAGGAGGAAGACCGGAGAAGGCTGTAGGAAGAGACCCAGAAAGAATAGTAACACGTAGAGAGGAAGGAAGGGCATTCCATAGGGAGGACCCAATAGTGGCAAAGGACCTAGTTTGGGCCATAGTGGTCCTAACTCGTGGAACAAAAAGGTATGCCTGACCAAGGAGCGGAGAAGTCGATGAGAAACTGAAGAGAGAGGGGAGCGAATGTGATCCCTAAGATATTT
The DNA here is from genome assembly GCA_020284085.1 of Aporrectodea caliginosa. Taxonomy (NCBI): domain Eukaryota; kingdom Metazoa; phylum Annelida; class Clitellata; order Crassiclitellata; family Lumbricidae; genus Aporrectodea; species Aporrectodea caliginosa. The sequence goes on along the minus strand of JACEVL010000384.1, from coordinate 280,715 downwards.
AGGAGCAATGCCCAATTTTGACTTAAAGTCTAGGACAAGAACTTTGAACTGAATTCGGGCTGTGAGAGGAAGCCAGTGCAATTGATTGATCATAAACGAGGAGATATGGAAGAATTTAGGAAGGCGAGGAATCAATCTCTTATTATTATTATTATTATTATTAATTTATTATTGCAGAGTAGAGTCTTTCTTAAATGTATGAGGAATCACAAGCGTCAAAGTACGAAAGGTATGACTCCTCTGGAAATAATGCACGAAGTCATCTCACACTGTTACAGTAGGCCCTACTGATTTATAAAGAAGCAGTCACGAAATGGCGGCAAAGTCGATATTGCACCGAGCGTTGGATGCGGAAGAAACAGACAAGTCATTTCAAATGCCGAAGTAGCCTAGGCATTCTGAGAGATCCAGAGAAGTGAGAAAACTACCATTTCAGTGTGATGTGAAATAGGCTATAATAAGAGCTTTCCACAAACTGGCGTATGTGTGAAATGGCAGGTTCCGATTGGTTCTCTGGCTTTCTAAAAAGAAATCCTACAATTTCTGTCCACACTCCAGAAGACGCAAGCATTTCCAGAGCGATTGGTTTCAGCAGAAATGCTGTTGCATATTTTACGACAAATTAGCAAAAGTTATAGATCTTTTTAAATTTGTTGGCAATGACATTTGGAATATGGACGAAACCGGAGTTACCACAGTATTGAAGCCTTCAAAAGTTGCAGAAGAAAAGGGATTGAGGCAAATCAGTGCGATAACTTCGGGCGAACGAAGCATGCTAGTTACCATAGCACTCGCAGTGAATGCGATTAGAAATGCATCTATTCACCTTACCGGCAGTTAATTTATATGACCATTTCATTAGAGCTGGACCAGTTGTGTGTGCTGGTACAGCGAATAACTCAGGTTAAATGAAGGAGAGTTTTGTCAGTTTCTGAATCACTAAGTGAAATATTGTAAAACCTCAAAAGAGAAACCTGCACTATTTCTTTGGCCTATCACTCGTCACATCTCTCCATCGACTCAATCGACTATGCAAAGAAAGTGGTAGCCTATCGCTATGCTGTTCTTTCCACCGCATACCTCCCATAAGCTCCAGCCTAACATTGTGGATTATTTTTAAGGTGTAATTACAACAATTATTCTGTTACAATTTAGCAAAGAAGCAAACTTTAATTTTTTTAACTTTCCCCAATATTGTTACAACATGCCCCTGCTCGTGTTACAACTTACCCCGTTAGTGGGGTAACTTGTAACACCCGGCGATGCTCATTATTTTGATGGTCTCGGCTGTATTTGATATGCAAACCATTTGATACTTTTCCATTACATAGCCAACATGTTAGGCTATAGTTTGTTGCAAAAAGATTACAGTTATCCTTGTTATAAATACCCGAAAACATGTGAAATTTGAAATTTGTTACATTCAACCCCAGTCTCCCCTTCTTACCAGATAAAGGGCTGTGTTAATTCCGTACCTTGACTTTAGAATAAAATCATACATCCCCATGCCTCTATCTAGGTACTTGACATCATTAGCGTTGAAAGAGACCAGGCTACTACGGGTCTAGGACTTTACCCCCCTGCCATTACCCCCGACCATTACCCCCGTAGGACATTACCCCCGCCATTACCCCCCGTCCCGTATTGACACTTATATTGTAAGAAAGGGAAGACAAATAAGATAAACGCATTATAAAAAACATATGTATTCAAGAAGTTCACGCTTGATGTACTGAAAGAAGGTAGTGATTGTGTTCAACTAAAACAAAGTAACAAATGATACAAGTATTAAAAATTGGTAACTATTACAATGTAACCAATGTACTCAAACAAATCAAGTTACGACAACATAGTGAATGTCATCAACTAAAACAAAGTCCACTCACTTGACAGGAATTAAATAAGCATTAAGTAAGACATGGTAAATTTTGTGAATAAGGTGCCACTTTACTGGTTCTAATTGTCAATAGGCGCTAAGTGCCAATTAATTAACACTAGTTCCGCGCAAAATCTGAGATTTGCAGCTCAATCAAATGTACGCATACAGGGGGAGGTAATGGCGGGGGGTAATGTCCTACGGGGGTAATGGTCAGCGGGGTAATGGCAGGGGGTACGGGGGGTAATGGGCCGGGGGGTAAAGTCCGATACCGGCTACTACATGGTGTGCTGCGTGGTCTATAATAATGTATAGTTGGACAGGACGATTTTTTTGCACGACTGTTTATAGATTCATGACATAGTGGCAACATGGAAACTAAAAAGGCCTAAATGAATAGAAAACGACAGGAAGTAAAGGTAGAGTGAATGAGAGAAAAATTGCAGAAAATATGACGGATAAGAAGAAAGAAAAGAAAGAAAGAATGTCAACCAGTCATTCAGACAAACAAACAGGCCGATACTTACACAGACAGGCGCACTTATTCAATTCTGAATTGTGGACTGAATTACTCTCAGGTAGAGGAATTCATGCAACTTATGTAACTGACAGAGTTGTAGACTATGATGCAACACTGTTAACTTGGCTGTAACTTTTATCGTAATTCAAAGGTTTTAACATTCCTCAAATGAAAATACAGAATACATTAAATATTCACATAAACCATTCTGCATCTGAACGTTTAATACCGTATTTGCCACGAAATGATGGCAAGCCATGCGGGCGACTTTCTACTGTCAAACATTAGATGTTAATTGCAGCTAAACTGTCTATTTCCTTCAGAATCTTTCACAAATGATGAAATACGGAATCGGATACGAAGCATATGGAGTGATTTTGTTGTGGGCGTTGAACCGGATCGACTGAGTGATTGGTTGGTGCAAGAATCTGTGATCAGTCCTGAACAATGGCAGACGATCCACAGTGATAATTCGACAAGACAGAGTCGATGTCGAGCACTGCTTCACCATTTGTTCGTCATTCCGCATCCGAGAGCATTTCTTGTTGTACATCAAGCCTTAGCTGGAGAAAATCACTACATACTCGAATCAATTGATAAACAGGAACCAGCTTCAGGAATCAGTTTGCAGCCTGATATACAGATTGTCTTACAAGGTTATTCACTTATTCATGGTAATATCCTTAGGAGCTAAAGAAGAGCAATTCTTTATGCTATGCAATTATGGCAGCATTGTGATTTGTGATGTGGGCTGCTTAAAAGGCGCGATCTATATATATTTGGATGCATTGCTAAATGGCTAAAAGACCCAATCAAATCAAATAAAATAATTTTCATTGAACCTTCAAAAACAAAAATTTCCAGATGACATGAAAACACACGAGTGCTGATCAAAAGTAAAAAACGAACAGCCAAAGATATTCAATGTAAATATTTAAGTAAATACAGTTTTAAATCCGCAGTAGAAAGCATAATGAGTTAGAATAGAAGGGTCAATAAAGGAGACCTAAAGGGACCTATGTCCCGCTAATAAGGCCCCCAGTTTCAATTAGAGAAGCGATAGCCATTACCATTGCGGTGAGAATTGTTGCTAAACAATATTATGAAGATGACACTGATCATTTGTTCTCAAGACTAAGGATTCTAAAAATAGAATCTTTAAATAAATTCTTAATTGCAGAATTTATGTATAAATATGAACGGAAATTATTGCCCCAAGTTTTTGATGGTTATGTCTTGCACTCCTATCAAATTCATTCATATAACACAAGATCGCAAGATAACTTTCGTAGTACTTACGCCCGAACTAATACTAGATTTTCAATATTAAATGCAATGGACCATTAGTATGGAATACATTACCTGTTCATATTCGATGTTCGCCGACTTTGCAATTATTTAAACAACAACTGCGCAGTTTCTTAAATGACACACGACTGTAATTTGTAACTTGTTTTATAGCTTAGTTAAGTTTAACTCTCTGTTCAGTGGGTCATGTATATGATCCAATTTTTGTGTTGTTGTCATAGTTAAGACTTCGATGCATGTTTAATTAGAAAGACGACTGTTCTTCGTCGCCATCTGTAATGCGTTTAATTTGGTGACCCTATTCAAGCGGAACTCTGTTCCTTCTGGGTCTACCGGTTGTTTCTCAATACCCATGTCAATGTTTCATGTCTGTATTTTTCTTTTGCTGATTTGTTGGGATTCAATAAACGAAGAATGAATGAATGAATGAATGAAAAGTAAGGTGGTCTTTAGTTATACATTGTTTATAGGTAACTAAAATTGCAGATAACATAACTGGAATTAAAAATAAAATAAAAATAAAATAATAATAACCAAAGAGATAATTACATGGAGATAGTCACATAGAAAAGGAAAAAGATAGGAAAAAACAAAATAAAATAGGAACACGACAGTAACCTATTACTCAGACCTGCAGAGGGTTATCCAGAGACAGAAGGTAAACACGCAGCTTTTTTTAAATACATGGAGGTTGGGAGTATATGTCTTAGAGAGAAGGGGAGACTGTTCCAAGCTCTTGGTCCCCATGAGCTAAGCGACAACTTACGTATATTAGTGCGAGAGAATTCCACACTTATTGCTTTTTGCGCGTGTTGTAAGTGTGCAGGTCAGAACTAGATTTAAAGTAATTGGAAAATGCAATTGGGAGCTGGTTATAGGTATAACGGTACATAAATTCAGCCACTTGATATATGTTAATTTGGTCTATTCTCATTATTCCAAGATCTTGAAATAGAGCAGAAGTATGAGAATTAAAGGGGGCCCTGGCCAAGACCCGAACCACTCGTTTTTGGAGTGTGAGAAGCTTCCCTAGCCTAGTTTTATAATTTGATGCCCAGACTACATTTCCATAAGACAGATAAGGGTATAAAAGGGAGTAGTAGAGGCTGAGAAGAGTTTTATTAGGTAAGAGCGCGGAAATGCGCGTTATCACCTCTTGGACGTGGCTATTTTGACTGAAACATGGGTAAGATGTTCCGACCAGTTAACGTGTTGGTCGATAAAAACCCCAGAAACTTAACAGAGGCAACTCTCGGCACTTTTATATTATCAATTAATATAGGTTCATCAGAATGCGGTAATAATTTACGACCAGATGAGAACAATACATAGTTAGATTTACTTAAATTCAGGGACATTTTGTTAGCTTTAAACCAGTCAGAGATTAGTTTTAGTTCATCGTTTATCACACCCACTGAGAGGTGATAAGAAGGAGTAGAAATAAACAAATTCGTGTCGTCAGCAAAAAGAACAAAGTGCAAAAGTGCTGAAGAGTTTGGAAGGTCATTAATATACACAAGGAAGAGCAGAGGCCCAAGTATACTACCTTGGGGACCCCGAATTTCATGGAGCCAAAGCCCGACAAGACCTGGTTACATTTGACCTGGTGATAGCGGGAGGACAGATAATTTTTGAACCATAGCAGGGGAGTTCCTCGTATTCCGTAATTTTCTAGCTTCTGTAAGAGAATTTCGTGATCTACCGTGTCGAACGCCTTAATCAGGTCCAAGCATATGCCTATAGAGAATTTTTTGCGATCAATGGCCTCCGTAATTTTATTATGAATATCAATAAGAGACATTGCTGTAGAGTGGCCGGATCTGAACCCATGTTGAAGGGGATATAGTATATTCATTTTTTAAATAAAGTTATATAATCTAGAGTGGACAGTCTTTTCTAAGAGCTTGGCGAAGTAAGATATTACCGAAATGGGCCTATAGTTAGTCAAGTCCTTCCTATTGCCTTGTTTAAAGATGGGAGAGATTATCGACTTCTTCATGTCCTTAGGAACAATTCCTGTTGATAGGGAGCAATTGATTATGTTGGCTAGCGGGGCAGCTATATAACATATCGATGGACCAAGTACGGTAGGGTCTAAACCATCCGGCCCAGAACTATGGGTTAGTTTTATAGAGCGATTAAGCTGTAAAATCTCCTCAGGAGAAGTAGGGTAAAAAGCAAAACAGTTAGGAAGGGATGGACCGAGATAATCCCTGAAAGATCGGGTAGATTTAGGAATTTTATCAGAGAGATTTTTAGCAACAGAAGAGAAGTAGGCCTAAGTGTTACACTTTTCAGCCATTTCAACATCGTCTGTAATTTTAAGATTTCCAATTATCAGCTCTTCAATACGAGTGTCGTGATCCTTATTATCAATAAGAGATTTAATGATCTGCCACGTCTTTTTTAAATCACTGGAGTATTTAGCAAACTCAGTTGCAGAGAAATCTTTTTTGGCTTTAAGTTTAACCAATTTGAATTTGTTCCTATATTTAACAAACTGATTTTTATTTCGTTCATTAGGGTTTTTTAAATATTTTTTATACAAGCTATTCTTTTTTTACAGGATATGAAAAGACCTCTCGTCATCCATGGGTTAACTGGACTTTGTTTTATATTTCCCCTTCTTTCAATTAGTGGAAAGGCTGAATTATATGCTTCACTATACTTTTCAATAAAGGCTGTGTAAGCTCTACAAGGGTCTAATAATTCTAATTCGTCACATAGTGACATAGCTGTGATATAGAAGAAAAGTCAATGTTCCTTAGTATTTGGTAGAAAAGATTTATCTTATCCTGGTTTATTAGACGTTTCATGACGGGAGGTCTTAATGATTGAATATAAATTTTAATTTGTTTCTTTGTGTGACGATAATATTTTAAATTTATTTTACAAAGGATTAAACACAATGAATAGCTACGAGTTAAGATCTGACGTACAATAAATGTCAATCCATTGATGTCATCTAGTCAAGTGGTTTTTGTGGCAAAACTTTCACACCATGATGCACCATATATGTATGAAAACAGTTTTTTTTAGCTCAGATAAAAAAAATTGTAGAAAAAGATTAGCGTGTACAAGTCAAAACAGCTAAATTAATATGCGTTAATTCTTTTCCAGATGGCAACGAGCAACAGAAACCGGAGCAAGAGATAAAAGTGCGGTGCGAAGAGAAGGAGCAGCTCTTAAAGCAAATCGAAGAACTGCAGCAATCTTTAGGTACAATACTGTCACAATACAATATTTTGCTCTAGAAATCTCTCCGCTATATATGCGTATATAGGCTAATATATATTTAAATATTAGAATTTCACAGCTTAAGTTAATGATAGTAATACAGATATTGTACATAAAAAATGAGCGTCAAGCGGAGTTTAGGCCCTCCCATGGTCAGTAGCGCTTTCTCTGACGCCTATAATTATGCATTCCTCCTTGAGATCCAGTGCTGCTTTTTCACCCATAGCCTATCTTGATAAATGCGAGAACACCAGCAGGTTAGTATTCATGTATATTATTATTTTTTGCCCTATATCATTATTTTTGCCCGAGGTAGAAATTATCCCTCAGGCTCTAAGAAACTATAGAACTGTGTTAAAGGTTCTCGTCCCCAACGTGCTGAAAAACCGACCATTCGTGGGGACGAGAACCAAAGACTATTATTATTATTATTATTATTATTATTATTATTATTATTATTATTATTATTATTATTATTATTATTATTATTATTATTATTATTATTATTATTATTATTATTATTATTATTATTATTATAAAGCATTTCCTTACTCACTTTTCTGGCTGATTTCATTGTTTCATAGGTTTTTTATTATGATAGCTTTTAAAAATCAATTGCCTTGTTGTGATACGTTTTTATGAAAAATTTTAGCGCATAAACGAATCTAAAATTAAAGTAATATAAATTGGAAAGTGTCTATTTTAGCATTTAACATTCTTAGCTTTTGCGAAGAAAATAAAATGAGATTTATCAGATTTTCCTAATATAATACTCCAAAATATCCAAGACAAGGAAGATATTTCTCCCGACCAACATCTTCTGATCCAACTACATCTTGTTACAGTAGCATTAACATAAATGGAGCTAGCGTCTGGTGTTGCAGAATTTGTCACAAATGAGCGAAGACATATGCTTGAAAAAAGTACTTTAGCGCTCATGATAATTCCAAAGTGCAAAACCGATTTCTTATAACTATAAAGATTTTCCACAGTAGCCTACCGGTACTGAGCATTAATTGGATCATCAGCTTGAATTTTGAGTTATCATCATTATTTGCCAAATAGACTGTATGCCAAACTAGTAGGTCTAAACTACATTTAGCATCGTTTTGTATTCTGACGTCAACAGTTAATTCTAATAAATTAGTTGAGTACTAATTGTAATTCTAATTAATTACTTCTTCTAAAAATGCCACTTCTAATTTTATATTCTAATTATGAAATTTGAAGTACTACTACTATTCCTTTATTTCAAAAACTCGTTGACAAAAACGCAACAAGATTTTAATGATTAACAAGTAATGCTAATTCTAATTAGGCTAATGAGATTAAAAACCCAAATTACCCATAACTACAGAGTGACTCAAATAATAGGAGTCCAGAATTTCTTCTCGTCCCTAATAATACTGACCCTTCATGAAACTTCAGCGGTCAATTCTGGACGAGCTAATAGCCTAGGATGTACGTTAGGAAGATGGCGAATAAAGGTTGACTGAATTCGCCCCGAAAACGTAACTTGTGAAATTCATCAATATTTGAATTCGCCTTGGAGTATGTCACTCTTTTAGCACTGTCTTCTTAAAGTTTGCCCTTATCGGTCCGAGCAAGCAGGTAAATGAATGACTCAAATAGATCAATATTTGAAAGAGTTAGGCCTATGATCATTTCCTTAATTTTACTCTTAATTGACCTTTTCGACCATAAAATTACCTTAGATTTTATTACATTTAGTAGCTTTGTTTCTTACCACAGGTAGCCCTTATCACGACGAGAAACTCAAGAAAGAATTGGCGAATTGAAATAATTATTTGCTGCGATCTGGCCATTTTTCTTTGATTTTGCTAGCTGTTGTTTATTCTGAGCTCGAAATGACCTTGAATAACTCTGTTAGTATCTATATTTAAATACCTGGATGTAGCTCTCGTCGGGACAAACACAATAACTTAAAGTTCATTCAAATCGGACTTTTCGTTATTTTTTGTGATAAAAAAGACTAAATTGACAATGAACCCAAGTTCCAAGACCCGATCATGGGCGCCTTCAGTTCTGGGAATTTAAATAGGGTATGTTCGGGGACATTGTGCGACCTCAGGATAACATTTTAAAATTCTGTGAAAAATATTTATAGACGACATATGAACAGAATAATGGGAAAAACTTGAGTATGGGTGTTGCATATACGAAGTGTCGTTTTTCTGCACAGCCCTAATAGTACCTACATACATATACGCATTCATAAATACCTACATACTTACACACACATACAGTACATATGCATATACAATTTATACATACATGCATATGTGCATGAATCCATTTTACACACATACATACGTGCGTCCGTACATAAATTGTATTTTGTTTCCATTGACCTATTTAGATGCTACGATTTGTCTGGTCCAAGCATTGTCGAGCAGTGGTCCACCAAAGCTGATGCAGATTGTCGTAAAGACGGTCGCAAGGAAGACCATGACCCTCGAGGTTGAGCCAAGCGACACCATAGAGAAGGTGAAAACCAAAATCCATGACAAAGAAGGTATTTCTCCTAACCACCAGGTTCTGATCTTTACTAGTAAACAGCTGGAAGATCGCCGCACCCTGAGTGACTACAACATCAAGAATAAATCCACCCTTTTCTTGGTTCTGAAGCGGAGAATAATTGGTATGCAGATTTTCGTCAAGACCCTCACAGGCATAACCATCAACCTTCAGGTCGAGCCAAGTGACAAAATCGAGAACGTTAAAGCCAAAATCGAGGACAAGGAAGGCATTCATCCAGACCAGCAGAGTCTGATCTTTGCTGGAAAGCAGCTGGAAGATAGCCGCACCCTGAGTGACTACAACATCCAGAAAGAATCCACTCTTCACCTGGTTCTGAAACTGAGACGTGGTATGCGGATTTTCGTGAAGACGCTCAGAGGCAAAACCATTACCCTTGAGGTTCAGCCAAGTGACACCATCGAGAACGTGAAAGCCAAAATCCAAGACAAGGAAGGCATTCCACCTGATCAGCAGCGCCTGATCTTCGCTGGAAAACAGCTGGAAGATGTCCGCACCCTGAGTGACTACAACATCCAGAAAGAATCCACGCTTCAGTTGTTTTTGGTGCTGAGAGATCGAATGCAGATTTTCGTCAAGATGCTCACAGCCAGGACCATCACTCTTGTGGTTAAGTCAAGCGACACCATAGAGAACGTGAAGGCCATCATTCAAAAGCAGAAAGGTGTTCCTCCAGACCAGCAGCGTCTGATCTTTGCTGGAAATCGGCTGGACAATTGGCGCACTCTGAGTGACTACAACATCCAGAAAGAATCCACGCTTCAGTTGTTTTTGGTGATGAGAGTTCGTATGCAGATTTTCGTCAAGACGCTCACAGGCAAGACCATAACCCTTGAGGTTGAGTCAAGCGACACCATAGAGAACGTGAAGGCCATAATCCAAAAGCAGAAAGGTATTCCTCCAGACCATCAGCGTCTGATCTTTGCTGGGAAACAACTGGAAGCTGGCCGCACCCTCAGTGATTACAACATCCATAAAAATTCCACGCTTCAGTTGCTTTTGAGGCTGAGAGTTCGTATGCAGATTTTCATCAAGATGCTCACAGGAAAGACCATAACCCTTGAGGTTGGGTCAAGCGACACCACTGAGAACGTCAAGACCAAAATCCAAAACAAGGAAGGCATTCCACCTGATCAGCAGCGCCTGATCTTCGCTGGGAAACAGCTGGAAGATGGCTGCACCCTGAGTGACTACAACATCCAGAAAGAATCCACTCTTCACTTGGTTCGGAGGAAGAGAGGTGGTATGCAGATTTTCGTCAAGATGCCCACACGCGAGACCATAACCATCGAGGTTGAGTCAAGTGACACCATAGAGAACGTGAAGGCCATAATCCAAGACAAGGAAGGCATTCCTCCTGATCAGCAGCGTTTTATCTTTGCTGGAAAACGGCTGGACGATGGCCGCACCCTGAGTGACTACAACATCCAGAAAGAATCCACTCTTCACTTTTTTAAGAGGATAAGTAGTCATGGCGCGAGGCAATGTCATGATGAATGAAAGTTCGTGTCATTTCGATAGACTATCAAAGTTTTATGAGTCCGATGTAACGACGAGAGTTGGGGTTTGTGAACACAGACATCACTTTTTAAAATAATGTTGTTGTAACAATGTCCATTATAACCACACAGTATAATCTTATAGGTAGATAAGTATTGCTATGTTATAATGCTGAGTTAAGACATAATAGAAATAGTCTAATAATTATATTTGTAATTATATGCATATAATGATTAATCAGTCAGCATCTGTGGTCAGTGTCATAGGAATTTTATATGTAGATAAGGTTCAGGGCTATATCACAATATCTGGATTAAATCAAATGATGCGGAAGGCGGTGATTAGCTCAATTAAAATCTCAACGAACTGTGACATCACCGTGTGCCAAGATACAGCGTGCAAGACGCTGTGTCGACGTGGCAGCATTGAAGGCTGACCGGCGTGAATTATTGTTGACGTTCTGTGTTGGAAAGGCCGGAACTATTCTGATCGATCGAGGAAAGTGGCGCTTTTTCTATAAGAACGATCAGTATCGTCGTGAACTCGAGGAAATAAATAACCCCGGTTTATCGAAGTGTATAGAAGCGACAATCGTCAAAATGATATCGAACAGGAACGTTGCGATTGTGTGAGTCGAAGTGAAGACTCGGCAGTGATTGCGATAGCCTAGATAAAAGAGTTGTTTCAAGAACACTGTGCGAAGTGATCTTTGAAGAAGTGTATTGTTGGACGTTGGTCGAAAGAACTTTCCGAGTAAGAAGTTAATTCATCACGGTGTTTGTGTGAGAATAACAAATAGACCGAACGATGAATGCAACAACAGAAGCAAATCTTCTCAAGGTGGGGGCTCACGAGTTTTACTGAGGCGTCGGTGTTCTGACGACGGATGACTATCAATCTTCAACAAAGCATAACCAAATCAAAGGGGAGGTAGAGTAGGCTGTTATACTTTTGAATTAATAGAGTAATAAAGATGCTGATCTAGGTAGTTAAACTAATTTCCTATGATTAACGATTCCTGCTATAGACACTGATATTATATGAATGCATATCTGACGTTGAATAACTATTCATCTTTCATTAAATTAACTTAAATCTAAGGAACAGAACTTATGAACTAGCTTACTTGAAATTGGAATGGCCAGTTGCTATATGTCATCGGTGTTTGGGATTGATTACAAGTGACGGGGGCAATATCCAGTCCCACGCCGAGGAACGTCACAGTTGTGTCTTATAAAATGCTATGTAAGTAATTTGCATTGTGAAGTCTCGGGTAGCCCCAAGTTCACAATAGAACAGTGTTGTGATGAACCCTTGACCCGCTTCCCGTAACGATCTTTTGCGCCAATAGAAACGTAGCAAACTAGAGCGCCCTCTTGTGATTGGCCCCTGGTTACAACGTCACCGTTGTGTGTGCTAAAATTAGTGACGTTCTTCTTTCTGGTTTGTTCTTAATGATGGCGTCTTTTATTGTGAAATTGCGCATTTCCAGGGGTCACTGAAGCGGTCTAGCATGTTGTTACTTTTACTTTCTGGGGTTATTTTACCTAGCCGTGAGAGTAAAACAGTGAATTAAATAAGTTCGGAGTTTGGTCGGTAATTGGTTACCTAAGTTAGGGGGTCCGATAGCGCATTGGATAACACACTAGCATGGAGAGCGAGAGGTACCGAGTTCGAGTCCCGTAGGGCGAACATGCTTTGTAGGCTGCTATAATTAGCGCCGTGTATTGCAGGCTGTCTGTTCTGTTAGTAGTTAAGATTTATGTCTTCTGTCATTTTTGTTCTTGTGAATTGTTTCAATTGCATAACTGTACACTGTAACCGGTTGCGGTTTGTCAACTGTATTGTTTCAATAAACGAAAATATTATATAAGTCGAGTTTGATGGCGCTTGATTCCCAGACCCTCTTGTACTCCCTCCATTTTGTAGTTGAGCAGAACTAAGTAAGGGATGGTGAGGTAAAGGCCACAATTTAAAGTTAACTCTTCGTTTATCCTTCGTTCCGAAAGAAAACGGAATTTTTTATTATTATTTTAGTTAGGCGATGAATTAGATACAATCGACACTGTAAGACCAAGACAAGTGAAGTCAGTGTAGTTTGATTAATGTTTAAATTAATTGCTTAACCAAAGCACATCGAAACTGTAATACGATTGTTCGACCTTCTTGTAACAATAAATCATCAGTTATTGGCTAAGCCGAAACATGTCTTTTCTGGACTCAGATAATGAGGCGGGTGTAGATAGGCCAGAAGCAGATGGTAGCCTGGTAAGGATGCCCCCGTGTCGTCCCCTCCAGCCTACCGATTTCAGCTCACAGATTACTGCCTTAGCCCTTCTTACCGCCAGACAGGGTGAGATGCTGGAAAGGTTTATTGACCGTTTAGATGCGATAGGAACCCGGATGGAGCAGCTTTGGACCCGTAAGGACCCTGACTGTTGTTCTCTCTCAGAGAACCGCGAAAATGTCTTGCCTTGAAACCACTTCGGACCACGGCCTGGTAACTTCGTCTGTTTATGGTTTCCTACGGTCACATGACTTGGATACTGCTCCTGAGGTAACTAACCTTGGCTCCTCCTCCCGAGACCGATCTAGCTCGGTGCCCACTGGTTCTATATTGTTTCGGGGTCCGAAGGTCGTAACCCTGCCCGGTGAGTAGAGGCCCGAAGAACTGGGGCCGCGGCCATACTGACGTCCCCGGGGCCAGTACGAAGGGGGGACGACACTACGATTTGCATTTGAATAAAAACGTAATTTTGTTAAATTTAATCTCGACAAGCTTCATTTCACAAATTTACGTTTCATAAAGTTATGTTTCACGAAAAATTTGCATTCCAACTCAATTGGGAATATGGAAATTGCATTTGTTAATTTGCGATTCCCTTTCTTATGGCAACCAGATTTTGGCCTTCCTTTGGTATCTCTGGATAACCCCTTTGACTTGACGAAACGATCGTCTATAGGCCTAAGTAGGCCTAGATGTCGTTTATCTTTTAACTGGCGCTTCATAGATTCGAAAGTTGAAGCTTACGATTCATGACGTGACACCTGAATAAAAAGTTTTATGTCGTAGGCTAAATCTACACAACGCTTCTCTGCGTAGAACAGTCTGTCGCATTTTACGTTTTTGTATGAAACTTTGGGATAAGAGGATTTAAAAAGTAAGTAAGTAAGTATATTCTTTATTTATCCAACTGCATAACCGCACTTTGGTTTACATGAAATTACACATTATAAAGCATTCTTGTTAAAAACGTTTTTCTCATTAAGTTGTCAGCCTGTGGTACAATTCGGTCATGTGGTCTGGGACGCAGGGAATAGGGGAGTGTCTTTACAGAAGGGAGGAGCGGGTTCAGAACATGGCCGGGGTCCGCCAAGGCAGCAGTAAAGAGGTTCCCATCTGCCGTTCTATACAACTGTTCTAATGTTGGGTTACTCACTGGAAGGTAGCGTAGTCGGACCAGACGGTCCATCATGGACTGTAGTCTATTGCGCTCCTGCTGCCCCGCAAAACCCCACCATGCCGGTGACGCGTATAACAAGCGGGACACAGTCACACAGTGGTCATTCGAACAACATCATGTAGCATTGGTCCTGCCAGGCCATGTGAGTCATGATGCGCAGAGCATACATCGACTGTCTAGCTTGGACACATATGCGTTTTATATGCATTTCAAAGCCAATGTGTTCAGTCATGACCAATGACCACCCCGAGAGCTTAGTAGGCCTTTACTTTGTCAAGGTGATTTGGTTCTTCCCCCGTCGCATTTGTTAAGTTGCGATTCCCTTTCTGGTCCTCTGGCAACCCGATTTAGTTCTTCCCTTGGTTTCTTTAGATGACCCTTCTTACTTGACGCAGCGATCGTTCATAGGCAGATTGCGTTTAGGACCTAGCTTTTAACAGGGTTCCGGACAATTCCCCCGGACAATTCCCCGGTCAATTCCCCTGCCAATCCCCGGACATTTCTCCGGGCGTTTCAATAGGACAATTCCCCCCCCCCCGGATAATTCCCCCCCCTACATTAAAATCAACTGTTTATAAAACACGAAATTTATCGATACAAGGTAATGGAAAATACTTGCGTTTATTAAAAGCAATATTATAGGAAAATCGAATTTAAGAAATGCTATATGAAAAACCAATTTAAGAAATAAACATGACATAACTACTTGTGTCTATCGCAAAAGTTTACACTGTGTTCACAAACTAATGTTGTAGGCAATTGCACTGTGTTCACAAACTAATGTTGAAGGCAATTGCTTTCAAGTAGTCTTTAATTGGACTGGTCCAGGTGGACGTTGTTGAGACTCTGTTCGCGCTTCAGTATGCGAAGGAATCTCCAGATATTTGTGTTGTTATATTAAAGTAATTATCAGCACTTTATAACACCTTTATTTTAATCATCTAAGTGACTAATCAGTAACTAATTTATTAAGACTGACTAATCAGTAATTAATTAAGACTCAATGCATTTGAAGTTTGGCCGATTCTAAATTAACCTAGAAGTTATCATTAGAGTAAATATCAGCACTTTATAACAACGAATTGACTAATCAGTAATTAATTAATTAAGTCTGACTATTCAGTAATTAATTAAGCATATATAATTATCATATGCAATTGATTTTAATGTAGGGGGATGTAGGGGGGAATTATCGGGGGAATTGTCCGGGGGGAATTGTCCTAGACTCCTTTTAACGGGCGCTTCAGAGATTCGAAAGCTAACGATTACGTCTTATGACATTACACCTGAGTAAAAGTTGTCTGTCGTAAATTTACACAACGCTTCTCTGCCAGGAACATTCGGTCGCATTTTTCTTTGTTAAGTTGCTTTGAACGAAACTCGAGTATTAGGCTACAGGATATTAAGTTCTCGGGTAAAAGTTTATGTGTATCTTTTCCCTCTGTATCCACTTAGTTTCCAAGTCTAGAGTTACCTAAGCACTGTCAAGTGTCAGTTTTATTAACCAAAATGATCGTGTCAATGCATTTTGAGCATGAGATACATTCTAACGGACCGTTTTCTGGTGAATTTTTAATCAGTTTTCAATCTTTGTATTGCAAGTTATAGGCCCATAAAGCTTTCTTCCAAAGAAATAATAACTTGCATTTGGTGATGTGTTAATCAGTGCATGGAGACGCCAGGATTTCAGGTTTGGGGGTATAAAGCTCCAAGCCCTTACCTTTTGTTCCCTCCTCCCTGTGATTTGCAGTGATTTCCCACTTTTTGGGGGCTGAGCCGCAGTTAAGGGGTTAAGCCCCTATGTCCCCCCTTGGCGCCGCCACTGGTGTTCATAGAAACGAAAACTTCAATAAAAGTTGCGTGTTAGACTTAACTTGTGCAGTGTTTTTAGTTAATTATTTTGTCATTGATAAAACCAATATATTAATACTTGAATACATAAACGCACACATTAAGATACAAGTGGGTACACCCTTTATAGTTGCATAAAATAGGTTATAGGACTGAGGACTCTCACCGAAATACTGTCTATGTTCTCCACGGTCTATCGACCTTTCGCTCAGCGAATGACAAAAGAAGACAGCTGTTTAGCCTATTATTGTCGCTACGCCAAGTGCGCTGTTCACCTGGTGTCGGAAAAATATTCGATTACGTATCTCGCAAAGAAGACGGAAAATCTTCGAAGTTTCTAAGTGAAAAGACTGTTTATAAATTCCTAGAACTTATCGTGAGTAGAACTGTTTCATACTGTCAGAATATCTGTTTGTAAACTGTAGAACGCTTTTGTTACTCGAATTAGGTTCACTTGCTTATTTGGCCTAATACTCTTAGACTTACGATGCTATTTATGTAAAAGATTATTTATATGTGACCATATCTGGGAAAGGGACCTAAAGTGGGATATGGAGTTATTGGTATCTTCAAATGTAGATTGAAACAAGCTTTCAGACAGAAGAAACTGCACTAAGTTCGGTCCATAAATGATGAAGTTATTAAAAATTTAGGAATGTTATAGATCAAACCATCATTTCAAGAATATCAAGTTTAAAGATTTAGCAAGACGGCACTCAGAAAAGCCAACCACAAAGAAAGAATGTCAAGTGTTTTTTACCGTGCCACAATCATTGTGCTGTAAGTATACTCTGTAAAGGGACACATAAAACACAAGAATACATTGCAATTTAATGCCAGAAATCACTTATTAGGCTAACACTTAGGGGCCTACAACAATTCTGAAGTCTCGCAGAAGATAATAAAAATGATATGCAAATGACTATCTAAAATGGGCTGTAACTCCGAAACTAGAACCCCACTTTAGGTCCATTTCTCCAGATATGGTTATATTATAACACATCAAGATCGACACAAGGGAGTAGCCTAGGCCAGAGTGAGAGACAGAGTGGCCATGACCCCCGCTCGAATAATAGGACTCCAGTGATGTTCTTCGTCCCTAATTCTGGACATTCATGAAAATGCAGTGTTCTCTTCTTTTTGAGCTAATAGCCTAGGATGCATGCTGGAAAGGTGAGGAAAGTTTTATTGAATTCATCCCGGACATGTGCGGAAGGTCATGGAATTAAAACCTCTCCACTCTTACACTGCCCCGGCGCTCTTGTAGCGCACGTTCGTGATATCAGCTCAGAATGGGGTATAAGCCGTTTCACCATGTCGTGCGCGCATGCGCAGTGGGTCACTACAATAGAGACCTGAAAACCTATAGACATTATGGATTATATAAAAACATTGTAAACCCGTAGCGCGCGAGTCTTTGAGTTTGCGAACCATTGACAGCTAAAATCAATCAATGGTTCGCAAACTCAAAGACTCGCGCGCTACGGGTTTACAATGTTTTATATAATTCATAATGTCTATAGGTTTTCAGGTATTGTAGCGACCCACTGCGCATGCGCGCACGACATGGTGAACCGGCTTATTGGCCAGATTACACTAGTGACTAGAGTCTAGAGATAAACTTGTAATTATTGAGCAAGGAAATTGCTGGAACTCAAACATCCCAGAATTGTCTTTGTAAGAGAATTCCAATTCAGGTAATTAGTGTTTCCATTCCATTGATGATACCTAGATGCGTTATTGGGTTATGTACCCATGGAGTTCAATGTCACCTAAATTGGTATATCTCTTTCTATTTACATAGGCTATTCGAGCTGGTGTCGTATTTTAAATACAACGATTTGTTTGGTTCTAGTGTTGTCGAACCGCGGGGCACAAAAGATCATGCGGATTGTCGTCGCGACGCTCAAACGCAAGACCATCACTCTTGAGGTTAAGCCAAGCGAGACCATCGAGAATGTGAAATCCAAAATCCAAAAGAAGGAAGGTAGTCCTCCAGATCAGCAGCGCCTGATCTTTGCTGGAAAGCAGCTGGAAGATGGCCGCACCCTGAGTGACTACAACATCCAGAAAGAATCCACCCTTCACTTGGTTCATAGACTGAGAGGTGGTGGAGCTCAAATTTTTGTCAGCTTTGGAGGGAGAATATTCCAATTTTGTGTAGATCCAGCTGACCTCGTTAAGAGTGTAAAAATGAAAGTGTACGATGAACTTGGCAGAGACGGTCCTTAGACGTTTTCAGACCTGATGCTATTGTATAATGGCGATGAACTAGATAATGACAAAAGTTTAGAATCATACAATATCACACATCTTTCAACACTTCAAGCCATTCAAAGGATTATTGGAGGAGGTGGGGCGCTTGCTAAAGAACCGAATGAACCATCCTGAACTCCAGTAATTCAATAGCATAGAACTGATCAAACTTTATTCATACTGTTTGTCATACAAATATATTTGAAATATGTTTAAAAACATGCGATTTTGTGACAATAGCAGTTTAAATTAACTAGAATTCTTGTATGATGATGATGGTGGTGGTGGTGGTGGTGGTGGTGGTGGTGGTGGTGGTGGTGGTGGTGGTGGTGGTGGTGGTGGTGGTGGTGGTGGTGGTGGTGGTGGTGGTGGTGGTGGTGGTGGTGGTGGTGGTGGTGGTGGTGATGATGATGATGAATATGAATATGATGATGAATATGATGATGATTTATGATGATGATAATCATAATAATAGTAGTAGCAATAATAATAATAATAATAATAATAATAATAATAATAATATATAATAATATATAATAATATAGTATAATAATATATAATAATATATAATAATAATAATAATAATAATAATAAAATAATAATAATAATAATAATAATAATAATAATAATAATAATAATAATAATAAATATATCACGGTAACTATACTTTAATCATGGGCAATTCGTTTGTCCAATTAGTGTCTGATGTGTCCAGAAATTATTCTTGAGTGCTTTTCAAATGTACCTAGCTACGTACGAATGTGTGAATGTTTGCTAACGACTATCAGTATATGACGGCCATTCACGGTTCCATGACCATAACCCTATATGACTGTGGCATTTGCAAATCGTGTGTGTGTGTGCGTGTGTGTGTGTTTGTGTGTGCGCGCGCGCGTGCGTGTGTGTGTGCATGTGTGTGACAAAATATACTGCATAATTATTATCGACCTAGTGATAGACAATATCTCTGGTTAATTTGGCCTTATATATATATATATATATATATATATATATATATGAGCACATTGAGCAGTCGAAAAGTTAGGCCTAATCTGTGCAGAGAAAATACGGACAGCCTGGACAGGATATTATTTTAGAGCGCGACAAAATTTGTATTGATTACTAAAGACTGCAAACAGTGATTATTATGTTTTCAGTGATATAATATTTCCTCTGCGTTGCTAGTACTAAGCGTATCGGTGGTTGATATTTCGGTTAGAATCACACGTCCTGGATTCGAACCTGGATGACAGCCTTGCCTAAACCTTTCCCGATCTTACACTGCACGTCTTTACCCTACCTTTCTTTTCAGACGTTACCTTATTTTTAACCTAGAGTGTTTTACCTTCAAAATCTTTCCTTCGTAATTTTGTCTTCATAATCTGACTTAATCCAGCCTTGCTTTTCCGCACTTTTTCTTTCTTTACCTAATTCTGCCTCGTTTCTTCTTGCCTCGCTTATCCTCATCTTGCTATTCTTTACCTTCCCTTACCGTTCTTTACCTTGTTACCTCAATTTTCCTTGTCTTGTCATTTTTACCTTCACTGATTTCCTTACCTAAGTTTACCCGTAATTTCTGCGTATACCTTGACATTAATTATCTTGCCATTCTTTATTTGACCTTGCCTGACCTCATCATACCGTAGGCCTACCTTACCTTAAGCTCAGTTATCTGCGCAATGGACGAATCCCAGAATCCGAGGGTCCCCTGGACATCTTAGGACTGTGTCGCTTATTTCAATACGCCTTACTCCTCTACTAGAATCTAATACGTGCTGACCGAGATAAATGTGCAACAACAACTTGCCCAAGTTAGCCACACGGAAGAATCGGTGCAGCAGGTTTGAACTTTGAACGGTAGGCCTAATAAAAGCTTTCTTCCACAGAACTAATAACTTGCATTTGATGAGTTGCTGATAAGAACGGGCACTGTGCGTATTTTATTAATTACGTTGGCTAGATGTAATTAAGTACTTTGTCATTGATAAACATGATATTATGTTAACACGTGACTGCATAAACACATAAATTACGGTACACGAGCAGATCGACAGACTCTTTATAATTATTATTTGCAAAAGCTGGGATAGGACTCTCACCATATACTGTCTATGTTCTCTATCGACCCTCGCTCAGAGCCAGCGAATTACGTCAGAAGGTAGACAGCCTACTTCAATTCATCGACGCGTCAATTAGATCCATTAGCCACAGGTGCGCTGCTTATCTGGTGTTGAAAAATATTCGAGTAGCCTACGTGTCTCGCAAAGTAGACGGAAAATCTTCAAAATCTCTGAGTGAAAACAACTGTTTACCCATTCCTGGAACCTATCGTGAGTAGAAATATTTCATACTGCAAAATATCTGCTTTAATGTGTCCTGTAAAAAGGCTGCAAGGGCAGTTCTGTTACTGAAATTAGGTCGACCGACTTGTTTTGGTCTAATAGGCCTTCTCTGAGGCTTCCAATGCTAGTTAGGCCTATGTAAAAGATTATTTGTATAACACACCATGATCGGCGCACGAGGGTAGGCCAAAGAGAGAGTGGCTATAACCCCGCCCGAATAATAGGATTCCAGTCAATCCAGTGATGCTTTCATTTTTTTAATTATTGAACGAAGAAATTGCTAGGATTCGAGCATCCCAGTTTTATCCGTGTAAGAGACTACGAATTCAGGCAATAAGTGCTTTTACATTTTTACTCCTCCGATGATACCTAAATGCGTTATTGGGTTATGCACCCATAGAATCCAATGTCACTTCTAAATTTGTATATCTCTCAGACTCTTTCTATTTAAATAATGGAGTTGGTGTTGTATTTTAAATACAGCTATTTGTTTAGTTCTAGCTGTTGTCAAGCCGTTGGCCACTAAAGATCATGCAGATTTTCGTGAAGACACTCACAGGAAAGACAATCACCCTTGAGGTTGAGCCAAGCGACACCATTGAGAACGTGAAGGCCAAAATCCAAGACAAGGAAGGCATTCCACCTGATCAGCAGCGTCTGATCTTTGCTGGAAAACAGCTGGAAGATGGCCGCACCCTGAGTGACTACAACATCCAGAAAGAATCCACTCTTCACCTGGTTCTCAGGCTGAGAGGTGGTACAATTCAAATTATGGTCAATTATGAAAACAGAATTTTCGCATTCTCTGTGGAACCAGATGACCTCGTTAGGAGTGTAAAAATTAAAGTGTGCGATGCGCTTGGTATGCACGGTCCTTCGGCGTCTTCAGACCTGAGTCTAATTGATTGCTTTGACCTAGATGATGACAAAACTCTACAATCATACAATATTGGACATCGGTCAACACTTACTGCTATGTTTAGAGTATACGGTGGGGGTCCGGCTTCCAATACAGAAACAGAATGAAGAGACTCTGCTTATCATGGATGTTATAAGTCTTGTCAGACATAATACATATTTATTGTGTTGTATTGTATTGTATTGTATTGTATCTAAACATTTATAAAGCGCCCCTTGTAGGATGAACCATTCAGAAGCGCTCCCAGTGCGCAAGACACCGAGAGAAGAAACCATGCATATAAGGTTATAAACACTGAATAAGACATAGAACAAAGACCAAATTAGTCGGAGGCTCGGAGCCATCACACTGGTGTGCGTACACGACAAGCGCAAACACAGAAATTTAACATTGATATTGAGGAAAATGTTTATTCATGAAAACATTATTGATGTGATTGTGCTCAAAATAGCATGGGGTGCTATAGTCTGGACTATTATACAGACACGAAGATTCATCAGCAACTTAATTGCGGCTAGGTTAATCGATACCAAATCATAGCGTGTTTGAAATTCCTATACGACACTATAGAAATGTCTAAAGACATGAATGCCTACATACATGTATACATAGATACATATACTGTATTGACGAATGTCTGACTTGGACTGAACATATCAATATTATTGCGGGCAAAATTTCCAGAAACCTTGTTATGCTAGCGAGAATATCTGATCTTATCCCGGTTCATATTCGTAGGAATTTGTATTATACACTAATCAATCCCTATTTTGATCATGGTAATATTGTCTGGGCCTCGAACTATTCTACGAGGTTAAAATGTCTTCTGGTTCTGTAGAAAAGAGCTATTAGAATTATTGCAAGAGATCCCTTTTATGCCCACACGGCATACAGATACCGAGAATATAATATTATGAACTTTGAAATCATAAATCGCTATCAACTGGGTAATTTTTCATGTATAAATTTGTCAATAACTTGCTGCCTGAATCATTTTCAAACTATTTTACTAAGGTAGTATAGAGATGCATGGTCATTGTACAAGGTCTTCTTATGGTGTTTTTATGTCATATATGCACGCACTAATTATCGTCGATTTTCCATTTGTTGTAATGGTCCAAAAATTTGGAATGCAGTACCAATGAGTATTCGGAATGCACCCACATACACCCAATTTAAGAAGCTGTGGAGTAGTTACTTGAAGGATTAACCATACTTCATTTAACACTGTTTCATCGAATTGTTTACATATTGATCTTCCTAGTAAATTGCAATGTTATTATTTAGTTAAGAACATTATTGAGTTGGGGCCCGATAGCGCATTGGATAACATCTGGCGTAGAGAGCGAGAGGTACCGAGTTCGAGTCCCGTAGGACGGATATGCTTTGTAGGCTGCTATTAGCGCCGTGTATTGCAAGCTGTCTGTTCTGTTAGTAGTTAAGATTTATGTCTTCTGTCATTTGTGTTCTTGTGAATTGTTTCAATTGCATAATTGTACACTGTAACCGGTTGCGGTTTGTCAACCGGATTGTTTGAATAAACGAAAATATTATTATATTATTAGCCTTTCTTTCTTACATGATCTTCTTAGTAAATTGCAATGTTATTATTTAGTTAAGAACATTATTATTATTGAGTTGAACCTTTCTTTCTTTCAACTGACTAACCAGCCACAATTGATTAGGCTATTGTTTAAAAAGGGTGACCATAATTAAGCGGGGCTTGTGCTCCGTTTGGGTCTCCCCTGTTCCCACCGAGATGTATTAGTCAAGTTATAATTGTTGTTAATTGTTATATGCATTGTGCTTCTGGTAATAAAGTTGTCAGTAATACATAGGGCCTACTTATCGGCAGGAGCGAAACGATCGGGGATTTGTGCAGGCATCCTGGCATCTCTTCAGCTGGGTATAATAGTCTGAACCTCTGCGGAGATACAAGGGAAAGACCAATTATCTGGAGCGAAACCTGGCGCTCCCGACCTGACAACACCAAACCACGATCAAAAAGACTGGTTTTCAAACGCCTGCGGAAAAGGGGCAAGGAAAGACCAAGCTCATTACGTAGGTTGCTAGGCAACCTATTCCAGAAAGATGGACCGAACACAGCAAAGCTCTTATGAAGCACCATGGAAGTTCGAGCCACAGGGACAACCAGGTCGCCTTGAGTGGCAGAGCGAAGGAATCTACGACCTGGTATGGAAAGCACTGGGCCACTGGCACACAAAGCTCCCTAAGATAGACTGGGGCTTGACCTGCAAGACAATTGCGCATAAGCATTAGGATCTTAAACTCAATGCGTTTTTGCATTGGCAGCCAGTGCAGTTCCTCCCGTATAAAGCCAGATATATGCTCGAACTTTGGTATACTGCCTCCTATCAGCCGAGCCGCGGCATTTAGCACAGATTGCAACTGACTTATGCGCGATAGGGTTAAGCCCGCATAGATAGCACTGCCATAGTCGACTCTGGTGCATATGAAGGCATGCATCAGCGTCGTAGCGGCTTTAGATGTTAGAGAGCGGCGTACCGAGCAAATCTGACGTAGATGGTAAAAGCACGTGCGACATACATTCCTCACGTGTTCTGAAAAGGTGAAAAGGAATGTGCTGCTCCTGTAGGCCATATGACCTCGTTTGGCCTCCGCTTACATTGCATCTTTCAGACCTTCTAAATCTGACCCTGGTCGGCTATATCGCTGCGTATATATATCTAATTAACATAATTAACCTGAATACGACAGTTGGCACGATCATACATTATGTGGTGCTCACCTCGGAAGGTCTCGAACGTTCCCCTATTCTGGAGCTACATCGGATTGTTTAGGTAGGGCGCCGAAATTACCTCCCCCATGACACCAAAGTGGGAGTCACGTCCGACCTTGAAGTGGCATCGTAAGAGGCAGGGAGAGGCTGAAATCTGCTTCCTGGCAATCTATAATCCAGCCGACAATTTTCTTCTAAGCGTTCACTTCTTCGTGGCGCGAAAGACTGTGAACTGGCTCCCTGAGCATTTATTACATTGCAGGTTTTCCGTTCCGACGACAGACCAAGGGTGTCCGACGCGGCGGTACAAGATACGGCAACTATCAGGGGATGATAGCCTGTGTAAGGGACAAACTGAGGTGCTCGAGCCGCAGATCTTGAGAAAGGCGATTCCAGATATTCATGTTCCAATTATACTGCATATCTAAGTAATCGATGCATGAGTGAAGAGGCAGATAATAGGCTGGTACACGTCGTTTCAGATTATGGTTATTGGCAACAAAAACCTAATCGTGATTAACCCTCTTTTCTTAACTATTAGATAAGAGCTTAGTAGGCCTTTACTTTGTCAAGATGATTTGGTTGTTCCCCGTCGCATTTGTTAAGTTGCGATTCCTTTTCTGGTCTTCTGGCAACCCCGCTCTTCTTGGTATCCCTAGATAACCCATCTGACTTGACGCAGCGATCGTCCATAAGTAAATGTCGTTTAGCTTTCTTGACTGGCTCTTTAGGGATTCGCATGTTGATGATTACGGTGCATGACGTCATTGCACACGATTAAAAGTTGTCTGTCGTAAATGTCGTAAATTTACACAACGCTTCTCTGCGTGGACTATTCTGTCGCATTTTACGTTGTTAAGTAGTTGCTTTGTATGAAACTTGGGACAACAGGATATTAAATCCTCAGCTATAAGTTTATGTGTCGTTTCTCTCTGAATTCACTTTATTAGTTTCCAAGTGTATAGGTACCTCAGCACTTTCGGGTCATTTCATTAACCAAACGGTCGTGGCAATGCAATTAAAGCCTAATTTTGAGACACTTTTAAGGGACCATTTTCTGCTGGATTTTTTATTAGCTTGCAATATCGCAAGTTATATTAAGCTTACTTCCACAGATACAATAACTTGCATTTGGAGATATGTTAATTAGAACGGGGACTTCAGTGACAGTTGAGAATGAGACTTTACGTAGACCATGTGTGCTAAGTTAATTACTTCTTCGTTGATAAACCAATTGTTAACACTGAATGCATAGACACATAAATTAACACTTTAACGGCGAGCTGCATTGGTTTCCCAGTCGGGTTTTGTACATTATCGTCGTTAAAGTGTTAAGATGCAAGTGGGGACAACGATTTATAGTTGCATAAGCTATGAAGGTTCGTTGCTGTTTAACGACACTGTGTCATAACAAAGATGATTAGCGTCGCCCTCCTCCTTTCTCCAGGATGAGGACTGGCACTACCAGACTAAGAGCAGTGGGGAGAAGCATAAGCTATAATAGGACTCTAGCCTAATATAATTTATACTCTCTCTGTTCTCTATCAACCACTCGCTCAGCGAAATAACAGCAGCAGAGAAATGTGTAGGCTAGGCCTATAACTGTAGGCCTACATGGCCTAATAGTTCACTAAACCAGGTGCGCTGCTCATGTGGTGTCCTGAAAAATACCTCGGTTCAACCGAGTATTTTCAGACCACGTGAGCAGCGTACCTGGTTTAGTGAACTATTAGGCCATGTAGGCCTACAGTTGATTATGAGGTTCCACGCAATTAATGTATTATAGTTTGTAAAACCGTCAAGCGGAAGGAAGATTTGGGAAATTTCTAAGTGAAATGACTGTTTATAAATTCCTAGAACCTATCGTGAGTAGAACTATTAATTTTCATAATAACTTGAATTTGGCCAGTTTTTATTTTAAAAAGGAATTTCAGTGAAAGTTGCGATTGAGACGTAACTTGGGTTAGGCCTTTGTGTGTTTAATTAATTATTTCGTCACTGATAAACCAAGTGGGCCTATGTCAACACTTGCATGTATAGACGCATAAATTAAGTAACAAGTTGGTTTCGTCCTGTCATATAAATTTGCATAAACTAGGATACAGGACTCTGGCTTAAATACTCTCTTATGTGCTCTACTGTCTACCCATTGAGATAATATAGCCTAATATAGGCCTAAGTGTTATGTTTACCCCAATGGGTTTGCCGAACTCTCACTCAACGACTGACAAAAGTCAGATGAGCTGCTCACTGGTGTCTGAAAAGTACTCGATTGCGTGTCTCGCAAAGGAGACGGAAAATCTTCGAAAATTTCTAATTGAAAAGATTGTTTATAAATTCCTAGAATCTATCGTGAGTAGAACTATTTCATACTGTCAGTATATCTGTTTATGACCTGTACATTGTACAAGCGCTTCTGTTGCTCAACTTAGGCCGACACACTTTAGGCTACAGCTTACAATGCTCGTTATGTAAAAGATTACTTATATAACACATCAAGATCGGCGCACGGGGGCAGGCCATATAGTAGCTATGGACCCGCTCGAATTTAATAAGACTCCACTGATGCTTTGATTACTAATTCAGGTCCTTCGTGAAAATTCAGTGTTCGCTTCTGGATGAGCTAATAGCCTAGGATGCATGCTGGAAAGCAGGCGAGGAAAGGTTACTGAATTCATCCCGGACACCAGAGCATGCTTTAAGAAAAATTTATCACAGCACTATAGGGCGAGAGCGAGTCTATATTGGGTGACTGGGAGCCAGGCCCGCATTAAGGGGGGGTGCTAGGGGTGCTGCAACACCCGGATCCGCAATTTTGAGTGGCCTCGGAAGTGAAGAAATATGTGCGTGGTGGACCGGTGGTTGTCAGATGAGGCCATTGGAAGGTAATCAACGCACCCGGGCCCGCACTAGCCTTAATGCGGCCCTGCTGGGAGCTATGAATATATAAGTTATCAGTGAATTGCGAATCATTATTTTGATGATGATCACTGCACAAACAGCCTTTCATCGCTGCACTTTTCAAGTTATCGTTGCGCATTTTGTATCTCACTGCACGTTAAAACAAGCTCTGTCGGACATAGAGAGTGACATGGGGAATTTCTCCGCGGGAAAACCGCGGTAACCGCCGTAAATCCCGCGGTAATAGGGACAACAATTGTGGTAATACCGCGGTAATGGGAACAACAATTGCGGTAAAACCGCGGTAATGGGGTTTACTCTCGCGCTGTAATGGGGAATGAGCTGGCAATAAACCCCGGGTGATGTTAAGAACTTTAGAACCGATAAGGAAATTTTTTATTTCCTGAAGCCTACTAGTCAGAAATAGTCAATACTTGGTTAATGCATTAAACTGTCGATAAGATAACAGACTAATGCAGTCAGCAATACAAATAGCTTTGTAAGCCAACAATTTTATTTTTTTTTAATTTGAATTCGTGTAGCCTAAACTTTTGTGGGAATGTGATGTCGTCTTGCGGGGATGGGGTTGGGATGGGTAGAAAACCTGCGGGGATTGGGCGGGGATGGGGACAAACCATGCAGGGGATGGGGAGACTTACTTGTTGCGGGGCGGGGTGGTGATGGGGACGAGATTGTCTCCCCGCGTCACTCTATATCGGACACCGTGCGAAAATGTCATAGAAATTTCTTAATTAAAACCCCTCCATTCTCGAACTGTATATCGACGCCCTATTAGCGCACGTTCATGATATCAGCTCAGAATGGGGTACTGGCCAGATTACATTAGAGATAAGTTTTTAATTAATGAGCAAGGAAATTGCTTGGATTCAAGCATCCCAGATTTGTATGTTCAAGAGAATACCATTCAGATCGTTAGTGTTTTCACTTCCTCAATGCGCTATTGGGTTAGGTACCCATGGAGTCCAATGTCACTTCCTAATTTGTATATCTTCAGAGCTTCTCATTTGAGGCGATCGATTGATCGATCTCCTTGGTCGATCGCCTAGCAAAGTTCTGGTCGATTGGTAAATCGATCGCGCTCGATGAGTTAGCCTAGACTTCAAGAGGAAACTGGAGCCAAACCATTATTTTATTTACCTAATTTACATTACTTGTGAAAGTTCAGGCTAGGATCGATACAACATTGCATCGACAATCAGAGGAGGCTTATCGACCGCTAATAGGGCCTAGGTGTTGAATGACAGTTAATGGCAGTTAATGGAAAACCATTATAATATGCAGCTATCCGAATATGATACTCAAAAATACGCTGTATACACAAAAGGTGCCTAGGTCGACCGCGCATCGATTGCCTACTCAATCCAGCGCGATCGATTTTTTCAAATCGCCTTCTATATTCAAATGAGAAGCTCTGTATCTCTTTCTATTTACATATTCAAGTTGGTGTCACATGTTAAATACAACGATAGCCTATGTTTGGTTCTAGTGTTGTCGAACCGTATAAAGGCCACCAAAGAGCATGCAGATTTTCGTCAAGACGCTCACAGGAAAGACAATCACCCTTGAGGTTGAGCCAAGTGACACCATCGAGAATGTGAAGGCCAAAATCCAAGACAAGGAAGGCATTCCTCCAGATCAGCAGCGCCTGATCTTCGCTGGAAAGCAGCTGGAAGATGGCCGCACCCTGAGTGACTACAACATCCAGAAAGAATCCACTCTTCACCTGGTTCTGAGGCTGAGAGGCGGCACAATTCTAATTTTTGTCTGGGATGGACGTCCTGGAGACAGAATACACCAATTCTGTGTGGAACCAGATGACCTCGTTATGAGTGTAAAAATGAAAGTGTACAATGACCTTGGCATGCACGGTCCTTCAACGCTTTCAGACCTGAAGCTGTATTATGATGGCTATGAACTAGATGACGACAAAAGTCTACAATCATACAATATTACAAGTGGTTCAACACTTCAGGTCATTCTAAGAGTTTGGGGAGGAGGAGGTGATCCCAGTGTCGTCTTCTAGAATCTAGAGAAACCGAATGAAGCATCCTAAACTCAAATAGGCTAAATCAGTAGTATAAATCTGATCACACTTAACTGATACATATATTTGAATATATTTGAAAATACTTTTATAAACATGCCCAGACTCCCAGTTGCCCACGCAGATAACATTATATGTATTAACGATGAATGCTTCATGCTAGTCGGTTTGCGCGCGCTCACATACACACGCACGCACATGCACACGCACACACACTATATGTACCTAAATAACCTAATTAACTATTGTCAAAGTAGGCCTATCGGTCCTTACTGTATGTTCGGCAATAATTTCCATTTTTTAGTAGTTACTGATTTGACTGGTTTTTAGCAAATCGCAAGTATTGACGCTTACGATTATGGCCTACTATATATGCAACCGCATAATAAAGTTGTCTGTGGTAATTTTACACGACGCTGCTCTGCGTGGAACATTCTGTCGCAGTTTTCATTGTTAAGTTGCTTTGTTCGAAACTTGAGTATTACAGGATATTAAGTCCTCGGTACGTAAGAACTTAGTAGGACAGTACTGTAGGCCTACATCGGTTTGGATGTGGCCTATGGTTATTATTGGCAACAAATGAACAAAAAACTTATTCATGCTTAACCCTGTTGACCGATCTCGATCTGATTCAATAACACGCTGCTTGTTATCGGTAATCGGTTCATTAGTAGGCATATAGAGGCCGTCCATAAATGACGTCACGCAATTTTGGCCGATTTTTTAACCCCCCTCGTCACACTTCGTCATAAAAGTTACACCCCCTGAAAATGACGTCACAAGCTCTGACCCCCAAATGTACATGGCGAAGGAAAATGGTCCTTCGTGGAACAAATAGGGAGAGCATGAATATTTCAAATCTAACGGTGACCAAATATTTAAATAATTAGAAAATTATTAATAATGGTGCCCCGTATACCGTATACATTAGGGGCCGTCCATAAATGACGTCACGCTATTTTGGCCGATTTTAACCCCCTCTCCCCTCGTCACACTTCGTCATACAAAAAGTCAGACCCCCTCTGAAAATGACGTCACAAAGCTCTGACCCCCAAAACCAATTTCCATGGCGAAGCAAAATGCTCCTTTCATGGAACAAATAGCGAAAGCATGAATATTTTAAAATCTAATGGTGACCAAAATATTGAAATAATTAGAAAATTATTAATAATGGTACCCACGTATACATTAAAATAATTAAAAAAAAAAATAATGAAAATTTAATCCTCAAAATTAGTGCTGTTATGCTATTATTAAAATTAAATTGTTGTTAATTGTTAAATTTAATAACATAGACCTAGTGTGACGTCACACTTCTTAGACCCCCCCACCCCATGTCACACATCGCCCCCTAGGTGCGCGACGTCATTTATGGACGGCCCCCTAGACAACGTGTTGCCTAGCTACCACGATTGTTTACTGCTTAGATAAGAGCGTAGTAGGCCTATACTTTGTCAGGATAATCAGCTGGTTGTTCTCCCGTGCCGTAGCCTACTACCACAATGCAAAACGGATGAAGTTTTACAGTGGTCGGACCCTCAATCTGCAACTTGATCTTCTTATATTTTCAGTGTTTCTATTTCGCAAGCGGTTGACGACCATTCTTTTCTTTGAAAGGCGCTACATAAAATAAACACTCTGCAGCACAGTGGCGTAACGAGGGGGCAGGGGGCGGCCGCCCCGGAAGGCGCAGGACGGGGGGGGCGCAAGAGTGGAATCTGAAAATGTGTTTTTGAAATCAGGTAAAAATTGAAATAGGTTAAAAGTAACTTTTTGTACGTGAGTCTGGGGCGCACGGGCAAGGGGCGCAAAATGATATTTGACAAGTTTATTGTTAAAAACAGAGAAACAGAGAAAAGCAAAAAAAAAAAAAAGGTCATCAGAAATTTTGGCGGAATCATAAAAAATTTTTCAGGAAATTCTTGCCCCAGGCGCACGAACCCCTAGTTACGCCACTGGCATTACAATGGAAATTACTTTTCTTTCGATGCGTGGTTATTATTATTAACTGACAAGGACCTTCTGTCGGATTACGCATGCATGGGTAAATGGAAATTCCCCAATAGACCAGTTTGCAAAACCGAAACCGTTTCGATTTTGAGATGCTGCATTCCTAGCCTATTCTGTTGTTTACCTTTGTATCTTACGAACGCGTACAGGAAAGGTTTTGAATAAGGCCACAGAGGACTTTCCGAAATACAAAAGCAATCTAGAAACTTTTAAAACCGAGACTTGGCTGCAGAGGATTGTAATTCGGCTGCTATTACAATTTGTCGATGGTACAACTAAACGCTATAGCGTCTACGATCAGTGTTTCAGACAACTGAGTAGATAGTAACGGTTGAATTGGAAATTACAGTCGACCTGCATGAGTAGCAAAGATGGGAAGTTAAAGAAGTCATTATTACCTTCATCCTTACGAGGAGTTTCAATTATTGAGGTGCGCAACAGTGTAAGAAGAGTGTTTTAACTCTGACTTAATAGGTTTATGAAGACTTTTTATGCTGTGTCGAATAAGTTTGTGACTTGTGTCTACTAAATATAGACTCAGTTGATATACATAGTGATCAACCTAGATTTTTTTATATACATAAAACTTGGATTATGATCGGCATTGAACTGAAAATTATTCGATCAATATTCAGTCTAGATTCAACCAACAGTAACCCTACATTAATTAAATTATTAAACGTAGATTTGATTTGCAGTTGACCTAGACTCGATCAAAAGTAGCCTACACCTGGGTTAACCTATGACCTAGATTCGATTTGATCTTCAACTGACCTAGCTTTGATCAGCAGTAAACATAGATTTATACCACAGTTGACCTAGATTAAACACATTGAACGTAGATTTATGCTACAGCTGACCTAGATTAAAAAACATTAAACATAGATTTATACTGCAGTTAACCTACATTGAACATAGATTTAATCTACAGTTGACCTTATTTCGGTAAACGTTAAACCTAGATTTGATCTACATTTGAACCAGATTCGATCAACTGTCTGGAGACACGTCTCTCGCAAATCAATGGATCTCATTTATCCCTCTTCCACTCCTTCCCTCGGCTCCAATCGTTCCCCCATTAAATTCTATCTCATCTCGCTGACCCTGGTTGCCTTGGCAACGATGATGTCCATCTCCAGCATCGTGCTGTCGGTCACTCTCTGGGAGAGGTCAAGGTCACTCATCGACGAAGGAAACGGACTTGAAGGTCAGGGACCTAGGACGACCGGAAGTTCAGTGGTCTGCCTGCCGTGCAGTGCCATTCTGGACGCGTCGTCTACGACAGAGCGATTGCTGTCCGAAGTCTTCTTCGCAGGTCACGGATTCGATTCCACGGGAGAGAACGATGGTGGCTTTTCGAGCGGAGACAAGGACACGTGCTGTGCGAAGGGCAGACGTCAGCTTCGGCTGTTGCTAACAATGGTAACTACTAAAAATGGTAATACTAAAATGGTAACTACTATAGAGACCTTTAAATTTGTTCTCACCTTTCTATGCCAATTAATTGTAACTAGGCTACTAAAAAATGGAAATTATTGCCGTCCGTATAATTCTTTTTAAGCATATAGGCCTATCATATATGTCATGCAGTGATGTAGTACTCGAGTCCGGCTTAGGACTCGAGTCCGACTCGAGACCGATTTTTTGTGGACTCGGACTCCGGACTCGAACTTGGCTTGTCACGACTCGGACTTGGACTCGGACTCGAAGCCCCTGGACTCGAATTTGACTCTGTGACTCGGTCTCCGAGTCACAATTTTATCTCGCGATAAAAAGAACGACTTGTATACTTCCTTACTTACGAGTCCAAAATAGGTATTCTAACTAAAGAGCGCATTAGATATCAAAGAGCTCGACGTAGGTGGAGGGTTGGCGTTTAAAGGGCATCAGGTGATCATACCCTACCCTGCCAGAGACGATATTCTTCGGCTCCTGCACTCATCGGAGTTAATGAGTGTATCAGACGCGCCCAAGAGGCTCGTTTGGCAGGGTATTTCTGGATTTGCAGCCGCTGGAAATTCTTCACCGCGATACCCCCCCCCCCCCCAGTAATGGCTAGGCAGAATAAAGCGCCTGAAGATCAAGGCCATCGAGGGGAGATTTGACCCGTTTATAGCGCTTCTGACCTAACGGAATACCCCATTCGCGCAGCAGGGCTGCAGGGCCAGCCGAATGGCAATCGAAAATTAAGCGATTTTGCAGCCCTCTGCGCACGAACCTTAGGAGCCGTAGGCCTAGCATGTATCTAGAAACAGATGTGTTGGCAGCAAAGCAGTATTAAAATACCTTAGTCTAATCTCATTGTTTAGAAATCAGTTTTCAAAGCGTAATTCTTCAATTATTCTTGTAATTAAAATTATGGCTGAGGTCCCAAAGCCAAAAGTTGCAGCGGACAAGCTACATTACATTTACATTATCGCTCTTCAAAAGTAATCTTAAGAGTTTATTAGTTTAAGATTTAGTATGATTGAACTTTCCTGTTACGCGCTTTTATGCAAGATTCTTTTTGTTTAGGCGCGTTGTAAATGGCAGTTTGATCATAATAATAATAATAATAATAATAATAATAATAATAATAATAATAATAATAATAATAATAATAATAATAATAATAATAATAATAATAATAATAATAATAATAATAATAATAATAATAATAATATAATAATATTATAATAATAATAATAATAATAATAATAATAATAATAAATAATAATTCTTCCAGCATAAATGTGCTGTTATTTTTCTATGCCATTAAATTGCGTGTTTCAGTGAATTTTGGTATTGAAGGACTCGGACTCGGACTTGGACTCGATCCTTTGTGACTCGGACTCGGACTCGAGCAACTCTGGACTCGGACTCGACTCGGACTCGGCTTAGGTGGACTCGGACTCGACTCGGACTCGACTAAGGTGGACTCGACTACATCACTGATGTCATGGGCAATATATAGTGGCGCTAATAGTAGTTCTTAAATTAGATTGGATATCACTGAAACAGCCTTGCTTACTGGCTATTACATTGGAGATTCTTACATTACAAATGTCTTTAATTTTCAGTTCTTGAACATACGAGGCCGACACCGACAAGACAAAGACCAGGGTAGGCAACCTTGTGAAAATAATGTCATCATTTATCTCTGTCTATCTGTGTCTATCTGTGTCTATCTGTCCGTATGTATGTCTGTCTTCCATTTTCCAGTCTCTCCGTCCTCTAAGCCGTCCTTGGTTAAACGCATTGGCGTGCCTCTCCATTATCAAATAAGGGGCTGTTGAATTTGTCCTCGTGCAAGATGGATATACCCATTAGGGGTCATTGCATAATTACGTAACGCTCCAGGGTGGGTGGGTGGGGTCCTTGAAAACGTTACGAAACGTTAGGTGGGTGGGTGGGTCGAGCTGAACGTTACGTAAAATGCTTTTATCAACAGTTTAGTTATAAATGAATTTTAAACTAACATCAAATGACACGATGTGATCGAAGTTCAAACTTCGTGCCATTGATTTAAACTTAACTAAAACACGCAATAATATAAATCAAGCATTTATTCAGCATTATTTAAAATTAAAAGTTGAAATTTAATCTGTTTTTATTGGTAAAAATTTAAAGAAAATTTAAATTTTGTAGACAACCATCAACATGTTCAAGAAAAGTAAAGTTAATCATATGCCAGATCTTTACCTAGACCTAACAATAATTACGTAACGCTGAGGGGGGTGGGTGGGTGGGGTCTAGGGAAACGTTACGAAGCGTTACAGGGTGGGTGGGTGGGTCAAAAGCGGTCATTTTCGGCGTTACGTAATTATGCAATGACCCCTTAGGGATGAAACGACTTTCATCATCGCCCGAAATTAAGCTTTGACAGCATGGGCGTATTTAGGGGTGGTTTACGGGTTCAACCCCCTCCCCCAATAAGTTTCCGAAAACTTTTATATGCTTTTACATGCGAAATACTAAAAAACCTGAACTTTGCGACCATTTCCAATGGAACCCCACTCCGAAATCCGAAAACCCCCTCCGACATTTTTGTTTGGTTACGCCCATGTTTGACAGGGCTTATTTATTATTAGAGTATTTATTCAAATTTCATTATTTATTTACTGTCAACTCCGGCGTATCAGGGCCATTCACAGATCTGTCTCCTCATCCGCCATGACTTCAATAGTCCATGCATTTGTCTGTTCCAGAATTGACTATTGCAATTCTTCTCTTAGGCCTATAGGCCTTTCCAAGGTTCGCCTGCTATCCAGTCAATTAAAGTGCTGCTGCCAGATTGATTGCTTCGCCTTCCTTGATTCTCCCATATAATAATACTCGTTTATGATCTCACAACCCGAATTCAGTTTAAAGTTTTTGTCCCAGTCCTTAAGTCCAAATTGGGCATTGCTCTAAATATCTTAGGGATCACATTCGCTCCGTCTCTCTTCAGTTTCTCATCGATCTCTCCGCTGCCTTGGCCAGGCGTACTCTTTTTGTTCCACGAGTAACGAGTTAGGACAACTATGGCCCAAACTATATCTTTTGCCACTATTGGGCCCTCCATATGGAATGCCCTTCCCTCCTTTCTACGTGCTACCATTCTTTCTGGGTCTCTTCCTACAGCCTTCTCCCACCTCACAACCTTCTTCTTCTCTAGGGGTTCTCGCACTGTGAGCGCTACTGAATGGCCACTGCTGTGAGCGGCTCTATATAAATTAACAAATACAATACAATATACAATACAAAATGGTTTGAATGAAGGAGCGTTTGAGAAGAGATGTCTCGTTTTCCCATCGGTGGAAACATCGGTCAATGGAACCCGTTGCATCGTCGATAGAAGACAACAACCTGCTGAAGCCGTTCATCTGACCGGAGCGCGACCCGAATCAACCGCAGGTAGGCTATACCCTAGCTATGTCTATCTCATCTAATCCTAACTAATACGATATAGTAGTATAATCCATAATCTAATCTCATGCAGTCGGTTCCGAGTGTTATCCCACCTATAATCATCATCATAATCGTCGTCGTCGTCATCATAATTTTCATCATTTACAACGACAACATAATTATATGCATACTATCATCATCAATCGTCGTCGTCGTCCGCTGAACACTTCCTGGTTTAGGAGGAAATCTATTCATACTAATAAAAGTAACCAAGGCTGTATTTATAGCTAGTGTTAATTCACTTGTTAGCATTAGGCCTAGGCCTATACGAAGAGCAATATACCGTTCCATGGAACTGTACGGTTAAGACTTAAGAGAACAGTGGAGGCGCCAGGATTTCAGGTTGGGGAGGGGCTAAAGCTCCAAGCCCTTCCCTTTTGTCCCCTCCTGCCTGTGATTTGCAGTGATTTCCACTATTTTTGGGGGGCTGAGCCGCAGTTAGAGGGGGCTAAGTCCCCCTATCCCTCTGGCGCCGCCACTGTAAGAGAAACATTTGAACAATCATACAATGTAGGCTACATGTTTTTCTATATTACCGTATTATGGCCTCGACCCTGCTCATATTTTCAATGAATTGGTCGGGTGAGAGCCTTCGTAATCGTTCTCCAAACTTCTGAAGAGCCACTCGAAAGCCAGACGCTGGAAACCAGCTTATACACTAGCGCCATTTAATGTCTCCGTGTACGGACCATATCATAGGGTAGAGCTGTACCGATTAAACGGTCATACGCGTAATCCGGCCGATTATTAGAATAATCGGGTATCGGCAGAAATAATCGGTTAATGGGTGCCGATGTCAAAATTGTGTTATAATTTAATAATTTTACTTGAATTATTGTATATTCCAAGTTTTTTAATCGATTTTCATCTATCGTTTTACGTCCCATATTATTTAGGCCTACGCATTAAAACATATCGTTAACAACTTCCTAACTTAATTTAAACGTCCACCCTTATTAGTTGTGACGATAGATTACTGGTTTATGTTTCGGAACCGAACATTAATTTTTTACTAAGCAAATAATGAAATATTCGGTCTCATAATGGGTATTGGCAATTTGATAATCGGCTATACGCGGTATCAGTATCGGCAATTTATTAATCGGCTATACACGGTATCGGCATAATCGGCAAAAAGCGATATCGGTACAGCTCTATCATAGGGTCGTTGGAATGGAAACTGGACTGGACGGATGCATTTGTCATAGGGTCTACTCCTTCCACCGATAACAGGACAGACGGTGTACTGGAGTGGACCAACCCGAGTGTTTTGCAAGGGCACATGGAGAACACCGACGGCCGTCTGACCTGCCGGAGCGAAGGAGGAGTTTATTTCGTCTACAGCCAGGTCTACTTCGTTGAATACGAAGACGATGTCAGGACTTTTGGCGATGAAAGGACGTCTAACGAAGCTGTCAGCGTCTATATAAACAGGTGCCTTGATCTCTTTGTGTATCTGACTGTGTGGCCTGAATGTGCGCCCAACTGTGACTGAAGAAGGTACAGTTAACATAACATAACAAGTTTTTATGTGGTTCAAATGAATAGCACTAAACCGGTCCATGGAACAGTTTAGAGTTTAGACAAACACTTTTTTACATAAACAGGTGCCTAAAACCATTGCAAATTAACCTGGAACGCTTAATAGTCCGATTTTCCTAGAGTCCGATTTTCCTAGCTTCCTCTTAAAAGCTGTGATAGTTAGACTATAGGTATAATGTTTGTGTATTATATCACTGGAAAACTATAACCGATTGGTTAGGGTGCTGCTCACCTTGTAACTGGAGAGCACGGGTTTGAGCCCCTCCCCTTAGACGGGTTACTGTGTAGGAATCTTGGGCAAGGCCTTTGACTGATGCTTGGTCATTTAAGATAGTGGCGTGATAATAATAATAAAATAATAATAGCAGTAACAATGACAACAACAGCATTATTTTGTGTCCGTGTCTGTATCTGTAACTGTCTGCGTCGGCAACAGCGCGCCTCTATCTCTGTCGACTGTCCGTGCCTTAGTCAGTCTGTCTGTCCTTCTACCTCTGTGTCGCTAGTTTGTGTCCGTATCTCTATCCGTTCTATACCTACCAGCGACACCTGGTGACAAAGCGTGTGAAACTAGCGTCGACTCTCTTGCACCTGCTCTGTCGGCATCCCTTTGAAGTGTCGCCGACGACTCTGTCCGTTCGCCTATACGTGTCTGTCTTAGTTGTCCGTGTCATTGATAGCGCGTTTATATCTGTCGGTCATTGTCGGTGTCCGTCTAAGTATTACTCTCCCACGCCTACGCG
The DNA here is from genome assembly GCA_020284085.1 of Aporrectodea caliginosa. Taxonomy (NCBI): domain Eukaryota; kingdom Metazoa; phylum Annelida; class Clitellata; order Crassiclitellata; family Lumbricidae; genus Aporrectodea; species Aporrectodea caliginosa. The sequence goes on along the minus strand of JACEVL010000384.1, from coordinate 241,932 downwards.
AGCCGGCGCCTGTCGTGGATCGATCGTGTGAAATTAACGCGACTTAAACTTTAATAATTAGACCACCGTCGCGACAATCGCGATCGATAGGCGGCGCTCCTATCGTCTGTCGATAAAATGGCGTCCTACCAATATGGCCGAAAACCGGAAGTAACCCCGAGTTATACACGGGCGTTACAGAACGATGCTGGCTTTTCGAGCGCGGACAAGGACACGACGTGCTGTGCGAAGGGCAGACGTCAGCTGCGGCTGTTGCTAACTATGGTAAGTTGGTAACTACTAAAAATGGTAATACTAAAATGGTAACTACTGGAGACCTTTTGTTCTCACCTTTCTATGCCCATTAGGCTAATAATTGTAACAACTAAAAAATGGACATTATTGCCGTCCTTATAATTCTTTTAAGCCTATGTCATAGGCAATATTAAATATGGTAACTATGGTAAGTTGGTAACTACTAAAAATGGTAATACTAAAAATGGTAACTATATAGGGTGTCCAATAAGTTCGTGAACGATTTTGCTTGCAGAAAGCAGAAAATTTATGCAACATACATTAATAATGCTTATGTCATTTGAAAGAGCTGTATGTCCCGAAACCAAAAAGTGTAAAAAGTGTGAGGTTTTTGCAATGAGATATTATTATCATCGCTAGAGCCCGTATGACGTATGTTTCCTTCAGGTCTCGGCGAAGCCACAATCGCTAAGCGACCTTGACCCATCGGCTATACATTCTAAATATAGATATCGATGTTTACTTAGGGTAGCCTATCACAGCTGATGTTGCACTGTGAAATTAAGCTTGCCTGACGTCAGCCAGCGCTCATTAACATAACTGGTGACGTGTCCACGCAATAAACGTCGACGATGACGTCGATTTCTCGATCATGTGCATGTCATTCTAACGGAAACAGTTGCAAAAACGACCTTGGCCCTTGAGGTATACGTTTTGAATCGGCGGCTTCAAAAATAACGGCCGATAATCCCTCTAGTGATATATTTATATATTATACACCTCTATGGGTTTTTGCAACTAGGAAATGACGTCATCAATTTATGCTGAGAGGCTATTTTTAGCGAATTTTACGCAGTTCGCGATCGTTTTTCGTAAACAAACTCGGAAATGGGCAAAATAGCAGACGTTCAGTTACGCTCGAAAGCTGCTATTCTTGCTCAAGAAGGATATTCATATTCCGTTATAGGCCATAAATTAGGACGATCGAAAGGTTGGGTTGCAAAATGGGTTGAAAGAAGCAAGCAAGGCGAGTTAGGCGATCATGCACGATGCGGTCGACCAAAGATTTTGACACAGGCTGCTATTAAAATAATCAAAAAGGCGAAATACAGACGAGGATTTGGATTGAGACAGATAGAAAAATCTCTCAAGGCAGGTGGACTGAAGGGCAACAAACAAACAATCAGAAATTACATGAAAGTGGAGTTCAAGTGGAGAAGTTGGAAACGCAGAAAGACGCCATTGCTAACAGACGCTCAGAAGAAAAACGGTTGTTATTCGCGCGGCAGCATAGACATTGGAAATTCGAAGACTGGTCTAATGTTTTGTTTAGTGACGAATCGCCGTATCAAGTGTTCTATGTTCCAAACTCACCCAATGACACCGTTTGGGGTTTGCAAGAAGAAAATGTTCCTGTCGCCTCGCAGGTCAAGTTTAGTCCGACTGTTCTTGTGTGGGGAGGTATGACAGACTCAGGATTAACGCGACTACATTGTACCTCAGCATACATCAATTAACTCGGAGTATTATATCAATAACATTTTAAAGAAGGAATTGAAACCAGTTTACGACAGACTGGACACTTCTGGAACGATCTCGAAACGACGACTTTTCACTGACAACGCCGTTAGCGTTTTCCAGCAGGATGGTGCGCGAGCACATACATCTGCTGTTTCGCGAGCATGGCTGAACGAAAATATTCCTAACTACATTGAAAACTGGCCTCCAAACTCTCCTGATCTCTCACCGATTGAAAATCTCTGGAGTATACTGTCAAGCAGTGTCTACAAAGATCCTGAACCAAAAACTCCTGCTCAGCTAAAACGTCGTTTGCGAAAAGCATGGAATTCGATATCGCTTGAAACTTTGCACAACCTCATCGAATCTTTGCCCAGACGAATGAAAGCTGTTATAGCCAGCAAAGGCAACACTATTGCCTATTAAATGGTACAATAATTATTGATTTTTGTTGTGTAGTTTTTTTTAACAAACTAGCAAAATCGTTCACGAACTTACTGGACACCCTGTACTATAGAGACCTTTTGTTCTCACCTTTCTATGCCCATTAATAATTGTAACAACTAAAAAATGGACATTATTGCTGTCCTTATAATTCTTTTAAGCCTATGTCATAGGCAATATTAAATAGTGGCGCTAATAGTAGTTCTTAAATTAGATTGGATATCACTGAAACAGCCTTGCTTACTGGCTTTTAGGCCTACATTGGAGATTCTTACATTACAAATGTCTTTAATTTTTAGTTCTTGAACATACGAGGCCGACACCGACAAGACAAAGACCAGGGTAGGCATCTTGTGAAAATAATGTCATCATTTAAATTTTATCTGTCTATCTGTGTCTGTCTGTCTGTCTGTATGTATGTCTGTCTTCCATCTTCCAGTCTCTCCGTCCTCTAAGCCGTCCTTGGTTAAACGCATTGGCGTGCCTCTCCATTATCAAATAAGGGGCTGTTGAATTTGTCCTCGTGCAAGATGGATATGCCCATTAGCGATGAAACGACCTTCATCGCCCGAAATTAAGCTTTGACAGAATGGGCGTATTTATGGGTGGTTTACGGGTTCAACCCCCCCCCAATAAGTTTCCTAAAAAAGTTATATGCTTTTTACATGCGAAATACCCAAAAACCCTGAACTTTTGCGTCCATTGCCAATGGAAACCCCTCGAAATCTTAAAACCCCCTCCGAAATTTTTTTATCGCTATGCCCATGTTTGACAGGGCTTATTTATTATTAGAGTATTTATTCAAATTTCATTATTTACTTGCTTTCAACTCCGGCGTATCAGGGCCATTCGCAGATCTGTCTCCTCATCCGCCATGACTTCAATAGTCCATGCATTTGTCTGTTCCAGAATTGACTATTGCAATTCTTCTCTTAGGCCTATAGGCCTTTCCAAGGTTCGCCTGCTATCCAGTCAGTTAAAGTGCTGCTGCCAGATTGATTGCTCGCCTTCCTTGATTCTCCCATATAATGCTCGTTTATGATCGATCAATTGCACTGGCTTCCTCTCACAGCCCGAATTCAGTTTAAAGTTTTGTCCTAGTCCTTAAGTCCAAATTGGGCATTGCTCTAAATATCTTAGGGATAACATTCGCTCCCTCTCTCTTCAGTTTCTCATCGACCTCTCCGCTCCTTGGTCAGGAATACTCTTTTTGTTCCACGAGTTAGGACCACTATGGCCCAAACTAGATCTTTTTGCCACCATTGGACCCTCTATGGAATGCCCTTCCCTACTTTCTACGTGTTACCATTCTTTCTGGGTCTCTACCTACAGCCGTATACTCAAAACCTTCTTCTTCTCGCACTGGGAGCGCTACTGAATGGCCACTGCTGTGAGCGGCTCTATATAAATTAACAAATACAATACAATATACAATACAAAATGGTTTGAATGAAGGAGCGTTTGAGAAGAGATGTCTCGTTTTCCCATCGGTGGAAACATCGGTCAATGGAACCCGTTGCATCGTCGATAAAAGACAACCTGCTGAAGCCGTTCACCTGACCGGAGCGCGACCCGTATCAACCGCAGGTATAGCCTACCCTTTGCAGGGTGAGAATTGCCGGGGTTTGGGGGTTCAACGCCCTATAGTCTTTCTTAGGATCCCATATAGTAAAGTCTACATTTCACACTCAAACTGCACATAAATCAACGTCTAACCCCCCCCAAGTTATTTTTTTACAATTCCCATACTGACCCTATGTCTATCTCATCTATCCTAACTAATGCGATATAGGCTATAGTCTAATCCAATCAAGTATAGGCCTAATCCACAATCTAATCTAATACAATCGTTTCCGAGTGTTATCCAACCTATAATCATCATCATAATCGTCGTCGTCATCATAACTTTCATAATTTACAACGACAACATATATGCATAGGCTACTTTATCATCATCATCGTCGTCGTCGTCCGCTGAACACTCCTAGTTTAGGAGGATTATCTATTCATACTAATAAAAGTAACCAGGGCTGTATTTATAGCTATAGTGTTAATTCACTTGTTAGCATTATAAAATTATGAAGAGCAATATACCGGTCCATGGAACTGTACAGTTAAGAGAACAGTGGAGGTGCCAGGATTTCAGGTTGGGGGGGGCTAAAGCTCCAAGCCCTTCCCTTTTGTCCCCTCCTCCCTGTTATTTGCAGTGATTTCCAACTTTTTTGGGGGGCTGAGCCGCAGCCGCAGTTAGGGCCGCCATGGACTAAGCCCCTCTGATCATCTGGAAACCGGACTCGGACCTCCCTCGGACTACTCTTTTTGGACAACCCTTCTGACTTCTCCAAACGCTGAAGAGCGCTGGTGAATAAGCTGGTGCCCACTAGCGCTTTAATGTTCCGAGTGGCGCTTTAGAAGCTTTGGAGTTTACGATTACTATCCCCGATTATGGCGCCGCCACTGTAATGAGAAACATTTGAAAAATCATACAATGTAGGCCTACATGTTTTTCTATACTACCGTATAATGGCCTCGACCCTGCTCATATTTCAATGAATTGATCGGGTGAGAGCCTTCGTAATCGTAATCTCCAAACTTCTAAAGCGCCACTCGAAAGCCAGGCGGAGAAAACCAGCTTATACACTAGCGCCATTTTTTAATGTCCCCGTGTACGGACCATATCATAGGTTCGTTGGAATGGAAACTGGAGTGGATGGATGCATTTGATTTATAGGTTCTGCTCCTTCCACCGATAACAGGAGGACAGACGGTGTACTGGAGTGGACCAACCCGAGTGTTTTGCAAGGGCACATGGAGAACACTGACGGCCGTCTGACCTGCCGGAGCGAAGGAGGAGTTTATTTCGTCTACAGCCAGGTCTACTTCGTTGAATACGAAGATGACGTTAGGACCAGTGGCGATGAAAGGACGTCAAACGAAGCTGTCAGCGTCTACATAAACAGGTGCCTTGATCTCTTTGTGTATCTGACCGTGGCCTAAATGTGCGCCCAACTGTGACTGAAGGTACAGTTAACATAACAAGGTTTTAAGTGGTTCGAATGAATAGCACTAAACCAGTCCATGGAACAGTTTAGACAAACACTTTTTTACATAAACAGGTGCCTAAAACCATTGCAAATTAACCTGGAACGCTTAATAGTCCGATTTTCCTAGAGTCCGATTTTCCGAGCTTCCTCTTAAGAGCAGAAAAAGCTGTGATAGTGAATACAGGTATAATATTCGTCACTGGGAAACTATAACTGATTGGTTAGGACGCTCACCTTGTAGTGCAGAAAGCACGGGTTTGAGCCCCTCTCCGTAGACGGATACTGTGTAGGAATCTTGAGCAAGTCCTTCCGACTGATGCGTAATAATAATAATTAAAATAATAATAACAAAAATAGTAATAATAATATCTCTGTCTGTCTGTAATGGAGGTACCATGGTACCATCTGTCTGTATTTTGCGTCGGGATAACAGTTTATTCCCCGGCACAATAATATATCAAGTTGGCAAGAGCCGGGTTGTTTGGTAAGCTTTGGTGCCAGGGTAGAACTGCATGTAGGCCCTATATATGTGACATAAATGTAAAGGTTGCCTCCAAGGGAATTGTTGAAATGAATTTCTCTTCTCCTTAGGTTCGTTAATCAGACGAGGACTGAGGTTCTGACGGAACGCTCAGAGGCCCGGTGTTCGAGATCGACCTTGACGTCTGCGTCCCTCTGCGAGTACACCATCTACGCAGGGTCCCTCGTCGAACTGGCAGCGGGGGACTCCGTCTACGTGACTGTTTCCCATCCCACCTTGGTCAATGGCGACACCAAGGTCACGTACTTCGGACTACAGAAGGTCACGTGACATTCAGTTTAGAAGGGCACAAACTTTGACCTTTGATGTTCTTACGAAACTACACAGAACTATGAGACTGTTGCGAAAATTGCATAGCATAGGCACCGTAACGGACCTAGATTCAAATCCTTTGAAAACTGTTCAAAGAGCTTTCTCTCATTGTAATTTAGTAATTTCTATTGTGCCGGTTGTCTACTGTACAAGACATCTACCGATGGCGCACCAAAACCAAGCCATGATCAGGTCAATATCTACAAGATCAGTTCATAAGATGGAGAAAAGACCGAGCAGCCGGTGGTTGGTGAGCAATTCCAAAGAGGGAAGCTTCAAGCTGAGAACGAAATGACACAAGTGATTGAGCAGAGCGGACAATTACACGAAGAGAGTTCCAAAAAGTAGGTCCAGCAACCGTAAAAGATCGTTCACCAAGCACAGATCTTGTTTTAGGTATGACCAAAGATAATCAGATGACCTTGTTGAATCATGATACGTCTTGGGCAAAGGACTGATTTTAGATATTGTGGCTGGCCGGATTAAAGTCAACTCTGAGCCCCAATTTTAAACTAATTCTTTGCTGAACAGGAAGCAAATCCAAAATTTAGCCAATGCAAAGATTTAAGCAAATTTAAACATGTGAAGTTTTCACTCCATGGAATATTTCTTCCTCTCCCTCTTGAATACTTGTAGTTCTTTCCCCTTTAAAAAATGCTTCAATGTGCTTAAACATTTAACGAAGTGCTAATTAAAAACGTTTTTAACGATAATAATGGTAATAATAATAGCATGAAAATCAAATGGACACTGTGAATCGTGAGCTTTTCATTCAACTTGAAAGACATTCACATATCTTAAGTAGTCCATTACAAAGATACACTCGCAAAATTTAATGACAGACTTCAACACAAGAAACTTGGCCCGACACAAGAACCTCGGCCTCTGACACAAGAAAGTCAGCCTTGACACAAGTAACTCGGCCTGTAACACAGTGGTTCCCAAACTTTGACCCATGGCCCAAAAGTGGCCCACCAGCTGTTTTTTGGTGGCCCATCAAACCTTTCTCAGTGCTGGAAAATTGACATCGACACCCTGGCTTCTAAGCATCAATAACTGATGCGTTTAACTGTACCAACATGTACTGAATTGTAAACTGTGCAAGCCTACAGTGGATTTTTCCCAATTCACATGAATTTCTCCGTTAAACTGAAATGTTTCAGTTGCAACATGATTTTTTTGGGACAATTTAAATTTAAGAGCCTTTACTTAATTTTATCTATTCCTTGGAAAACATCTTTGTAGTAAAGATGCATGGCCTGCTTTGAGTTACACAAAAACTAGTTTTCGGCCCTTGGTGCAAAATGTTTGGGAACCACTGGCTGAACATCTTCACCACATCATCAGTTAACTCACAAAAACAAACAGCATATACCACAGATCCGAATAGGAAGGTACAATTTACAGCATGGCTCATCCAAGCAACAACCTACTCTGGTTACTAATAACATCACTCAGGTTCATCAAATTGTAAGCCCAGGTAAAGTAAGGTAAGGTTATGCAAAGTAAGGAACAGCTATCCAACTATCTATACCTGCAAAAGCGAGGTAACTAACACATGGTAGCCAATACCACTGACGAACACATCGACCTGTAAAGGTAAGGCAACCGAAACCAGTTATCAAGGTAACTGACAACCAATACTATCAGCAGATCATTCCACTGTGACAGCAGCAACATATGGTAATCTGGCTTAACAAATACCATTCACAGATCCAACCACTCATGAAGGCAAGATGAACAAGGTGAAGTTTCGGTTAGGTAAGGTAACAGCTTGTTTATTGCAAGTCCCGAATGACCTCACTGATCACAGTGATCAGCCACCAATAAAGACATACTGAAGTTCTTCAACATAAAACTTGTCGCTCGACAACTTGAAATCAAACTTTGCACTAACTACATAACTGCTTAGCATCAACTGAACTAAAAGCAACTTCTTGCGCACTCTGCTGTGACGGCAAGTTGAGATTTTCGTTGTAAATGATGTATTTTAAACATTGTACTTTCAATGAATTCTTCCTCTATGGCCTAAAATTTATACAGTGCCACAATAAACCTAATAATGCACTCAATTCATTTGATGGCTACCAGGGGCAGAGTCAGTTTCTAAAGTTGAGGCGGTAAAACGAACAGTGGAGCCCCGGGCATATGCGAAAAAAATCAATTAAGAAAAAGTCAGCCTGTCAAATTTCGGGTATGACAAATTTCAGGGTGTGTCATATTTTAGGGGTGCCAAAATTACTTTTCCCAACTGAATCCGCCACTCAGCCCTAACAAATTTACTACGTAGCCAAAACCCAAGACATTTCTGAAGGGCATCCAAATAGGATATAAGCCTCTCTATAGCAGTCATTTCAAAGCCACACGTTAGATGCAAGGACCAAAGTGCAAACCAAGAGATACCTCTCCAGAAGAGTGAAAACAAGGAGTACAGACTGCTGTAGCAATGATTAATAATACCAAATCTAACCTAAAACCGTCAGCAAATATTTACTTAAACTCGGATGTAGTTCCGCCAATTTCAATTTAACACCAGCGAATATTTACTCACTGCACCCAGATATGCTTCAGCCAATATAATTAAAATTTACCACCATTGGCAAATGCACGCTTAACACTACCAGTAACTGCTTGCTCGTTACACCCAGAAGCTCTACAGCCAAGTTTAGTTTAACATCATCTCTACACCACCACTCACCATACAATTTGAGCTTAATAGCATTGGCGCAATGCCTTTTCGCTACATAGATGAATGCATGTCAACCACGTTTAACCTAATGCCGTCAAGCAAATGCTTTTGTTAAACAATAATTACGTATCATTCTAGTTATCGTGGCACGTTAGAATTGGACGAGACTTCACACGAAACAGACCTGCGGGAAGTCTCAGATTCCAATCCGCACCAAGTCATCTTAAAAAGTAAACACGCTAACCAACTACTACGCTGTAACGTAAAAACTTAAACACTGGCTCTACATAAATGTGCCATTATGCTATTGTATGAAACAGGGAGTACGTATGAGAGCATTCGGATCTCAGTGACCGAATACTCGAATGCTTCAATGTATCAATATTCAAAACCAAAACGATAAATGATCAAAACAGAAATCACAGCTCCATGCATATATACAGAACAGCATTTTGTTCAGCACTGCACAACAGGTTACACCAATTTAAACATTCAAAATGGCGACTGCACACGGCTCATTAAACATTCAAAATGGCGACTGCACACAGCTCATTAAACATTCAAAATGGCAAATGTGTACAGCTCATTAAACAATCAAAATGGACAATGCACACAGCTCATTAAACATTCAAAGTCGTCACTGTGCACAGCTCATTAAACATTCAACACTGCCTGAGAATTATTCAGGCCTGACGCCAGATACTATAATTAGGTTGCCACTGTTACGGATGGTGACTTCATTAAGGCTTATGAGAAAAAATGAAACTGTGTTTGCCAGTAATCTCAAGAGCAGCTTTGTTTTAGAATTTAACGTGGGCGACATATTACGTCTATTATTAAGTGCATTACCACTTTCTTACCTAGCCACAGGTGTAAAAACTAACACCATAAATTTATTACCCATCCATCCACAGCCGAACTAACTCACTCCTTCTCACCTGGGTGATCAGCTGTTACCAAGTACATGAACAGCTCAAAAACCAGGACCAACAATCCCACATAAAACCAAAACCAGTGTTAATGGTCCAGTCATAAGCCACCAGCAAACAAAGAGATTTAACACAATGCAACCATACAAAACTATCCTAACTGATTCTACAGCTAATACTGTTCAATCCTATCTCCAAATACAATATGGGCAAAAACTCCCGTACGCTGAGACGTTGCAATTTCAAACTCAGACTAAATAAGCTATTTCTGCATAAGGCGCAGAATTACACAAAAGTTTCAAACTAAGACTAAATGGCCCGTGTGAAATACGTGGTTAACTCGGGTTTTATAAAATGCGGTCAGGAAAAGGAAAAGCTTAGTAATACTGTGTTACGACAGTTTACTGCTCCAAGTTAACTGGCACTTCTATGAAGTGAGACATCTAAACTTAATGCTCCAAGTCTAACTGGTGTTTCTATAATGCGAGGCATCTCAAACAGAACAAAGCACTGTTTCAGAAACTAAACTATAGATACATCGTCAAGCTATGAAATCCCCTATCCATTGCCAGTAACAACATCCGAAATGGTATCACAAAAATCAGGAAGACTCAGAAAACCGTTAAAGAAATCTCCACACAAAAGTACTTGAAATTATCGGCATTAACCATCAAGTACATGTCTGACATTGGTCTATAAACAATCAATGCAGCTAGTTCTTCTTACTCTGCCAGCATTTCTTTGGACAATAGATGGGACCCAAGTGGGCTCCATATGGGAGAATATGGGTACATATATGCTCCATGTGGTCAAGCTGGCAGAGTTACATCATACTCAATCAATACAAGTCATGGAAGGAAAACTTATCCACATAGGACCAGTCGCGGCCCACAGCCGACAATGCGCACGCATAAACGTTTGTAAACAATAAAAATAATATTAAACTGCTTTGCTCAAGCAGGGCCAAAAGCAAACAAAGTCACATCAGGTAATTAAAGACTCATTAATTACATGTCACTATGGACACAAGTCTTCAGAGGTTTGGTACAAAGACTTGAAGGTGTAACGGTTTCAAAAGAGCTATACAAATGAATAAAGCCAGATAGGTGCATACAAGGATCTACAAGTAACAGATAACAACAGTCATCCCGACATATTTCATGTCCTGTTTAATCTAATCTAATCCTTCTATGACCTCATTTATGACCTTACTGTGACTTCTATTCTGACCTTACTGTGACTTTTATTAAGACCTTACTGTAACTTCTATTTCGCCATTTCCACAATGCACAAAGCATTGGTCAACTCAATTGAAGCTGTAGCCAAAAGCAGCAATCCACTTTAATAGCCTGGTTGAAACATCAGACAGTAAAAATAAACAAAAATTTCTCCTCTTCTGGATCGACTAGAAAACCTAAAGATTCACAAATCAAACGAAATGTTGCTACGACAGGTAGCTCGCTGTAACATAACGTAAGACTACACAACGTTTTTAATTTATATAGCGCCACATCACTGCATCAAAATGTTCACGGAAACACGTCCTTTCTGTACAGCCAAAGAACTTTGTACATCTATAACGTCAATCATAAGAGCCATGTTTATGCGCCTCAAACAGCTTTTCAAAAGATGTTCAGCAAATAATCAGGTGCAAATACACATATAAACATATGCCCACAACAAATGAATTTTATTCATAGTCAGATGAATCAAAACATCGAGTAAACACACAAAACTGAAAGGCTGAAGATTATTTTTCCAGATATGATCACAAGTACGAAACAATTATGCAGCATTCGTTACTAAAACTATATTGTTTATGCATGAACGGAACTGATTATAGTACTCAAGGCATACGATTAATCCAGATATGCAAGAGCAAACATTGCATTTACATAACAGATACATATGTGAGGTGCTCCATCAAAATCAGCCACGTTGCATTTTTCTCTAAATGAGATTCTTTCATTTTATTTTACAATGTGCAAGCACATTTCTAACAAAGCAAAAATTATTAAGATATCTTCAGTAGAACCTGAGATATGCTAATTTTAAGCATTATATCATGAGAATACCGAAATCAAGAAAATCGCCATAATTGTATACACTAGAAAGTATGGTAATAATGAAGCTAGTTTTGGAATTCCTGCAATGATTGCTTGGTTTTTGAAAAATAAGGTTTTAACATTAATAAATATAAAAATAGACCTTCACAGCTTTCTGTACATGTAAAACAGGCTACAGCCATTTGCTAGATGGCAATAGAAGAAGGCATTATAGTTGCATTAAAAATGGTTGTTTTATTTAATTTTTCGTCAGGATCTTCAACAATAATGTGATTTTAGCAGATTAAAATGCAAATTTTTTCATCCAAATAATTTATTTAATAAAGTAATAATTACGTTACACGAATCTGATTCAAATTCAAAACATCAAAACACACAATTTTAATACTGCAGATCATTTTTGGCCATTTTCTCTAAATTGTATTTTTCGACATGCGCCTGGTTTTGATAGAGCACCTCATATATAGCATTGTTCATTTTCAGATTTTTTATGCAATTAAGTCTTAAGATACAGCAATCACATGTGCATAAGAACTATACCGAAGCATTCTTCATTCTTAATTTTTTTTCATGTAATTGAACGGTTTAGTTAATTGAAAGCTGACAATTACTAAATGTACATCAGCAAATATCTCGAGAACAGTGAACTACACACAGAATTTTTCACTTCAAATTATACACTTTACGTAAAACTGAACTGGTTAAACAAAGGCTCGTGATTACTCCAGACACATCGGAGCATAACAATAGATGCAACTTCTCATCCTTAGATTATTTTTTGCGACAACGACGTTTCTGCAGCCGAAAATTGATTCTACCATCGTGTGCTGCGTTACAAAGCAAGCAGACAACTCAAAACTCAGACAACAACGTAAGCAACGGCTCCTGGAATCCAAAGAACGTCTCCACAGACAGCAAGGCAGACTATAAACGATAATCGCAAGCCTCGGACTTTCCATCGCAACACACGTCAATGTCATGCTGGTTCCAAATGAACGCCTTTCCATATACTGGATCCCTGCTACAAGCGACCATATCCGTTGTATCAGCCAAGACAACGCTTCTTCCGGTTGCTTGAAACAACAAACTGTGCAGCAATGTAGGCCCATCAAAACGAAATGCGTCGTAAGGTGTCACAGCGAAATCGCTCTTCATCAGTGTCTGTAGCTGCTCTGTGACGACATGACGCGAGCACGAGTGCGAGACGTTGGAAGTTCTCCGAAAACCCTAGAGCTGTCGCCGTGGATACTGCGAGCCAGAGCCTGGATGGAAGCGGCCATGCTCTCGGCATCCTTCGGAGCAGGGTCGTAGTCCTGAAGAAAAGATAATCTCAAAATTACGAAACAAAAATTAGCAGAAAAATTATCTTACAACATCACTCATGCTGTATTGATAATACATTTTAAAAAGTAATTCTGACCAGTGAAAAGACTGATCTCTTTTAACCGCTTAACCGCCATAATGCCGGATATATCCAGCGCCAGCTAAAAATCCTCACACCTTAGCGCCGGATTAATCCGGCATGAACATAATGACTCGGGCATAGTGCTGGGTGGCGTATTTCATGAAGTATGGCGCATATTATATTAGCAGAGGATGTCATAGGCTATATTTGGACGGAATTTTTTTAACCCCGGCTACTTCCGGTCTGATCGCTATGCAACCGGTGACGTATAGTAAAAGTACAAAATGGCGAAACGGAAGTTTACAAGCGAAGAAGTCTTACAAGCAGTTTTAGGACCCGCAAACATCCATGGATGTGATATTACCGGCAGACTGCAAGAACTTTGGCATTACTGAGATGATTGTTATATATCTTGCACTTCCTCTACTGGACAGTGGTCGTACAGTGTACAATGTATACATGGACAACTGGTACTCCAGCTGTCGGTTGTATGACTACCTACACTACAGACAGACAATGGCCTGTGGAACAATAATAGATCTGAGTAAATATGTGCTGTTATGTTGGTTTATAGGTGATCAGCAAATGTCAAAAAATAATTACGCAACTAACAATAAGCCACAAAAATTACGTTATTTTTACCAATATGGTGCGGCGCCCGGATTTCTTGGCTTGCGGCGGTTAAAGGGTTAAGGCTTCTAAGGTAAACCTCACAAGTATAATTAATAGAATTAACTAAACCGTTTTAAGACCTTTTAGAGTCCTGGTTACCGTTTGGCCAATTATCGCAAAAGTCGTCTACTTTCTTCTGTAAGTGTTATAAAAACTGTCATCATTATACTACGAGATGCTACAATACATAAACACTGCTGTAACATGTGTCTCTCCACCTCTGGGCAGTGATATATATAACATAATACTACATAAAATAGCGATATATAGTGCCTCTAAGTAGTTTACTTGAAGGGGTGCTATATAAATTCCTGAATGAATATACCGCTTTTAAGAGGTACTTCTGAATGCGCTGTACTGTAAGTCTTGACACCCCGCACTACACTACAATACGACACAAAAACAAATGGCTGATGCTTACAACTTCATCACTGATGTCGATATTGTGTGAGATTTGACGACCCCACTGCGGGACGTTGATTGGAACAGAAGTCGAGAAATTATTTCCCGTTCCATTTCGCTGTGTCATTCCGACATCCTCGGCTGCACTGCTGTCTACAAGCAACAAGAAATTTACACATTCCGTTAAAATTCTTTTTCAACGTTTCTTGTTCACTAAAATCAAATGCAATGTATAGTGATCACACCACTTTTACCCCACACTTGCACCGACCCTGGAAGGATTGCTGGGCGAGTCGGCCGAAATGATCTGGCATACCGAGGCTGATCACACAACTAAGTTGCTAAACTGCACTGCTAGTCAGCACCTCATCAACACCAAGCAACCACCTTGCTATCGTTGTCTTACTTACCATTTCTATCAACAACACCATGCAACCACTAATATAATTTGTCTTGCTTACCATCAGCATCATCAACACCTTGCAACCACCGTTATATTGTTGTCCAATTTACCACCGGTTCCATCATCAACACCAAGCAACTACCTTGCTATAGTTGTCTCACTTACCATCCGTATCATGACGTTCATCTTCGTCGGACTCGGAGAATGGTGGCTGAGTTGGATCATCCTGGAAGCCGGGATCGTACTGGAACACTGTCAGAAACAAAGCAGAAATGTGAGGTATATGGTAGCTATGGTACTTTGTGAGTTCGTTTGTAAAGGTAAGGTTATGGTACAGCGAGACAGAGAATGACATAGTAGAGCATGGTAGATTAGCTTAGGTTAGGTAGTCATTAGCAAAAGATATTAGAAATTATGATATATTAGATATCATAATATATTTATATCACAAGATATAATAAGCCATTATCATTATCATCATCATCATCATCAGCATAATCCTCACGAACATCATGATCATAAACCTCAAGAACATAACGATCATAATCATCACGAGCATTACGATCATAATCATGATGATCATCAAAATTATCATTGACACAATCATCATCATCATTTTTCTTCGTTTCTCTTTTCTTCAGAACAATCCCATACAGCAGGGATGGCCAACCCGCGGCCCGCAGGCTAAATGATTGGCAGCCCGCATGGCCCCTTTCTAAATAATTTATTTCTCATTTGGCACCTACTTACTTGTCCGACAACTACAATACTGCATAATAATGATGTCTAAAACGCTACAAGATTTAGTGTTGTAAGATTTAGTGTTGTAAGTTGTAGTGACCAAATGTAGTCGTACCTTGTAAAATATGCAATAAACATTTGTATTTCTTTCGAGGCAGTGAGGACAAACATTTTGCGGCCCGCCGTGTGCTTACCAACAATCATAGTGGCCCGTAGGCCAAAAAAAGGTTGGCCACCCCTGCCATACAGCAACTGTCGTAACAACACTAAAACATCACAATCATTGACTTGTCACAGAACTGAGTCTCACCATCGTCATCATCACCAAATACTTCTTTCTTTGGTTCCGTCTTCCTTTTCGATGTCAGTTTGTCCGACCTTTTGCTGCGATTTGACTCGCTCCTTGAAATTGGTCGACGGGGAGAAAACTGATCATTGGGGCTCTGACCACCATCCAGATAGTTGCCAAAACTCAGTGGTGAAACGCTTGTCATAACTGTTTCGAAAACAAAACCAAACGCTAATGATATCAACCATGAAATTTGAAATTTTATTTTTTATTTTATCTCTTTTTTCTCAACAACCAACACGATGGAACTTGCAGGAATTCATTGGCAGCAGAATCTATATTACTAATGTTTAGTTTTATTTGTACAATTCTACTGACACATGAATCTAGCGAATATATTACTTACTCACTTACTCAAAGCCTTAAATCTTCATTGGATTTTAGTAATAGTTTGGCAGAAGATACATTACAACAAAGCGTCAACTTTCAGCTGAAACCTCGTGTAAGAATTCAACCTCACCAAAAATTAACACTGTTTTAAGTGAACTTATCCATGGCAATCAAATTTTACAATGGGGCAGAAACTTGGTACCCACCATAGCCAGCCTTCTGGTCTGCTTAACCTATTGGATTTGGACATTGACTAATCCCATGGATAACAACAGTGGATGGTGAAGCAACCATTAATTGATGGCTTGTGCATTTTGATAAACACACCAGAGACGTCATCAGATTAGATCTGATTTTCTGACCATTATAATTAATGGCTGAACAACTTAGATTAGACGATTAGAGAGGATTAGATCAGAAGATTCGAATAGAAGAGATTAGATTAGATGAGACAAGATTAGAGAGGATTAGATCAGAAGAGATTCGAATAGAAGAGATTAATTACATAAGAAGAGAATGGATTAGATTTGGAGTTTAGATCCAGAGATTAGATCAGAAAAGATTAGACTAGAGGGATTAGATAAGAAGAGATTAGATAACAGAATGGATTAGAAGAGATTATATTAGAAGAGATGAGAAGAGATTAAATCCAAAGAGATTTGTTGAGAAGAGATTATAAGTAATCCAAGAACTTTTCCTATAGAAAACAGAAAGCCATGTACAAACCGTCGTGAGCCTCCATCATGGCATCTACGCTTCCAACCGGACTCTCTTTCATTGCTTCCATCAGTGATTCGGAGACGTTCCTGTAGATGTTCACGAGGATCGTGTTGATGATGGCGTTCTTGTCGTTCTTAGCCTTTGTCTGCAGTTTGGCATAGTTCTCTCTTTCCTGCTCTTGAAACTCTCTGAAAGAAACGAACGCTAACTGAAACACAGATCGCCAATCACAGTCTGCCTCTCTCTGTGTGTTTCTCTCTGTCTGTCTGTCTGTTTCTCTGTTCCTGTCCGTCTGTCTCTGTTTCTGTATCCCCGTCTCTGTGTCTTTTTCTCACTGTCTCTGTCTCTCTGTCAGTCTTAAGTGCTGATCTTCTGGACAGTGACCTGATTACGGATTGTTGTTGGTATGCCATAGATTCATGCCTTGTGCATTAGACACTGCTGTATAAGAAGTCATAAATTGCAAGTTCCCAAGCTATTTCAATTTATTTATTATTATTATTATTATTATTATCCTTTGTGCTTGAATGTACAAATTCAATTTCCAGGTCCTTAGGCTGGTTGCTCTATGTTAAGTTATGCCATATGAATAATTTTACAGTGGAATAAACTTACCGGATGCGCTCTTCCATCGCTTGTTCTTCCGCCACAAGAAATACATTCAGCTTCTTCTGCAACAACTGCAACGTCTCATTGACCTCCTTCGAAGTCCAGTCACTCGCTAAAACACAAAGTTCCCCAGTTACACAGACTCCGGTTCCGGTTCTATTTAAAAGCTAAAAAAATAAGTTCCCCAGAACCCCTCATATCACTAGCTAAAATAATAAGTTCCCAGAATCCGCTTTTATCGCTAGCTAAAAAATTGTTCCCCACTATCCTATACCGTAATCACTAGCTGAAAGAATTAGTTGTTTCATCTTATCACTAGCTAAAATAATAGTTCCCCAAATCCGCTCTATCCACAGAATACACTGCCTAATGATCTGTTAGGATGGTGACCTAGTGATCTGGTGACCTAGTGATCTGGTGACCTAGTGATCTGGTAAGATGGTGACCTTATGATCTGTAAGGTTGTAAGGTCTTTATATCACTCTCTTAAACAAACTTAACCGTTACTGAACTGACTGTCCAGTAATCTGAACAGAAAAACAACCAGTAACAACAAAGATGGTGAAACAACTAACTAACCGACTGGGACGTTCTCCGACGTTTCTTTAACAACGATCTTGAAGAGCGGCGAATATTCGGCAGAGATCGTAAGTCTCCTTATCACCTGCTCATCACTCTGCAACAGAAACGTTCAACGACAACGATCAACAAAATCCTTAAAATAATTCAAGTAATCTCATCACTCATACAGCCTCCACTTCTCACTTGAAATTTTTTAATCGCTTAACTATAATATCGTTTTTACATTACTGTGAAGTATTAGTTCTTGATAGGCAGAGAAATAAAATGTCAGTGCTTTAATGAGATACCTAAAGGTGCTAAATGGTGCTATATAAAGTGTCTACATACATACATACATACATAAATACATACATTCAAACATGCATACAGAAACACACACACACCATACATACATATATAAATGCATTCATAAACACACATGCATACACAAATGCACAAACACACATTCACACACACACACACATACATATACATACACACATATATATACACAAACATACACACACTTACACACTCACTCAGACACATTTTATCAGGGCATTTGATTACTAACTGTTCCTGTTCTCATCTTTAGTCTGACAGACTGGAACAAGGGTAAAGGATGCACTAAGAATACCCTAGCAACACCCTAAAGAGTGTGTATCAGCATAGGGTAGGCATCCACTGCAATGTACACAAAGTGTGTACATTTCCTGGCAAATGATTACCAAACGTAAACTGCTTGGTTAACCACAGTTCTCAGCTGAATTGAACTCACCAAGAGGTGGGGACTGACGAGGACACGCTCATTCTCCACGCTGGAGTGAGTTGCGTGGGTCGTCATCCGACAGTTGTCACAGCGATGAACAATCCAGGAACCACAGACGTTCTTAGTCACCAGGAAAGCATGCTCCTGTAACACCATGTCACATCACGCAATACATTAATCGTATTATAGTGGGTGGACTTGTTGACGCAAAGTCACAGGGGACGTGGCCATATTGCACAGTGTGTATGTATGGTGTATGCAAGTACGCGTAAGCAAGTATGCATGGATGGATGGCATAAATATTATTATTATTATTAATTAAATTTGTAATGCGAGCATGGTCACACCGAAATGTGAATCTGAGGCGCGAATAGTCAGCTGCCAAGAGAAGATGCAGAATTATGTATATCGCTATGTATATATGCATGTATGTATAACTCTATGCATGCATATATGTATGAATGTTCTGTATGTATATGTGTATGCACGTATGAATGTATGTAAGAATGCATGTCTGTATGTATGAATGAATGTCTGAATGCATGCATAAGTGTATATATGAATGTATATATGTGTGCACATATGTATGTATGTATAATGTATGCTGTATGCATATAAACAATTTCTCTGATAGAAGAGCCAGTAGATTACAATTTTGTTGTGCAAGGAGAAAAGAAGCAGTTAATCGTACCACGTGAATTCCTTCCAAGTTCAGATGGACCTCTCTCAGCTGTTGACCAAAGAACTCGTCGCCTGCCTTGACTTGCAAGCCTTCTAAAACAAAACACAGAAAGCGGTTCAGAAATCAAATATTGCTCCACCGCACTTCTACCACGAAGCACGACATCAATGAAGACTAGCCATCTACATAACTGGATTAGTCACAAACTGGACTGGTTACAAACTGGACAGGTTACAAACTGGACTGGTTACAAACTGGAAGGCAGTTCACTTGTGATGTTGGTGTTAGAACTTAGAAGGAAGAAAGGAAGTAAACACGGCCAGAGGAAGGTGTAGAACTGCTATTGGGACAGGATGAGGGATAAAAAGAGTTGATGTTAAACGACACTGTGTCATAACAAAGATGATTAGCATCGCCCTCCTCCGTTCTGCCGACTTGGGACTGGCACTGCCAGAGTACGATCATTGGCCGAGTTTATGGATGTGGGGATAGAGCAAGCAAGGAAGCTACGCAACTGGTACAGAAGAGGAAAGAATGGTGTTGTTGGATTCCTGAACCCGCCAGAGGGAAAAACACTGAATAAGGAGGAGTAAGAGACAGAGGAAGAAGAGACAGAAGAGCAGGGAGAAGGACAAGGTGGCGGAGAAGTCGGAGAATTATAAACCATCGAGATGATAACTGCAACATAAACACATTAACAGTCTCCCACAGAAAAGAATACACCTATATATCACAACATTTTCACATTCCATTTCTGGAACCCATTAAACGTACTTTAACCTCTAAAAAATCTAAATATACAGTACATCGTATCAAGCAACAGAACAATAAACTAGACAAGTAAAAACACAGCGTGGACACAGTTACGGACGCCTGGGTTAATGCACCATCCTGCTTAACGTGCTGTGGAGTTATATCCCTCGAAGCTATTAACTCAGCACGCTCGTGTTGGTTGATGCGCCATTTGAGAACTGCAGCAGAGTGCAAAATATTGACTTTTTAGCATTACCCTTTTTATGGGTGGCCTGGTTAACATGCTCTATCAATAGGCAAGGACCCCTCCACTGAAGACTTTGTGGTAACGAATTCACATTGTGTGATGCTCCAATACTTTAGTTTGTTTACCTTCCAATTGCTCCATAGTGTAGTGGTAAGCGTGCTGGACTATCAATCGAGAGGTCGGAGGCTCAAATCCTGCCACAGCAAATATTTGTTCTGAGATTTCTGCTCCACCTGCACTCCTAGCCAACTCAGCTATAACGAGTACAGTAGTACACTGACCGTGCACTGTCAGTGGGAAGATGAGACGGTGAGGGAGAGGCCTGGCAACCCACCCTCAAAGGCTAAGAAAATGGGGTTGCTAACACTTCATACCCATGGCTGCCTCAGGGCTAGCTTAAGGGACGGTTCTTCTTTTCTTACTTTCTAATTAGGCCAAAACAAAATAATGGTGTGTTTCCGGTAACCCGACCGACTCACTTTTTTGCCGCGACTCGGAAAATTTTGTAAAAAAATTTTTTTTTCCGAAAATTTTGTAAAAAAAAAATTTTCCGGAAAATTTTGTAAAAAATTTTTTTTCCCTACTTCACATACATTAAGCCTTTGCATGCCGGTGATGCAGAATCGCGACATTATAGGTGCATTCACTGAAGCAGAGACGTTCGGAAACTAGCGGTCTTTCAATGGAAAGAATGGTGCCGTAAATTACAGCAATAACAGGGCTAAAGTGTGGAGTTTGGGAGAGGGAGGTAATGGACTCGAAAGTGGTGGATTTTCTCAGGGTAATTTGACAGGGTTATTTCACAAATCTGACCCCCATATTCATTGTATCAGAAATACCTATTATCGTACGTGCCATTATAAAAGTAAAGCCTCCTAATAGCAATCAGCCTACTTAACAACCTCCGTAGCATTCTACTTTCGTAGCAACCAGCCTTCTTAGCAACCAAGCTTTGTAGCAAGCAGCCTCTATGTCAGCCTCATTAGCAACCAGTTTCAAAGTCAGACTTGGCCCCTTTAGCAACCGCCTTCCTTAGCAACAGTTATCCTTAGAAACTGTCCTGCTTAGCAACTGCCTTCATTAGCAACTAGTCTCCTTAACAACCAGTCTTCATAGCATCCAATCTTCGTAGCAAGCAGTCTCCTTAGCAGACGACGTTAGGAACCATATTTCTTTCTATGCAGTGTTAATAATATTATAACAATAAATGGGCTCAATGTTTCCCATGGACAATTTACACACATGTATGATGTTGAGGAGATAACAGACACTGAAAAGTCAGCGATTTTCTCATGTTACCACCCATGCATATTTCCTAAAGAGCCGTTGTTGTCTGCTACACGTTTATTGTTTAATGTACATAATCCATAATTCCTTCCCCACCCCTGCCCCTTCCATTTCACCTTGCAAGAAAAACGATGTCAGCAAAAATGAAATAAATAAGATTGTTTTCCACAGCAGTTTGTAGGTACATTCTGCAAAAAGGCATTTTTAATGCTCGCATAGAAAATATGTACTTTGGTACAGCATGTACCGCTGTGCATAAATGGGCAGTGGCGTAATTTTGGGAAATCACTGCATAAAATTATTTTACCAAAATAAAATTATTTTCCTACCTACCTACCCAGTTTTTTTAAACTCTGTTACCGGAAACACACCATTTCTCTTTTTTTTGGCCTTAATACTGGCACTGCAGTATGGTCATGGATACAGGATATGGAAGAAACAGTTTCAATGTCAAGTCTGGCAGCCAAAATTTCATCACATGAAAATGACTAAAATCTTAGTCACACTCTGACAGAGAATGTTTCAAGTTAAGGAATCACGGTGTTGGGGAGGGGAGAAAGTTGACAGATTGTTTCTGATAACCCAAATACGATCTATAGGTCTCTGCCTGCTGCAGTTTCAAAGCAACAAAGAAAATCTGTTCAACAATTTAATGACAAGAGTGTACTAAAACTTCTAAAAGTGACAGGGAAACCAATGCAGTTTGTCGTTAAAGTGTTAAGGAGTTAAACACGTAGGAGAGTGTAATAAAAGTGACATGGAAACCAATGCAGTTTGTCGTTAAAGTGTTAAGGATTAAAATCCAATTGAAAAAGACCAATTTCTGTGGTGGCTAATTGATTAGAGAGCTTGCCTTGCAACAAAGAGAGTACAGGTTCAAGTCTCCACTGAGATGATAACTATGTAGCGATCTTGAGCATGTCCTTGATATTAGTTAGCAGTGCTTAATAAATGCTTAAAATGAATTATTACTTTCAGACAAACAGAGCACAACCAGTATTTGGAAGAATCAAGAGCCAGAATCTAGTTGGATAAGATTTCATTTGGTTTATGTTCAATCTGGCAGATTATAATTCCTAAAGCTCAAGGGCTACAACACATTTGGATAATATAACCGTTTTTGCTTATTTTTCAAATCAACAGCTAATAATCAGCATTTTGGACTGATCAAAACCTAAAACCTGATTGCGTAAGCCTCGGCTTATATATCAAGCTGACGGAATATCACGTTTTGATGGCTAAAAACACATTTGGATCAGATCTTTCTCAGATTATATTACAAGTCAACAGTGATTTCGGTAATGAGATAAAACCCAGACAGATGAAATAAATCTCCCTCCTGATGCTATTTTTGTCTGCAATCAAACATCAGGCCACTGGACCACGGGCCACAAAATCTCGCCAGCCAAAAGAGGATATGGATATCAGCCCAATGATTCATACAGACTGAGAAAAGTGGCCCAATGGGAGCAGGCCTCCAAGGACAAGATCGTAAATAATGGAAAAATTGGGCCAGCCTAGTAAGAACACTGGAAACAGGACCTCGGGATAAGGAATATGATAATTACAAAAGCCAAATAAACAAATTCAAAGATAAAATGAACGGCCATTAAATGGGGGCAGTGGGGGAGGGGTAGGGGAACCGTTGATTTATTACGACCCCTATCAACATCTGTGGGCTACATCAATGACCCAGATAATATACATCTGTAATACATAACTTTCCATACAGGCATACACACATGACACATACATGCATACCAGTACGTGCCAGCATACACACATACATATTAGTACATGCCAGCATACACACATGATCAGTACGTGCAAGAATACACACACACACATATGCGTCGGTTGGCCTTTTGCTCTGGAACGATCTTCTCTCTATGATCTTAACTGGTGGTACTCCCGTCTCTGCCCCTACTCTTTAAGACTTTTCTATACTCTAGGGGTTTTTGCACTGAAATCGCCTCTGATTAGCACGTACTCTGAGAGGCGCTTTAGAAATCCGTAAATATAATACGATACATATCAGTACATGCAAGCACTCATGTATAACACAACTACATGCATACATATATGCATACACACATTCATACACACACATCCATACAAACATATGCATGCGTGCGAGCATACATGTGTACATAAATACAAAAACATGCATATATACTTACACATATGCTTGTATACATGTATACACAAACATACAAAGCATACATACAAATGCATACATACCATCCACACATACGTGCATGCAAATGCATGTACACACATACACAAGTGTCTCTTCATGTATGCTTACATTTGTATGTTTAAGTTTGTGCTAGGGCAGCACCCCTCCCAATGGCTCCATAAATCCAGCCACTCCACAGCAGTACTTAACCCCAAAGACACCTCTTCCATTCATAAAGCCAACTGCCAAGTCAACAAGACGTCAACAACCTTCCCCTCCCCCGCAAACACCCAACGCCACACGTGGCCAACCCAGCAGCGACCCCTAGACCCACTTTCGACAGGACATACAGCCAGCCAGCAACGACCCTCCAAACACCTTGAACTTGGATATCTCAAGAAGGGCGCCAAGAAAGTAAACACTCGGGAACCGATAAGAAGCTGGGACCGTTTCGGTTCTCACTGATGATTGCCCCAAAGTATAGCAGTTCAAATGCACCTCGAAAGAACACGCGACTGAACGTCTCAACAGACACTTCATAGATTACAGCTATCTTTGATACTAAGGGTGGGCAACGATTAAAAATTTTTAATAGAAATTAATCGCACGATTAAAAATTTTAATAACACGATTAATTTTTAACGCATGTCACAATAAATAACAAGTACAACTACTCTACCGACTCTGAGTAGTTACGTTGAATATGCGCTACATAAATGCTTGCCGTCAATAAACAAAAAGCAAACATGGTTTTACTACTTGTTTTTACTTTCTAGTTTTTACATTAAAGTTTAAAGGTTAAACTGAGCGGTTTTATCAAGAATTGTTTTAGCGCATTTCTAGAAATAATTGGGCGCAGTGACAATCGCGTTAACTGCGTTAAAAAATTTAATCGTGTTAATTAATTAACACATTAATCGTGTTAATAACGCATTAAATGCTCAGCCCTATTTAATACACATCAACTGTCTTATAAGATGCCTCATGAGTAACTTCTTGAACGAGCACTATATAAATGCTCTGAATGAATGAATGAATGAATGAATGAATGAACGATTAGGACCCGACTTCTTGTATGCCACCGATCGTCAAATTTAATTACGCTGCAGAATTCAGACAGGGTAATTAACGATCCAGAAGTAATTTTAGAATTCTTGTATACACCTCAAATTGAATTGCACCTTAGCTTTAGAATTCCGACAGGCCAGAGGCAATTTCAAAATTGTGGCATGATAAAGTGATAATTATAATAATGATGATAATGATATTGATAGAATACTGATAATAATACTATATAATAATAATAATAATATAATAAATAATGATATAATAACATGAAAATAATATAATAATAATAAAAATAACACTAATGCTGGAGTCCCCACAGGATCCTTTTTACCTCATGGCTTAAAATAATAATAATAAAAATAATTATATAATAGAATGTGATATCCCACATGTAAATTACAGCTTTAGAATTCAGACCAACATTAACGTTACTTCCCAAAGGTGATTTCAACTTTAGAATGCCTTGTATAGTGATAAATCTCAAATTTAATATAGCTTTCGAATTCTGGTATACCAGCGCCCTTTCCTTAGGCCTCGGCTGTGCTACGGCGCTATAGAAATCGTCTTATTATTATTATTATTATTTAATTCGGCCTTAGAGAGGGGTTGCCATATATCACGATCTCTCCTTGAAATTGCTCTCACTGGACACATTATATAGATGCTCCAACGTACTTTAGACTGATGCACAGCTTTATTGTACGTCGTTCACAGAAGGCAAGGTTTAGATTGGGTTAAAAAACGTTAAGTATAATCTGTCTGAAGAGCCTCGAGCAAACTCCAAGAGCTCTCCAGTTATTGCTCAATTACTTCTGAGCACTGCAAAAAAGCTTTGTGCCGCCACTGAACAACGGCAGTTAATCAGCTTGCTAGCTGTTGAAAACAAAGCCTAAACAGAACGGTAGAATAAACCTTTCAGGAGATAAGCAGCGGCTATCAGTGAGTGCTACTAGGTGCAGAACTTTTTAGCTGTCCCAGATAGTTCAGTGCATGAGGAGACGGTGACTTTCAAAGGTCAATATTATAACTATTATCATTATTACGCATTTATCAAGTACCACTATCTAACGATAAGCATCAGTCAATAGCACTGAGCAATAATTATGAGCAAAGAACTTGCTCGAGGACCCTATCCAACCATCTCAGGAACATTTCAAAGTCTACTAAGGAATTATCCAATCATTAAGTTGACGACCGGGGGTGGTGGTAACGACACTACACAAAATTCCTTTTACAGTTATAATCATTATTATCCTTTATTCTTATTATCGTTACTATCTAATAACTGAGCATCAGTCAATGGCACTGAGCAACTGTGAGCAAAGAACTTGCTCGAGGACCCTACTTAACCAGCTCAGGGCAGGAGGTTCAACCCATACTCTCTGCGTTCCATGCCAAGAGCTCTAACCGAATCAACTACCATGCCCCGGTTCCTAACTGGCTACAATGTAATATAATGTAAATAAACATTTATATAGCACCCCTTCAAGATATCTACTCAGCGGCGTTCTCTGCAAGCGCTTCCCTATCATGATGTTAAACATCATTACGAACGAATATATCACACCAGTTAGCAAAACAACGCACAGTACGCTGAAAGAGTCACCAGTGGCGGGCCCACGCACACACGTGGAACCTAACAACGGACAACATAGCTATAAAGAAGAACTGTGTAAACACACGGCAGGGAATTGCCTCTCATTGCTATAAGGTAAATAACTTCTCAGTGGTGCAAAGATAGTATGGTGCATCATCGTGAAGTGCATTTTCAAAGGCTCCCATTGCCGGTGCCTTGCCTCGCGTTGGTGCCGATCGCCGATCTCGCAACCGGTCACAGCGGATTGACTGTTGGGGTATTGACCTGATCAACGGCCCAGTTTTCGTGACTTATGCAGTAAGCAGCTAGTAACTAATTATTACTATTATTATTACTACATGTCACTTTTGGCACTTGTTATGACTCTGACCACAATTTGATTGATGTTTCAAGCTTAACGACAACAACACCATATGTAGAAATCAGTGCATATATATATATATATATATATATATATATATACGGTATGCAATGATTTCAAGTATGTATGTGTGTGTACATCATTTTCAACACTTTGTAAGGTGCTTAAAACGTACTAGATCAAATATCTTAATGCATACACATATGTACAAACATACAGATATACCATTACAGAGACATGCAAATACATACACATACACAAATACATGCAAGCAAACACATATACACGTATCTACATACATGTTATCTGGGGGCACCACTGTTTCTGCTCGTTCTTTTAAGACTTTTCTTTTTTTGAGGGGCCCTTTGCACTGGAAGCGCCTCTGATTAGGTTGTACTGTGAAAGGCGCTTTATAAGTCCGTAAATAGAATAGAATACATACATAAGCAATGTATTTAGCTGCATTAACTTGCCATTTATGCATGCAGTGACTTGCGCTGGTGACCTGCACTTAGAGCTCTATAAAGTAGCACTTTGGAAATTTGGAGTTTATGATTATGATCAACAAATCTTATACTACATGTGTACATACATACACAGCTAAATCCAGTCCTCAATCGGGTGACCCTTAGAATGATCAGCCATGTCAAGCACCACCCTGCAGACAGAGGGGTACTACATCAAAATTCAGCCCACACAGATGCAAGCCACCCGATCAGAAAATCTAGATAAGCTGATTTATCCGCTGGGTCAAACCAGATAATCCGGTCTATTTGTTCAACTTCTTTATTGCCAGGCAACCACTTGCGACGGTTGGACGGGCGGTTAAGTAGTGGGCATTGGCTGTGTATGGTAACTGCAATAAGGGAAAGTACACAGTTCCATCCAGCCACTACTAGTCTGCTAACAGAAGAAGAGCTCTCCCTTAACACTATGACCACATGGCCATTTATTACATTTATTACCAGCATGCATCAGCCCCAGAAAAATTGTTCAACTGAAGAAATTGGAAAGCAACGGCCATCATCACTTATTATCAACAGCAACTATGAAAATGTAAAGAAAAAGAAATATAAATGCAAAGAAACTGTTAATTACTCTACTGCAACCTGACCAATTTATCTCCTAGAATGCTGACATCAGACTGCGCACATATGATGATGATGATGATGATGATGATGATGATGATGATGATATATTTATTTGTTTATAATGCATCAAGCAGGTAGACACACAGCTTCATAACTAACATCACACAAAAGCTCTTACAAAGAGAAAAAATATCCTCTGACTAACACATGGTACGGCTGCAGTTACAATAATAATATGCATCATGCATCAACATTTACCAGAAGGCCGATTGCAGTAGCAACAAATAATATAGGTCGGCCAGTAATAGATAACATAAATGAGGACATAACATCACTTGGACTGACACGAAGGGAGCAGTGGACTTGACAAATGACCATTGGCCAAGGACAATGGAGGTCACAATAATAGTACGCGACACTATTTACCAGATGGCCAACAGATAACATTAGTAACAGATAATATACGTAGTCCAGTAATAGATAATAGAAATAAGGACATAACATCACTTGGACTGACACTAAGCAATGGACTTGACTAATGACCGAGGACAATGGAGATCATTTATTCGTAACCATCGCCACCAAATGGCTGGTGTCAGAAACTGGTGGTGATGAGTAGTAAAAGAGAAGCGGCAGCAAGGTTTGCCAGAACGCTGGCTGCGCTATTATAATTGCTGTGTACTGATATATACTGAGGGACGAGTTATCTCGTCCGTGGCGTCTTCGCCCGCCAAATATCAGACGAGTTAACCGTACCACGTGGTCAAAGTGTTAAGCAAGACCCACGACGCAGCCATGGGTACCAAGTGTTAGGGACTTCATTTTCTTAGCCTCGGCATATGAGGACGGGTGGCTAGTCCTCTCCCTTGCCACTTCATCTTCCCACAGACAATGTACAGTCAGTTTACTCATTACAGTTGAGTTAGCTTGGGTGCAGTTGGAGTCGAAATCTCTAAACAAATCTTACCCCGATGGAGGTTTGAACCATGACCGCTTGGTTGACATTGTGCACAACAGTCTGCTAATATATATTTACCTGCCAAAAAGTAGACTTTGTTACATGTATATGCTGGGCCGAAACGCAAAAGTGGCCCACGCTACCATAAATTCTGCTCCTCTACGGTGGAATATGTTTACAGGTTCTGTCGGGCTAAAACCAACATGCGGCTAAGACTACGTGAACAAACCAGACAAAACTGTGCTTCTCTCAAGTGGAAATTTGTTTGTTCCTAGTTTCTAAACAACGTCTGTGTAAGAACATGAGTGGAAACTTTGAACCTTTTGGCCACGTCGACTGAAGCAACCAAACTTGTGAGTTGGGTCGATCAAGGCACTTGTCACAATTCTACGTTGTTTTAGCCCAGAAAAACAAAATAATGTCCCACATGTATCCACTCTAGACAAGGATAGTGTCGTGGCCCTTTTAACAATGTACATAAACAGTGCGAGTCTCGAGATGTTTAAAATAATGCCTTTAAGTTCCTCTCGAAAGTGCACAACACACATAAACATGGCTGTAAGCACACATAAAACATTGAAGGGCTGTGTAACTCTGTTGTTGCTTACTAAACACCAAAACTTTGGACCTTGTTTTGACTCCCCACATTCCAGGTAAGCCTAATCGCCATAAAAAGATGACAGCACTTTTATTGAAGTAGGCCCCTACTTGATTATCTCATAACTTATTCGTTTGCACCACTAGCCAACTCCGCTGTAACAAGTACACAGACCGTACACTGATGGTGGGAAGATGAGACAGCGAAGGAGAGGACTGGTCACCCGTTCTCGTATGCTGAGGCTAAGAAAATGAAGTCACTAACACTTCATACCATGGCTGCCTCGGGGCTTGCTTAAGGGACTTGATTATTTCTGTGGATGGCAAAAGTGGATTGTGGACTCTTCTTCTTCCTCTTCTACATTTTAAAACCTTTTTCTTAGACCCACCTTTAAAACCCTTTTCTTATTTTCTCATGCAGCAAAGCCTATGGGGGCCCTTGGGGGATAAGCAATTTGAAGGTAAAGTCTTACACAGAGAACAAAATAACATGTTGAGCCTTGTAGAAAAATGCAGTGTTCTGTTGTTCAACTATAACATTACAGCCCAATTGACATCTGTCACTGAAACACTAATCTAATTGGAGTATCACATTCACTGAACTACAGTGCTTGTTCTTGATCGAGTGCTGATTGAATAGGAGAAAACGAATACACACCGATCGAAGTTGGATCGACTGGCTGTCCGGCTGACTTGGCCTGGATCTTCACGTTCAGGCATCCGCACACCAGCTGAATCATCTTCGAGAAACTTGTCAAACAAGACGTACGATCAAAAACTCTGTATCAACGACGGTTATGGCTTTATCTACAAAATTACAACACCCATGGAAGTTATTACAAGCACACAGTTAACAAGTGCAATAACTGTTCTGACTTCGTTGTACGATCGGAAAAGTGTATATTGAAGCACTGTAACATGTATATCTTTATATAGAGCAGGGGTGTCAAAGAGTTGGTCCATGAAACATGTAAATGTTTATATAGAGCAGGGCTGCAGAGGTGTCAAAGAGTTGGCCCATGGGCCATTTCTGGCCCGCTGACGATGTTTTTCTGACCCGTACAGTCTGGCCTAGAGACACTGCAATGTTCACAATCCACTGAAATAGAAATAATCAAATCCAGATCCAATCGCCTAAGGCAGGGGTGTCAAAAATCCGGCCCAAGGGCATTTCTGGCCCATCGACGCTGTTTTTCTGGCCCACATAGCCTTGCCTAAAGACTACTGTAATGCTCGTCACTGATAATGAAGATCGAAGTTAAGATTTTAAAAGACAAATTAGACTGCTTGCATGCTAAAAACTGCATCATTTATGATTTAGTTCTGCAAAAATTTTCTGGCGACAGGCTTGCCGAAACCCCTCCCCGACCCATATCTCCATTTTGCTCAGGTGCCTTCTGCACCCTGGCCTGCCACTCCCTGGAAAATATAGCCACTGGCCCACCATTAAAAATGGTTTGACACCCTGATATAGAGCAATTTCTAAGGACTTCTCGAAGTGCTAGGACATGGCTATAAAATTGATCTAAAGAAATGCATCATTAGCTATCTCCCCTAGAAATGTTGACACATTTACATATCATAACATTTCAGGAAGGTACTTTATTGTGCAAAAGCTACGAAAATGCAGCACATCATATTTTGCAAAAATATCCATAACCAAGATCCATAAAACTAGTGTGGACCTGTTAGCATGTTCCCAGTCTGCATGCCATTCCTCTTACTGTAACTTAACATGTCATACTGGTTAATACACACTACAAGAAATGCACTGTAGCAATCAATATTGACTTTCTCAGCATGACCTGGTTCACATGACGTATCTTAATGCATCACTGACGACTTCACAATAACAAGTTCCCAATGCACTTGGTGATAGCCATAAATCGCATGAAATGTTCTTGCACAAGGTTATTAAAAGGGTGTGCAGTGAATCCCCAAAACCTCGATCCCAGATACTGAATCTCTACCAGATCCCCAAAAACTGATTTTGAAGCGAGAACAAAATCATTTGCACAAATCTAATTCAGGATATTTTTCAGAATACAACATTGGAAATCGGCCAACTAGACCATAAAAGTTCACCAGATTTCCATTAATGCTTGGTACGAAATTGTTTTTTGGGGAATTGATCAATTCTGCATATTCATCACATACAGGGTATCGGGTTTTGGGCAATTATTGAGTAAACCCCATTACGATGAGTTTCGGCACAAAGATTCTCACAGCTGCAAGTAGTTTCTCAATACTTTTATCTGCAGGAATTGCATACAGATGTTTCACGTCAATAAGGTGTGTAAGTAGGTCAGCTTTGTTTGCATCTTACAAGGAATGTATCACTTCCCTAAACTCTATAGACAACAAAGCAATACTATAACAATGACAAGGTCCACTGTTAAAACGTCAGCGGTTCCAATCTAAGCATTTGGTCAACAAAATCGGACACGGAGAGTGTTAAAATGGCCGCTTCTTTGTTCCCCTCTGAAGTCCTTTCAAACAGTTCCCAGGTCTTTAAATGCCTCAAATGCTGACTGCATCAAAAAGTCTGACTAAGCAAACTGCATCAGAATCTTTTTGCTCGTCTAATAAGTATTAATTTCCTAAGCTTCATAATATAGCGCCTTTTTAATACGTTGGCTCAAATTTACGCACTTTTTTAATCGAACTCACAATAATATTGTGCAGAAGTCCGTTCTTACTTAGTGGCACAGCATTCGCAATCTTTTTAAACAGAAATTCCAGTTTTGATATACTTACTGAACAAGAGACGGTAATTAAATACTCTGGCCTACTTAATAAGCTGACCTGATAACCAACAAACGGTGACTGTTCGCCTTCAAATCCTCCAATCGATCGCTATATCGAAAATAAAACGGAATTCCGACACCTAGACTAGACGACAGCCAAGGACTAGAACACGATTAAATAGGTTATTTGGTCTAGTTATGATGAAATTTTCAGCGAAATTACTTTAACCAGAATCTCTCCAAAAAAGCTTCGAACGAACGAAGAAAAGCCGACTCAACCTGGACCACTCATCATCTGGGCGACCAAAGCCAATGCTCTCTCTTCATGTTAGTTTCGTAAATAGGTCACGAGGTGAAGCACCGCCCATTTTGAACGTCTAACCTGCACTGAATATGGTAACGTAGGTGTCTTCGAAGGAATATTGAAACACCAATGGACTGTCTTCGAACGGCAGCTTATGACAACATTGGCCGTTGCCGCCGACAAAGATTAGTTGTTATGGCATATTACACCTCAGCTCTTAATTAGCTCTATTATGCGTCTGCTGTTGAATCCTAACTGCTGACATCAACGCTAACACGATTTCTTTATGATTCATAATCAAAGTCTTCAAGCATTTTTTTATTTTTTGGGACAGTCCATTATAGAACGCTTTTTTGTACGACATACTTTTTCTTAATGTTATTTATTAACGCACCTCAGATTCATTTCGGTTTTACGGTTGTGACTGTGACTGTGCGCGCGTTACAAACGTAATTAATTAATAATCCTCATCATGCGGTACCCAGCGCATTTACCTACATGTACGTGATGCGATTGTCTTTCTAATCTATTACGCTCCACTTTTTTCTATTCTTTTACTGCGCGATTCGCGTTTCTAAGTATCTTCTAAATTCAGAAGTTAGATTTTACTGAATTTCAATATGTTCCTGCAATATTTAGTATGCTGTACCAATGAATATGCTTTCTTATTTCTTCTGTTTTTGCGTTACCACAGTTTGATGAAATTAGACATTTACACAATTAAACGGTCAGAAATGCTTATTAAGCGGAGTTTCAGCCATTTGGAGCTATGGAAAGCTCTGGAGCCATGCATCTAGTGTAGGTGTCTATAAAGTATAGGTTAAGTAAAGAATAGCTAGCTCCAAAGTTTCAAGCAAGCGCGTTTATCATCAATTTGTTGTTTACAGCTAGCTGAAATAATCGCTACCAATTGTGATGCTATTTTTTGCATTTTCAGATGAGAATAATTGCCGATATAAAAATTATTGTTTACAGAATTATGAAATGTAGAGAAAAAATGCTCTCAAAGAGGGAACCCAATTGAAATCGCTACCGACTTTTAAGGATGTTCTTCTGAGAACGTTACATAAAAACGTGTCCATTTATCTATTTTTATCTCAAATCATTAGCAATAATATAGATAGCGTTGACAAAGCTTATTATTGTTTGTATTTTTAAGAAAGAAAATTCCTGCGCTTCTGGCACTTATGCCTGTACGTCTTTGTGACACCATCATAACTTTTCCACGAGATTCCGTTGTCTTTATTCTATAAATAGACTGCGTTATGATGGAATACCACAAGGCCTTGACCCTTGACCCTTAATCTAGAGCAAAGGTCGAGGCCTCTGGCAGTGTTTTTGTTAGGCCGGGGCAATAAAAGTGTTTATTGTGTTCTCATTCGAGGACTTGCATAATTTGTTTTTTCAGTTTTATTTTATGACAGATGACGCTTTCTTGCTGAAAACGTTGACGACTAGCTTGCAATTTGGTTGAAGAATTGTTTGTATGATTGAAAAACTCAGAGGTTTTAGGAGATTTAGGTGACGAGATGCAAAGGATGCTGGCGAGTCAACACCCGGCAACCATGACAAATATTCGACACGTGCGGTTATGTTTTCCTTAGGCCTGCAGGTTTTTGTAGTCCCCCCCCAAAGTTATGTATAGATTTTCCTATCACAAAGTATTGTTCAAAGTGTATATAAAGAGTATTGTTAATACAAATAGACGTTGCATTGCAGTGACGAGACTTTGTTCGTTTTCTTCCAACTTTATTTCTGGTTTTATTGAGCAAATAAAATGAAGTACTTCATTGTAACATATAACACATCCTGTGAGTTTTGAAACTACTGTACGTGAAGTACTGAAAGTACCATTCATATCTATATGAATGCTTGTGTGTATACATGATGCCTTTGCCAAGAGAGGTTTTATTGTGCAAATGTTATATGACTGCTTAAACTTTGTCATTTATTCCTTAAAATTGTAAGCTACTGTGCGTTTGCTGGTAGCCTAATAAAGAATATTCTTACATACTTACTTTTGGCATACTTGACACCGTTGCCTATTGGCGATACATTAATTTAATGGAGTTAAACAGTTGTACTTGATTAAGTTGCTCAAAATCTGTACAAGATAGTTGTATGGTAAACCCAATACATGTATCCTGCTTTTCGTGTAAAAATTTAAGTTTTGTATAAAAAGAGATAATTGTCTGCATTCTGCTTTCTTGCGGAATCTTCAGTGTGAAAGGACATGATTTGCTTTTTTGTGGTAGGCTGCTTTTTCCGATCATTTCTGTATTTGGCCATTTATATAGCGCCTTTGTATGACAGAGTACAATGTTCAGTCCTGCATGCTCGGCCGCGTCTTCACGTTTGCATAACATTAACATTTATAAACCTGAAAACATGAGTGAACCAGGCTGGTGCAGTTTTAAACTATGCACGTTGGTCAATGAGCTTACACAGAAAGTATTTATGTTCATTTGAATTGGGAATGTCTCGAGTGTATAATTGGTTTACGTTCTTCGCTGACCAAACACTCGGGCGGCTGGCTTGCTTGTGTTTTGGAACTTGGATCCATTGGACTGTAATATTTTGGCCTGGAAGTGCAGTTTCAATAGGCATGTGAAGCCGACATTAAAGAGCCTTTGGTGAAGGAACATTAACCCATGCAGTCACGCCAGCTCTTTATACACGAGCCAGTATCGACATTTAGGCCAAATACGAAATGTTTGGATTATATGGCCTATTATAACTTTGGTTTTCTCTTATGGGCAGGTTTATACATGTGCATACACAAGCAATATAATTTTTGTGATTCAATATGGTGAGGGGTGCTCAATAGTGTATCATATCTAAAGATTTATATAGCGCCTCTCTCAGAATAACTATTCAGAGGCGCTCTCAGCTCGAGAACCCCGGGGGAGAAGAAACGTCTTTAACGAGAGACCAGAGGAAAAGCAGTATTTAGTTTAGCCCTTAGTGAGGGGAAGGTCATTCCATGTAGAGGGACCAACCACAGCAAATGCCCGGTGTTGAGCAAAGGCAGTCCTAGGAGCAAAAAGATCAAGCCAAGTGTAGTGGTTAGCATGCTAGACTGTCAGTCGACTCAATCGAGGTGGTGGGTTCAAAACCATGTGAGGGCAGAAATCTGGTTAGACATTTCTGGTCCGCCTGCACACCCTAGCCAACTAGGGTGTGCAGGCTACTACAGAGTGAGTATAATGAGTACACTGACCGTACAGTCAGTGGGAATATGAGAGGAAAAGGGCTGGTCATCAACCGCCTAAGAAAATGAAGTCACGAACTTCATGCCCATGACTTCAGGTACTACAACAAATGTAGTACTTATTATCCAAGTACTTATTTTGAGTAATTGTAAAGAATTGCAAATTATATAGCACTTAATATTTCAGTACCGAGTTTATACATGTCTCAAGTGTACCTAGGACAAAGGAAACAGGCATCATTAAATTCTCCTTGAACAAGTGAATTGATTTTCTTGTAGTGTAACAGAATTTCTTTACAGCAAAATATGCTTAGAATAAGGTTCTGCCAATGCTAGTACTTTGTGTTGCATGTACTTCAGACTACACTTGTCACTGGCATCGAATTACTTGTACTTGATATTCAAGCAATTGAAGGTAGCTTAATGGACACATCTTTAACTTCACTTACACCCAGTTCCTTTGTACAAACAACTAAATTTAGAATGGAGGCTTTTGGGCAAATTAAAGTTTATTCTAAAGTTTAGTTTTTTGTACAAACAGCTAATTTAAAATGGAGGCTTTTGGGAGATTTAGTTTTCCAGCAGATCACCAACTCCTTGTAGCTTCTATTTCTCACTAAGACACAGGGCATATTACAATGGTTCTTATTCACTGGTGGATTTTGGGCGCAAAGCTGTGCCCTCCCATCAATTTAGGGGCATGGCCCTAATCACTCTCGTCTATGTCCCAAAGTTCTGCTAGCAAACGTTCAATGGTGGTGTAAGCTGTGTAATGAACTACCTAATGTACTGTGCATGTGCAACACAGCATTCTATACAATTCAGGATTGTAATTAAAATTTATATAGCACAGCTTCAAGAGTCAATGGGGTGCACTCCAGACCAAACATGAAACTAGTCAACCAGAACAGCCTGCAAGCACTTGTGAAAGAAAGGCAGAAGAATTACTTGTTGCAGGTTTTTAGGCTACTTATTCAAGAAGTAGGGGTCAACCACGTGCAAGACTTCTATGCTGGACCATGGAAGTGCAGCCAGTGGAACAAGGTCATCCTGCACAGCAGAGCAAATAATCTGCCTGGGATCCCTATTTGTCCAGTCCAAAGAATTCAGTTTTACATGTACTTAAGTAAATTTATGGCACTTCAGAAGTTTCAGATCACATAAAACAAAGGCATAGAAACAGACCAGTTCCAACATAATACTGATTTTATTATGAATTACAAATTTAGACTTTTATAGTTAGATATTTATACATTTAAATCTTGAAATTTTGCAGGAAAAAAAAAATTTGCACAAGTCAAGACAAAAAAGTAGCCAACCTAAGTCAAAATTACATCATAAAGTCAACTGTTCAAGGACATCGAAAATGTATTCAAAAGGGTGTAGAACAGGTGTTCATCCCATGGTCTCGACTGGGAGCATTCAAATATATTGTATGGTAGACATTTCTACATTTAAATAACCGTGTATAAGTTTTGCAGTTACAAATAAAAGTACTTGCAAAAAACGCAAGTTGAGAAAAAAAGCCAACATAACCGTGAACACTACAGCAAAAGTCAACTGTTTACAGAAATAGAAAATGTCTTGTATCAGGCGTGGAACAGGTGTTCGTCCCATGGTCTTGCTTGTAGATGATGATCTACGCTCCACCTCTCAGTCTCAGAACCAGGTGAAGAGTGGATTCTTTCTGGATGTTGTAGTCACTCAGGGTGCGGCCATCTTCCAGCTGTTTTCCAGCGAAGATCAGGCGCTGTTGATCGGGTGGAATGCCTTCCTTGTCCTGGATTTTGGCTTTCACATTGTCGATGGTATCACTTGGCTCAACCTCAAGGGTGATGGTCTTGCCTGTGAGCGTCTTGACGAAAATCTGCATACCACCTCTCAGCCTGAGAACCAAGTGAAGAGTGGATTCTTTCTGGATGTTGTAGTCACTCAGGGTGCGGCCATCTTCCAGCTGTTTTCCAGCAAAGATCAGACGCTGCTGATCAGGTGGAATGCCTTCCTTGTCTTGGATTTTGGCTTTCACGTTGTCGATGGTGTCACTTGGTTCAACCTCAAGGGTGATGGTCTTGCCTGTGAGCGTCTTGACGAAAATCTGCATACCACCTCTCAGCCTGAGAACCAAGTGAAGAGTGGATTCTTTCTGGATGTTGTAGTCACTCAGGGTGCGGCCATCTTCCAGCTGTTTTCCAGCAAAGATCAGACGCTGCTGATCAGGTGGAATGCCTTCCTTGTCTTGGATTTTGGCTTTCACGTTGTCGATGGTGTCACTTGGTTCAACCTCAAGGGTGATGGTCTTGCCTGTGAGCGTCTTGACGAAAATCTGCATACCACCTCTCAGCCTGAGAACCAAGTGAAGAGTGGATTCTTTCTGGATGTTGTAGTCACTCAGGGTGCGGCCATCTTCCAGCTGTTTTCCAGCAAAGATCAGACGCTGCTGATCAGGTGGAATGCCTTCCTTGTCTTGGATTTTGGCCTTCACGTTGTCGATGGTGTCACTTGGCTCAACCTCAAGGGTGATGGTCTTGCCTGTGAGCGTCTTGACGAAAATCTGCATACCACCTCTCAGCCTGAGAACCAAGTGAAGAGTGGATTCTTTCTGGATGTTGTAGTCACTCAGGGTGCGGCCATCTTCCAGCTGTTTTCCAGCGAAGATCAGACGCTGCTGGTCTGGTGGAATGCCTTCCTTGTCTTGGATTTTGGCCTTCACGTTCTCAATGGTGTCACTTGGCTCAACCTCAAGGGTGATGGTCTTGCCTGTGAGCGTCTTGACGAAAATCTGCATACCACCTCTCAGCCTCAGAACCAGGTGAAGAGTGGATTCCTTCTGGATGTTGTAGTCACTCAGGGTGCGGCCATCTTCCAGCTGTTTTCCAGCAAAGATCAGGCGCTGCTGATCAGGTGGAATGCCTTCCTTGTCTTGGATTTTGGCTTTCACGTTGTCGATGGTGTCACTTGGCTCAACCTCAAGGGTGATGGTCTTGCCTGTGAGCGTCTTGACGAAAATCTGCATACCACCTCTCAGCCTCAGAACCAAGTGAAGAGTGGATTCTTTCTGGATGTTGTAGTCACTCAGGGTGCGGCCATCTTCCAGCTGTTTTCCAGCGAAGATCAGACGCTGCTGGTCTGGTGGAATGCCTTCCTTGTCTTGGATTTTGGCTTTCACGTTGTCGATGGTGTCACTTGGCTCAACCTCAAGGGTGATGGTCTTGCCTGTGAGCGTCTTGACGAAAATCTGCATACCACCTCTCAGCCTCAGAACCAGGTGAAGAGTGGATTCTTTCTGGATGTTGTAGTCACTCAGGGTGCGGCCATCTTCCAGCTGTTTTCCAGCGAAGATCAGGCGCTGCTGGTCTGGGGGAATGCCTTCCTTGTCTTGGATTTTGGCTTTCACGTTGTCGATGGTGTCACTTGGCTCAACCTCAAGGGTGATGGTCTTGCCTGTGAGCGTCTTGACGAAAATCTGCATACCACCTCTCAGCCTCAGAACCAGGTGAAGAGTGGATTCTTTCTGGATGTTGTAGTCACTCAGGGTGCGGCCATCTTCCAGCTGTTTTCCAGCGAAGATCAGGCGCTGCTGGTCTGGGGGAATGCCTTCCTTGTCTTGGATTTTGGCTTTCACGTTGTCGATGGTGTCACTTGGCTCAACCTCAAGGGTGATGGTCTTGCCTGTGAGCGTCTTGACGAAAATCTGCATACCACCTCTCAGCCTCAGAACCAGATGAAGAGTGGATTCTT
This sequence comes from Aporrectodea caliginosa, assembly GCA_020284085.1. Lineage (NCBI taxonomy): Eukaryota > Metazoa > Annelida > Clitellata > Crassiclitellata > Lumbricidae > Aporrectodea > Aporrectodea caliginosa. Next base: position 202,374 of record JACEVL010000384.1, on the reverse strand, counting down.
TCTGAATGTTGTAGTCACTCAGGGTGCGGCCATCTTCCAGCTGTTTTCCAGCGAAGATCAGGCGCTGCTGATCAGGTGGAATGCCTTCCTTGTCTTGGATTTTGGCCTTCACGTTGTCGATGGTGTCACTTGGCTCAACCTCAAGGGTGATGGTCTTGCCTGTGAGCGTCTTGACGAAAATCTGCATACCACCTCTCAGCCTCAGAACCAGGTGAAGAGTGGATTCCTTCTGGATGTTGTAGTCACTCAGGGTGCGGCCATCTTCCAGCTGTTTTCCAGCGAAGATCAGGCGCTGCTGGTCTGGGGGAATGCCTTCCTTGTCTTGGATTTTGGCTTTCACGTTGTCGATGGTGTCACTTGGCTCAACCTCAAGGGTGATGGTCTTGCCTGTGAGCGTCTTGACGAAAATCTGCATACCACCTCTCAGCCTCAGAACCAGATGAAGAGTGGATTCTTTCTGAATGTTGTAGTCACTCAGGGTGCGGCCATCTTCCAGCTGTTTTCCAGCGAAGATCAGGCGCTGCTGATCAGGTGGAATGCCTTCCTTGTCTTGGATTTTGGCCTTCACGTTGTCGATGGTGTCACTTGGCTCAACCTCAAGGGTGATGGTCTTGCCTGTGAGCGTCTTGACGAAAATCTGCATACCACCTCTCAGCCTCAGAACCAGGTGAAGAGTGGATTCCTTCTGGATGTTGTAGTCACTCAGGGTGCGGCCATCTTCCAGCTGTTTTCCAGCGAAGATCAGGCGCTGCTGGTCTGGGGGAATGCCTTCCTTGTCTTGGATTTTGGCTTTCACGTTGTCGATGGTGTCACTTGGCTCAACCTCAAGGGTGATTGTCTTGCCTGTGAGCGTCTTGACGAAAATCTGCATACCACCTCTCAGCCTCAGAACCAGGTGAAGAGTGGATTCCTTCTGGATGTTGTAGTCGCTCAGGGTACGGCCATCTTCCAGCTGTTTTCCAGCGAAGATCAGGCGCTGCTGGTCAGGAGGAATGCCTTCCTTGTCTTGGATTTTGGCCTTCACGTTCTCGATGGTGTCGCTTGGCTCAACCTCAAGGGTGATTGTCTTGCCCGTGAGTGTCTTCACGAAAATCTGCATGATTACCTGACTGAAACAGATTTTAAGAAAACAAAACAATGTCAATATGAAACAGATTTAAGAAACAAAACAATGTCAATAGTACATTTTGCCACTTATTAACACCACTACAATGTTCTGTACATAATTCACAGAGAAAAACATTTGTATTGGTTAAGCTAATGAAACTGTAAACATTTTATTTCTCTGTCATAACAGAGTTCTGAAAAGATGTTTCTAAAAATCCTAAAAATTCGATGATTTAAAATACTCCTATCTAAAAATTCTTAAAATTAAAGGGTTTAAATACTGCTAGTATTACAGCAAAACAATGGTTGGTATCAAGCATTCACAAAGCACAGCGAATTTATCATTCGAATTTTTTACTTCCTGTTCGCCTCTTGCTTAGTTTTTCGTGACAGCACACAAAACAAAGAAAAACAACAGTTCCAGTACGCCTCTTAATAATTTCACCAGTGTTTTTAACAGTAATGTTGCTAAAATGAGAGACTATTCTAACCAACAACTAAGGAAACGTCTACTTTAATGTTTGACGCAATTCCTGAAAGCCATTGTCTATGCTTTTGAACGACGTTACGTCCTGGTCAACGACACAAAGAGAAATCGGACAATTCTCGATCTAACACGAAACAATTTCGCCTCACATCTTGACAATTCTGTAGAGAACACCGTCGATAACTTACTTCTCTTCTGAGGATAAAATTAATTCGACTCTTTTCGTAAATTTGTCGGAGATTTTCAACTGTCTTCCTTCTCGCTCGAAATGTGCAAACGGATATGACTTCGCAACGGTTTGCACCCGGCTTTTATGCAGATCTATGCAAAACAATTAACAATCGAGAATGTACTAGAAGCCCCGCCTCCTTCTACGTAATCTAAGTCGTTGACCTAGATTACTGCCCAGCGATTGGACGATATATTTAGACTCTGATGGAAATCCGAATCTTATTGGTTATGGAAACGTGACGCAGCAATTTAACTGTTATCATAACACGTCAGCAAACTGCTAATAACCGGTTTAAACCCACGAAACCCATACAGTGAATAAGCAGAGGTCAGAATCTCATGTGTTATGCAACGATTTCTTGGTCACATGATGATCAGGCGTCTTTGTTGTGAGCAACAATATGCGTTGTTAGCGGCGGTGCTGGGGGATAATGGACGAGTGCCTCTGAGGGCCTATTAGAGAAGCTCAACAGCAGTTTCTAAACACGATAATGACTTGCCAACTGGGCGCAAACTTATACCAAAGTCCACAAGGCCCGCCACCTAATGACTCTGTGTTTTTTTTGTATTTTATTTTGCTAACCGATTAAATTTCTATTGTTAGTGTCAACTCACATCATATTAGGCTATAGAGTAGTTTACACAACGCTTCAGGCTTTAATCAGGTAGTACACTAGGCTACAATAGCGCTATATAAATTTACAATTAAGAAACTTGTACTACTGTTTTTGGCACGTTTCAGTCCAGAATTTTCCTTAGTAAAATGTAATGCAGTTTTGAAATATAAAAAACGGTAGATAGTTTGATATTTGCTTACTTACTTACTTACCTACATAATTGCGTAGTGGGTTTGCCACTGATAGTACTCTGTCAGTGCCAGTCCCAAGCCTGAAAAAGGAGGAGGACTACGCTGAATCAATGGTCTTTGTAACCACACAGTGGTCGTTAAACAGTATACAAACACTTAAGCCAGCGCGCATGTGCGGACTTCTCTCTGGATGTTGTAGGCCTACGAATTAACTGACTATATAGGCCTAAGTAGCCATACTGTACGTAGGTCAACTGTTATTGTTCACCTACAGCGTTTTACCTGTTGTATTGTGGAGATAAACGACCATACATACAAATGGCCAACGTCATGCCATACATACGTAGGGCTTACATAATACATACATACATACATACATGCATGCATGCATACATATACACATAACATAACATACATACATACATACATACATACATACATACATACATACATACATACATACATACATACATATATACATACATACATACATACATACATGCATGCATAGAAACATCATAATATGATTTATGGAAGTTTTCTATTTTTGATACCAAGGAATCTATCAGAGATCTGATCCTATGTCAACCGGACTGGGACCTCCTTCAGAAAACTCTTTTAGACAATCCCTCCGACGCAGCGCTCGTGAATAAGCTGATGCCCTGCGCTTGGCTTCCGAGTGCCGCCACAGTATAAGTAATTACTTATAATTACTTGGAATTATTTATACTGTGGTGCCGCTTTAGAAGTTAGGAGTTTACGATTTCTATTACTTCTATCCACAAGTGTCGCCACTCTTCAATATTTCCATGTCATGTTAAATATTATGTTTTACTCTCCACAGGATACTTTTTGCTGTGAAAGTAATTATTCGTCGATTTTTATTCTCAGACGTACTAAAATGCAATTCATTATACATAATAGCGTCAGAACGTTTGAGTAGTCTATAGTATAGTAGCTCCATCGTTCCAGTGCTGTGTTGTTTCGATTCCTTGCTTCCAATCTTAAAAGCTTTTAATCTTTGGTAGAATATTTTTAGTGATGGTGTTTGTGAATGTTATTTATCGCTCACTTTTTTTAATTATTCGTATTTTTCGTTTTCAATAAAATAAAGGTCATGTACATTTTATGATTTGCTAGTTATAAAAGGACGTTTGTATTCTTGCATATGACTTAGAAATAGCATACACGTGTAGGAAGAACTGCCATTTAAGGTTTCCACTGTGCTGCACGTGGGACGTTTAGTTCGCATCTCCAGTGTCCGTGAAAACTAACTTATTCACCAATCAAGCCGAACCTAAAGAAATCAGTGGGCCATGCAGGTTTCCAGTAAAATCCAAAGAAATGTACCACAATGGGACTTGTGTTTAGCAGAAAGTCTTCGAACTAAGTTGGTTCTAATTGCGTGGTGCTTCTGCGGCGGAAGATTCCGCCACGCAATGCATGAAGAAATTAGCATTAGCACGACACTAACCCTGACCTTAAACGACCCTCAATACGTCTAAACTGACCCTTACCGACCCTCACGACGCCAATTGATAGGAAGTTACACATTATTGACTATGAAAGACGTTAAAGCGGTAAGGATGTTGGATGTATAATGATAAATTGTATTATATTGTATTTATAAATTTATAAAGCGCCTCTCACAGTGAACACCAATCAGAGGCGCTGGATTTAGCAGGTCTTTCTTCATTGAAGCATTGTGTAGAAAAAATTTTACAGTTTCTAATACTTATTTATTGTAACGTCAAATCCAGATTTGAATGTTTCTGTTGCTGATATCACTTGTGATCAAGTGTAAAGAGAAATACACGCCATGCATTGAATGTTGACAAAGTTAGCTTTACTTTCAGAATGTCTGACAATGACAGCAGTGACGTGGAACTTGAATCTGTGGACTACAACAGCAGCGAAGTTGAATTGTCTGACAGTGACGCCGAAATGTCTGATGAAGACGACAGCGATGCAGAAATTGAATCGTCAGACAAGGAACTTAAACTGTCTGATCAGAAAAACAAGAAGACTAAAGCTAAAACCTCTACCGCTGCAGTTAGTAGACTTTTCACATATATACGAAGACTTATAATGTTTAAACCAAGGAAGAGATGGATGGACAATGTGGGCGAATGGTTGGAATTATCAACGGAAAGGTTGCTGCGAGAAACCGAGAACAGGAGAGGATGGAGAAGAATCGTCTACAATGCGACCAACCCTCGTATCGAGGACGGTTGAAGAGAGAGAGATAATGTTTACCGATTTCACTTAACTGATCTAATAAAATAAATTCTCTTAGAGCTGCATGGTGTTTCGGGACAGCGGAATACAGAAGCAGAGAGTACTGGCCACCCTGCGTTCATATGCCAAAGCTAAAAATTGAAGTCGTTTACACTGCATACTTTTGGCTGCCTGTCAGGGTTGATGTAAGGGATAGGTATCTACTTCCTATATTTTAAAGAAATGTTTTTAGGGATACTTTTTGTAAATGTTGTAGGACACTGTTCGTGAGCTTCGGGAACTTGCCGACAGGTTTAAGGCTGCCCTCTCTCAGATCGGCAACGTGGGAGATGTCAAGTCCAAGTACATCGTCAAGGGAGTTGCAAGTGAGTTTCTGACCTCATTTTAATGTTGTCTTTCATTATCAAATGCTTAAACATCTATTGTCGGTCGAACAAAAGGCGTAGAATTAGTTCCAATGTTTAACGACATCTTATGGCTGCCAGGGCCATTGACATCACCCTCCTTTCTCCAGGCTTTGGACTATCACTGGCGTTACGGAGTGTTAGTGGCCGTGTTTAAAAGGCTTAGGCATTTGATTAAGTATGAAATTCATTCCTAGGAGCGTTTGTGGTCCGAGGTAACGTTTTCTCAGTCAGATGAGTAGTGCGTTGGCCAAACAGAGGCCTGACCACATGGGCGAGGGGAGGGGGTGGGGATCGAAGAGGGGAAGAAGATTGAAAGGGATAGATCAAGAGGGCGGATCAGCATAGAATCAGAGGAAGATTGGAGGGGAAAGGATCAAAAGGTGCAACAGAGGATTTTTCCGATGTGGAAGTTTTTGCCAGAGTTACTACGTAAAGCACTATTTACATTACATTAAGGTGCTCGGTAGTGTAGTGGTTAGCATGCTGTACTGTCAATCAGGGTTCAAATCTATGCCAGGGCAGAAATTTAGTTCGAGATTTCTGCTCCACCTGCACCTTCTAGCCAACTCAGTTATAATGAGTACACTGACTGTACACTGTCGGTGGGAAGATGAGACGGCAAGGGAGAGAACTAGCCACCCACCATCATATGCCGAGGCTAAGAAAATGTCGCTAACACTTCATACCCATGGCTGCCTCAGGGCTAGCTCATGGGACTGCTCTTCTTCTAAGTAATGAACTGGTCATTTTTACGTTAAAATAAATAATTAAATAATGAACTGGTTATGTTGCGTGACGCGGTATTAATTTTTGATGTGATATTTCTTTTTAAGAGTTCCATGCTGTGATCAGCACGTGCACAGAGCAGTTTTTGCCCAAGTTGATGGGCATGCTGCATTTGCCCGAGTCGAAGGATCCAAACAAAGTGGTTCTTCCTTCTCCAAAGAACAGGACCTGGAAAAGTGTCCGAGGTGTTGTCAAGTCCTACCTGGCTGCTCTCATCCAGGTAATCAATCACCAAGCTGGTGCTCTCTCTGCACTGTCGAAAACAGATTACAGACTTGGACTGAGGTTTAGGATCATGATTAAGGATTGTAATTAAGGCTCATATGTGCCTGACATGTTCACATTTCGGTGTGATTGCTAGTGTAAGAGATTTTCTTAATTCTTTTAATAATGCTTACAACACTTTTGTATGTGGTTGAAGGGTGATGTGATAAATGTTTTGTTACATTACCATCTTTTGGGCATAGGTCAGGATCGAGAGCACCTCTGAGCAATTTTATTGAAAATAGTGCTATATAAATTTTATTTAGCATTTTTTATATAAATTTGTTATTCTCACTGTTAATTCATAATTTTTGGAATTAAATTTTTTTAATTGTCTGCCCAGGATAACAAGAAATGACCTGGGTCATTTTGGTGTCTACTTTCTCGGTATTGACCAGCCTTATTTAGTTGATATTAATATAAATGTGCCCGTATAGGTATGGTTACGTTGTTACTGTTGTATGAACCTCTTTTCGATCGTGGTTTCATTGTGTTGGGTCTGGAGCGCCTCTGATGGGAGTCTTTCTTGAAGTGGTGCTATATAAATTTGTGATTACATTTACAATTACAGTTACAATTGCATTTACAATTACATCTTCAGTTATATTTACAATTACATTTACAGTTACAATTTTATCAACATTTTTGGATTCAATAATCAAAGAATTATTAATTAAAGCACATTTACAATTACATTTACAGCTGCAATTGCATTTACAGTATCGTTTCTTTCTTTGTAGTTGCTTTCGAATGTGGCGTCGATAGAGCTGAAGGAGAAGGCTCTGAAGCGCATTCATGAGATTGTCGTCTTCTATGCCTGCTTTTCCGATCTGTCCAAAGTGGCCATGTGGGTACGTGTGTGTCATTTGTATCTCCGCTTTATGTAGCTCATTTTTTGGAACTTCTTTAACAGCTCCTCACCTGGCGACTGACTAACCATGCCTCTGATTCACATTTATGTGTGAGACTTAAGGAGCGACACCCTAAATGTTTGTAATAATACATGCACTTGTGATAGGTTCAAAAATAGCTATAAAAAGCTGTCCTTCGAAAGCTTCATACAGCTGAATCAACAGTCGAAAGCAGAAGAATCTCAATGGGTAATACTGAACGGATGGATTCACCCTAAACACAAAAGATTGTTTGGATAGCTAATGTAATTGTCTAGTTCTTCACGACATTCAATGTCACATAGGGTAGATAGTTTGACTGGAACATACCCTGCAAGCTGTAATTTTGTCTTCTTAAATATTTTGCAGAAATTGATCGATATTTGGAGTTCAGAAGAAGAAACCATAAGGGTCTTAGCACTTCGCTGTATTATCCGACTGGTACTGCACATTCCGGAGAAACAGGTTGAACCCTCGTTCAAGGTAAAATACCTTCAATTAACACGATGAATTATTTTCCATTATCAGCCTTCAGTTATCAAGGTAATTGCCTTCAGTTATCATGCTAAATTACCCTCCATTATCAAGGTAAATTGCCTTCCATTATCAAGGTAAATTGCCTTCAGTTATCATGCAAAATTACCTTCCATTTTCAAGTTAAATTGCCTTCCATTATCAAGGTAAATTGCCTTCAGTTATCATGCTAAATTACCTTCCATTATCAAGTTAAATTACCTGAGAGCATGCAGTCAAGCACAAATGGATAAAGCACTCGGCCTGTAACATAGATAGTACTGGTTCGAGCCCCCTTCCCGAGACGGTTACTGTGTAGAGACCTTGAGCAAGTCCTTCGCTCACAATTGCTCAGTGCCATCGATGTTCTGTCGTATGGTCGTGAGTGCATTTCTAAGTTCTGGAAGGAGGCCAATTTCAAATACAGTTGTATTGTACTGTATTTCAGCAGCTCAATGATTCTGCTTCTTTAAACTTTCGATGGGCTGCAGAGCTACGAGGTTGCTCTAAGTAGGCCTACTTCAATGCTATGCATTGATGAATTTTATCCCAAACAATCACACAGTTGTATTATTAACGTTATTTTTGTTCTGTTCTGAATGGTCTAGCGCATGTTCGCAGCGTACTGCAACAACTGTAAATTCACGACGATCAAGTCTTTGCCGCACATCAACTACATGAGGAATTCTCTCGTCGAGATCATGGCTCTCAAGCCATACATGGCGTACAGACGTGTCAGCGCAGACAAGAAGATACTAGCCGGTAAATTATACGAGGCTTTGTACGGCCATAAGAACCCAAGGGAAAAGAAGAAGGAGAAGGCCGGAGGGAAGAAACGGAAACAGGAAAAACAGGTTAGTCATGAATGATAATTTATCGTTTATTTTGTAAGAGGTAGCTGTAATGAGTACACTGACCGTACAGTGTCGTACACTGTTGGTGGGACAGTGAGGGAGAGGACTGGCCATCTGCCCTCATATGCTGAGGCTAAGAAAAGGAAGTCGCTAGCACTTCCTACCTAAGACTGCCTCTGACGGCTATCTTGGTCATTAGATACTAGTGTTTTGTAGTAAATGCATGATGATGATGATTATGATGATGATGATGATGATGATGATGATGATGATATGATGATATGATGATATGATGATGATGATGATGATGATGATGATGATGATGATGAAGGTGATGATGATGATGATAGTCTCCTAGGGACAAAGGAGTTTACTTTACGATATCATATGTTTATTTTTGTGCGGTTGATTTTATCAGGAGAACATTCCAGCCGTCTACAACTGGCAGTCTCTTCACTCGTTGGCGCTGTGGATGCAACTCATTGGTCGCTTGAAATCCTACGAACTGATGCAGAAGGACCTCAGGCATCATATCGCTACACTCGTATACGGAATGATCCAGTAACTCATCCACTTACTAAAATCAATCCAACTAAATTCTGCTTTAGATACCTTAACAAAGTGTCATTGCAATTGAACTTTTATATTGCACTACTCAAAGATAATTATATAATTGAAGGTAATTCACTTTGATAATTTAGGGTTATTTACCTTGAACGAGGGTTCAACCTGTTTCTCTGGAATATGCAGTACTAGTCGGATAATACAGTGTAGTGCAACAACCCTTGTGGTTACTTTCTTCTCCAAATATCGATCAATTTCTGCAAAATATTTAAGAAGGCAAAATTACAACATGCAGGATTCCAGTCAAACCATCTACCCTATGTGACATTGAATGTTGTTAAGAACTAGATGATTACATTAGTTATCCAAACAATGCCTTTTGTATTCTCTTTTGTGTTTAGGGTGAATCCATCCGTTCAGTATTACCCGTTGAGATTCTTCTGCGTTCGACTGTTGATTCAGCTGTACGAGGCTTTCGAAGGAGGGCTCTTTATACCTGTTTTTGACAACATCACAAGTGTACGTATTATTATTAAAAAAAATTTAGTACATGCAAGGTCACAAATAAGTGTGAATCAGAGGCATGGTTAGTCAGTCACCAGGTGAGGAGCTGTTAGATATCCAAATTCTTGAAAGCCAACGAGAAACAGTGAGTTTTGAGGCGTTTCATATAAAAGGAAGAGAAAGAGTTTGAACTTTGGACATTCATTGGTACGGTAGTTGGTTCCATGCCTTAGGGGCAGCAAAATGGAATGCACAAGAGCCAATGCTATATCGAGGCTCAACCAAACGACCCATACCCGAAGATCACAGACTGTGGCAGAATGTATGGAGAGTAGTGGTTGAGTTATGTCAATCTCAAGCAGTTGTTAAGCAGAGCATTTTGTATGAAGATTGCTTGTAGCAATTTAAATGTAAAAATTTTTGTAATGTAAAACTTCTATTGTGCTGGTGTCTATTGCACAAGGATCAGCCAATGACATGCCCAAGCAAGCCATAATCAGTACCATTGTTCTGAAATGTGACATTGTACTAAAATGTGTTATTGTTCTGAAAGATAGCTTTATAGAAAAATGATGCACTTTAATGATTTAGTTTTGTAGCCAATTGTAGCACGAGTTAGCTTTGTAGGAAAATGAAGCATTGCAGTTAACTTGTAGCAAATGTAGCAATTTGTAGTGAAGATGGTCTTACTGGGCCTTTTTAATAATTTAGGCATGATTTAAATTTAACTGGAACCCTTAGACTTGGACCCTTTAGACTCTGTGTACTTGGTCACCAAGTTCTTAATCATGCCTTTACTGTAACATAGGCGATTCAGTCAGTCATTCATTAGTTGTTAAAATTATTATTAGGCATTTATTAAGTATTAGGCATTTATAAAGTGCCACTATCAAGTGACCAAGATCAATCGAAGGCACTAAGCAGTTGTGAGTGAAGGACTTGCTCAAGGTCCCTACACAGTAGCCGTCTCAAGGGAGGAGGTTCAAACCCGTACTCTCTGCGTGAGCGTTCTAACCAGTCGGCTACTGTGTCCCAGTTTATTTTGAATTGTTTTTCTGTTTGTGTAGATCCTTTATCGGTGCCCGTTACTGCTCAAGAACCCGAAGCAGAGTTCTATGAAGAATTGCAACTTTGACGTTTCTCTAAGGATGTCTAAGGCAGAATCACGCGAAAAGGCGTACTTGGTAAGAATAAAAACAAATTTTTAATCAGAAAAATTCCTTAACATTCAGTTTCTCGTGGATCTGACTGTGGCTTGATTTTGGTGTGCCATCAGTTTATGCTTTGTGCCTTAGACAATGGCACTGTAGAAGTTGCTAATTACAATTGTCCTGCTCTACACCGAACTTGGACATTAGTGTTATTAATTAAGTTTGTAATGCATGCACGGTCACACTGAAATGTGAGTCTGAGGTGCGGATATAGTCGGCCGCCAGGAGAAGATGCAGTTAGATAACCAAGTACTTGAAAGCCAAGAAGAAATAGTGAGCTTTGAGCCACCTTTTGCAGGAAGGAAGTGAATTTGAGCCAGTGTGATTTTCCTTAGATTTTATTTTAGTTACAGTTACCATACTTGATGATCGCAGGCAACGAGGATTGATGTAAGGAGTTAGAATTGATTGAAGGTATGGAGGTATGTTGGTGCTTTGTAGGTGAAACGGGCCAATTTAAATTTGATTCTGAATTCAACAGGATTCAATGCAGCTGGTGAAGTACATTGCCCTACCATATGCTGTGATTTCCTTTGACCTTGTCTTGTATGTACCTTTATTTAGTGCCTTGTTCAGTGGAGACTCGTTAAAGCATGCATTGGTATAACACGGATTCTGGTGTGTGGGACAACCTTGTTACTAGGCAGCTCTTGGCAGGGCATCCATAAGCCATCTTATAACATGTTTGTGGTTGTACATGGTTTTTCATTACGTTGTTCTGTGCGTTTGTGATGTTGCGTCATAGGATGGCGTGATGGAACAGATATTCGAGCTATCGTTACAATACGCTTGCTGCTTGAGAACTTCGATCGCATTCCCTGGGCTCGTCACTAAAGCGATCGATTCAGTATGTCTTTTCTTCGGGTTTTCAGTCACGGTCATTCATTTTCCGTTTTCAAGCTAAAAATTTATGTTACATTGTATTGTATTGTATTTGGCTATTTATAAAGCGCTTCTCACAGCAAAAGCCTTTCAGAAGCGCTCCCAGTATGCGCAACGCGAGGGAAAAGGCAGGATTTTAGTTTAGAAAAGGATGAGGAGAGACTACCAGAAAGGATGGCAGAGCGAACCGGTGGAGGAAGTCCATTCCACAGAGAAGGACCTATACATGCTAGGTGATTGTATTTATAATATGACATTTATATAGCACCAATTCAAGAGCAAACTAATGAGGGTGCTCACTGTGCTAGCATAGAGCTACGTTTGTGTGTGTGCCTGTATGATGTTGAATGCGGGTTGCAGAGATGGGTAACTAATAGATGAAGTTAATCAATTAACTACAAGATTTAGCTAATTCTAAATTTAATCGATAAGCAAATTAACTTATCGTGCCCATCTGTGGTTGGTTTGATGTGTGGTTTCAGTACTTGACTTGTAAGATGGAGTATACAGGTTTGAGTCTTCTCATCCCTGGGATGTTCACTGTGTTTGGACCTTGAGTAATTCCTTCGCTTATACATGCCTAGCGCCATTGTTTAATGCTTTGTCAATAGATAACGAATATAGTAAAGGCAGAGGTAATAAGTAAAGGCCTAACTCTCAGATTACACTAGGCGAGATGATCAAATTTTAGGTCATATTTCCAGTTTTATTTTCCCTCCAGAAGTATTAGCAATTTATATTATGATTCTTCTTCACGTTCTCTGCCCTCAGGCAGGTTCATATGTCCAACGACGCCATTTTTCTCTGTTCTCTGCTTCTCTTTTCAGTCCGCTGTATCCCTCCTCTGCCAACATCCAGTCGTTGCATTGTTCTTGGCCTACCTCTCCTCTTTTGTGTCATTCTTCCCTCGAAGATGTCTCTTAGTAGGGTGTCGCTCCTTAAGATGTGTCCTATCCATTTCTTCTGCCGCCCCCGTATAGTGCCTATCAGTGATCTTCTTTCTTCCACCAGCTGTAAGATTTCATTCGTTCTTCTCTCCACCCAGCTGATTTTCTCCATTCTAGCCATATCCACATCTCAAAGGCCTCCAGTCGTTTTATGTCTTCTTGCCTCATTGTCCATGTCTCAGAGCCGTATAGGACAACGCTCCACACTAGTGTCTTTACCATTCTCTTCTTCAGCTTCCTGTTTAGACCGCCTCTGAGGAGCTCCCCTCTTTTGTAGAATGCATCTTTTCCCATAGCTATTCTTCTTTTCACTTCCACATGGCACCTTGCATCCTCTGTAACCACACTTCCCAGATAGCAGAACTTCTTCACCTGTTCTATTTCTTCCCCATTTAATGTGATGTTTATTGTTTCTCCCCCTCTCTTACTCATCTTCATGACCTTTGTTTTCTTTATGTTTATTTTCATGTCATAGTCCATTGATATGCTGTTTAAGCGGTTCATCATTAGTTGTAGACCTTCTTGACTGCCTGCCATCATCGCTTGATCGTCTGCAAATCTCAATGCTTTCACCATTTTCCCACCCACTTTTACCCCCTCTTCCAGCTCCTCTAACGTTTCTCTAACAATTTCTTCTATATAGATGTTGAATAGAATTGGTGATAGTGGGCATCCTTGCCTCACTCCTCTTCCTATTTTTCCGGGTTCTGAGTATTCTCCATCGATTCTTATCTTTACTCTTTGTCCCATGTATAGATTGCCTATCAGTCTTCTTTCTCTCCAGTCCACTCCTATTCGTCTCAATATTCTCATCAATTTCTTCCAGTCCACTCTGTCAAAAGCTTTTTCATAGTCGACTGAACAGATGTATATGTCCTGTCCATGCTGGATGCTTCTTTCCGTTATTACTCTTAGCGCTGCCACTGCATCTCTTGTCCCTCTTCCCTTCCTGAACCCATATTGTTCCTCTCCTAAGCAATTATCCGTTTCCGCTTTGGTCTGCAATCTTTTTGTTATTATTCTTAGTAGTATCTTTGATGCGTGGGTAAGGAGGCTTATAGTGCGATGGTCTTCGCAGTTTATTGCATTCGGCTTCTTCTGTATCGGTATAACTATGGTCTGAAGAAAGTCCTCTGGCCATACTCCTGTATTATATATGTCCTGGCATAGTTGCACCAATTCATTCATTGCTTTCTCTCCTAGATTCCTCAGCATTTCTATTGGGATGTTGTCGATTCCTTCTGCCTTGCCGTTCTTCATGTCGTCTATTGCAGCTAAGACCTCTTCTTTCATGTCATATTATGATTACTGTTTTTAAAAAACTTTAAACAGATCCTTCACTCACAGTTGCTCACCACTATCGATGTTCTGTCGTATGGTCATGAGTGCACTTCTGAAGTTTGGAAGGAGGGCTATATCAAATACAGTTGTATTGTATCAAATACAGTTGTATTGTATTGTGAAGTTGACATCCTTTTAAACTGATTTGTCGTAGATTAAGAAATTCATCAAAAAGTGTCGAGTGAGAACGTACACAACCAGAATGAAACTGTTGGTTCAGAAATTGCTGGAGGAGTCGGTACATGTCAGAAAAATCACGTCCCGTTCCGGTAGATTGGACTTGCGAGACCGAGCTCAGATCGTACGTATAATTTTGGTTTATTGTAAATCATGATTGTCTTTCGTAATCGTTATCAGTCATTTGTGTAGCACGACTTCAAGAGGAACTAATCAGAAGCACTTTCTAAACCAGCCATAAGTATTATTATTATTATGCATTAGACTAGGACTGCTCTGGCCCGATACCGGGCGTTTGCTGTGGGTCCCTCCATTTGGATTGACCTTCCCCCTCATTAAAGGCTAAACTAATGCTTCCTCATCGGTCTCTCCCTCTTTAAAGGCATTTCTTTTCCCCCCATGCTGAGAGCACCTCTGAATAGTTATTCTGTGAGAGGTGCTTTGTAAATTATTAGATACGATACGATTTGTTAAGTGCAACTATCTTAAGACCAAACATCAAGCGATGGTGCTGATCAATTATGAGTGAAGGACTTGCTCAAGGTCCCTACGCAGTAACCACGTCAGGGGAGGAGGATCGAACCCATACTGCCCACATTACAAGGTGAGCGCTCTAACCAATGGTATACAGTGTCCCATCTATATGATGCAAAAATTTTTAAGTACAAAACTTTGTCCACAAGCAGATGATGCTCAGATTACTAGAAAAGCCACTAGGTGGCAGGCTCTCTCACCCGACCAATGGATTTCTATCAAGAGTCTATAGTTGGCACAATGATCGGAGTTTCGGGACTGATTAGTTTTAAAGATGAGGTCATTAAGGTTGAATTTAGAAGTCGATTACTCAGGAAACAAATTAAATTATCAACAATTTGGTAGCAAATGTAGTAATCAGTTGCTTAGTCAGAAATTTAGTAATCAGTCACTCGATAACGAATTTAGTAATCGATCATTTAGTAGTATGTTGAATTGAAACTAATTTCTTCTTCCAGGATGCAGTCGAACAAAGCCTTAAGCAGGAGACGAGTCCGCTGCAAGTTTATTTTGAGAAATGGAGGAAGAAAAACCTGGAAAAGAAAGAAATGCTTTTCGCTGACAAGGAAACGGTGAGCGTTCAGTGTTTGTAAGTGTATCTATTTATATAGCGCCTTTATGAACCTTGTAATGGTAATTGGAAATTTACATAGCAACCCTTCAGAGTGACTCATCAGAGTCATTATTGTATGGGTGCTGGAAATGTCATCTAACAGATTTCAATAGCAGAGACTTTTGATTGAGCTGTTTTGGTGGAAGAAGTGCGTTTAGCAGAAGACGTGTTCTAGGATTATTGTTATCATTTGTATACATTTCTTAAACAAAATTAATTAAAACAAATCCGTCCCAAAAAACTCTGAACATTGTGCTGTTTCTTATTTATCTAATGACCAAGCATCAGTTGATGATGCTGAACAATTGTGAGTGAGGGACTTGCTTAAGGTCCCTACACTGTAAACATTTCAGGGGAGGTTCGAACCCGTACCCTCCATGTTACAAGGCAAGCACTCTAACCAGTCATCTACAGTCAATCTTCATTCTGTGATATCATCAAGGTCTAACTTGTCTTTCTCAATTTGCACACCCACCATAACCTGAATTTTAGATCCTCCATCAGAATTCAACGTGGCTTCCAAATTGGATTCTGATTTTTAATTACAGTACACTTGACGCTACCATTGATTGATGCCTTGAGCACTATACCAGTGCTATGGAAATCATTAGATTGTATGATGCTTACATTTTGACGTCTTTCTCTCTGGCAAGGATTTGAACCTCTCACCTATGGGTTGACAGTCTGGCATGCTAACCACTGGACTGTTCTGCTCCCTTGTACAGCAGAAAAACTAATCCACGATTTTTATTTTCAGATCGAAAAGAAAACCGAAACGAGACGTCTGAACGAGAGGGGACCGAAAACAGCCACCGCAGAGGAAATGGAGATGTTCCCCGAGTTGTTCAAACCATTCGATAGCGACGAAGATGATGAAGATGAAAAATCTGGCGAAGATGAAGATGAAAAATCAGGCGAAGATGACGATGAAAAATCTGGCGAAGACGATGAAAAATCAGTGACTCTGCCGAAGAAGGCAAAAATAAATCTATTGAAGACGACGACGACGACGAAGAAGATGACGAAGGCTTAACGGATGACAGCAAAGATGATGACAGTGAAGATGAAAATTCTTTCGACGAAGAAGCGGTGGAATTCGAAGACTCGAGCGACGACGAAGAGGACAGTTCACCGAAGAAAAAGCGGATGAAGTTTTGAGAACTGTTAACTGAAGTCTAGGATGTACACTTGTAGAGTCTGGATGTTTATGGAATACCTTTGAAGAATTTCGCCAAGGCGTTTAGGAACAGATATAAAAAATATGCACCTTGAATGTTTCTTCAGTCTATCTATCTAAAACATCTGTATATATTCCCCTTGTATGCCTTGACAGCTCTAAAGTGGTTCACCCTTGGACTAGCACCACACTTTTCTGGATTCTGATGGTAGACAATTCCACTTGGTTGGCCGTTCCATTTGGTGTAAGCTAAGCTGGGAGACAACCATCGTGACGGCAGTTTCAGTTTCTTAGCCTTGGATTACTAGGGTAGGTAGCCACCCACTAGGGTAGGTAGCCAGTCCTCTGTCTCACCACCTGCTCTTCCAACCAACAGTTTTCCAATTTTATACCAGAGTTTACAGAAATCAGAGAATATCTCTGTCCTTGCATGGATTTGAACCCATGACCATTTGGTCGATGGTCTAGAAGCGAACCACTAAACCAGTGGTGTCGAACCTTTTTTAATGATGTGGCAATATTTTCTAGCCAGAGGCAGGCCAGAGTGCCGAAGGTGCCTAAACAAAATGGGGATAGTTTTTGAAATTTTTGAAAAACTAAATCTTAAATGGTGCATTTTTAGCATACGAACGAACAGTCAAATTAGGTTTATAAAATCTGAACGTTGATTTTCATTATCAGTCACAAACATAACAGCAGTCTCTAGGAACGGCTTTGCAGGCCAGAAAAACGTTGTCGGGCCAGCCGGCTCTTTGACACCCCTGCACTAGACCATTGCACACCATATCGGCGTGGAGAATCTAAACTTGAATGGACATTCATTTGAACATAATTATCTGTTTTAATTTCTTCCGTAAAGGATTCATCATTACTTCAGTCCACACAATCCGACAAGCAATTGTTTCTACACGATAAAAGCACCAATTTTTTTACATTCTTTAAGGGAATAGGACATTTCTACTGCAGAACTAACAGGCTCGGCGACCTAAGTTTAAGCATCACGCAACAATCTTAGAACTGCAAAAGATTTCCCTAGGTAATACTTTTCTATCAGGCCCTGGCGCGGTACAATGCTCGAAACATCACACAGAACTGTTCGTACGTAGAGAAGTGAAGGCCGGCGGTGACTACGGCCTTGAGTATGCTCGGGCTAAGGCCCTTGTACATGCCACGAAGTCCTTCGTTGACGACGACCGACCGCAGACAGTCGACGAATCCTCTGTACACTCTCGAATGTTTTGTTACGACCCGGCCGTAGCTGAATCCCTGAATTTGGAGTCGTTTCTTGGCGAGGTCCAGCGGATAAACGGCGACTTTGGCGCACAGCCCGGCGCCCGAACCACAGACTAGACTCTCCATCACACCTAAAGACATCAACAGAAAAATCTGGCTACAGATTGCAGGGCAAGATAATTGGCTTAATTACTCTAGGAGCGATAACATTTGTAAGCTATTTGGTTTTAGCTGCTGTGTTTATGCTGGCAACACTAGTGTCAGTTTTCGCAGATGCATAGTTTCCCATTACTGCAAACAAATTATTATGCATTTATTAAGCACCACTATATAATGACCAGGCATCAATCGATGCCGCTGAGCAATTGTGAGTGAAGGACTTACTCAAGGTCCCTACAACATCCGTTTGAGCTGCCAGTCAAAGACAATAACAACTTCATACCTAGAGTCCTCTATGCTAGTGCTCAATGACAATGCCCAGTCCTCTTTCGAACATTACGGTCATCTGCGCAATGAGTAAAACTAAGCACCTATTATTTCTCTAAATGCTAGGACATTGTACCTGATTGCGGTGTGCCATTCAGAGTTGTCTTTCTCAATAAACGAATATAATTACACAGTAACCATCTCAGAGGAGGCTTGAACCCATACTTTGTAATTGTAATTTTGTAATTGTAATTATGACGATTTATATAGCATTGTTGGTAGCAAGCTACTTCTAGAACGCTTAACAAAACTGTCTACTGTCAGCGCAAATGTTAGTGCTCATGATTAACTAATAAATGCATTTTTAACTGTTTTTTAAAAGCGATAGACTTGGTTTCCTGAATGTGTGCAGGAAGACTGTTCCAGGCACGTGGACCAGCGACCCGAAAGGCTCGATCACCCGCTTTGGTTTTAGTGGCTGGCACAAAAACATCAGCGGACTTTGATGATCGCAGCCGCGACCTATTTACATCGTCCGAAAGGGGCCTGATCTTGTCTGCCAGGTAACCTGGTGCGCAGTTGTTCATACATTTATGAACCAGGATGCAGAGTTTGAACTTGATGCACTCGCCTACTCTCAGCCACTGAAGCTCGTCTTGTATCGCGGTTGAAATGTGGTCGAACTTTTTAAGTCGCAATACCAGACGAGCGCTTTAACCAATCGTCTACCAACACAGTTCATCCGATCACGCAATTGTTTTCTTACCTACTTTATGCAGTTTCTTGTCCTTGACGCCAAAAACCAGTTCCCAAATAGATGTGAGGATGGAATAGAACCCAAACTGGAAGCCGGTCTGAGGAACGATTTGGACTAGGGTCGGAACAAGGCCACTGTAAAGCGCCAGAGGACTCTCTTTCGTTATGATCTGACGCACTGCGTCGCTCATACATCGATAGACCTAGAACACAGAAGCAGAACGAAAATTTAAAGCATCAAAATCATCAATCCTCTGACCTAGTGCTAGTAGTCCTACTTTCTTTGACTAGTAGTCCTCAGACCAATTTCTCAGACCTAGTAGGCCTCAGACCTATCAGTCATTTCTCAAACCTATTAGTCATCAGACCTATTGGTCCTCATTTCTCAAAGCTATTAATCTGAGGACCTATTCATGCTCAGACATGTCAGTCCTCATTCCTCAGACCAATTAGGCCTCAGACCTATTAGTCCTCTGACTTATAAGTCCTCATTCCTCTGACCTATTAGTCCTCAGACCTATCGGTCCTCTTACGTTCTACCTGGTCTAAGTTACAGTCAGCAAATCACAACACACTGGCAACTTACCCAAAAAAAATATCAGTCAATACCTGTAAAATTTCTCATTGAAATACATACAAAATCTTTGTAAAATTTCTCTTGGCTTTATCTCTGTAAATTTTAGTATGTATGTATGTATGTATGAGCACTTGTTATATAGTGCCCCTTCAAGATTTCTACTCCCGACTACAGCACAGACACTCAATCAGAGTTTCACGCCAAAGCGCATGAGCAATTGCGAGTGAAGGACTTGCCCAGGGTAGTAACTTTGTAACTTAACCGATTGATGTAATGAAGTACAAAATCAAATACAGGTATTTTTGCAAAACCAGGAACAGTTTGTATTGTATTGTAGTTGGACATCTGCAAAGCGCCTCTTACAGTATGAACTATTCAGCGTGGGAGCTCTGGGGAAATAAAAAACTCTAAAGACCAGAGTCTAATGAATAAAATAAATAAAACAATCTCGAAATCCAGAAAGAATACCTTTGGTTCACCCTGTGCGACAAACCGCGTTCGAATGACGTCGAACGGCTGAGACGCTAACGTGGCACAGCAGCCGGCCAATCCCCCGCAGGCAAAGTGGGTCAGCGGCCTCAATTCCACCGTCACATAGACGGGAAAATGATTCCAGACAATTTTTGTCAACAGTTCGAAACTGGAAAACTGGACCAGGCCAAAGACGACGGACAGAAACTGGGCCGGGGCATGACCTTTCCAGAATGCAACGTAGGTTTCTTCCTTCCAGATGGTCTGGACGGCGTGGGACAATCCATGGTACTTTGAAAACAGCGTCTTCTTAATCGGCTGTTCTTGTAACTAAAGAGCACACAAGCATTGAAAAAAATTATATGTGAGAAATGTGACCCAGGGAATCAAAATGAGTCGGCAAATTACATTGCTGGAAAACAGTAAAATATGAAGAGAGTCATTTTTTACTCATTTTTATATTAATGGAAATGGGTAAAAAATGTTTTTTTACATTTCTGATATCTCACATTTGATGAAATTCATTGTTTTAATGTGTATTTTCAGGATTTTGCAAAGGTATTGTTTTAGTTTTTTTATTGTATATTAAAATTAATTAAAAATCATTTATCAGAATTGAACATAATCATTCGTAACTTTGTCAAACATAAGGTAGAACCAAATTTTTTTGTCATTTTAAAGCAAAAAATGTGGTCTTTAAAATATGTAAAATACTCCTATTCTAAAATTTCCAACATGTCCCTCAGTTTGATTCCTTGGGGCAGAAATGATCTTCTTCATCCCTGTGTAAGTTTAACAAACACTGCAAGAATGATAACTTTTCTTACACAAAAGTTTACGGTAATCGTAATCATAAACTCCAAATTTCTACATCACTACACTGCACTGAAGCTATATGCAGGGCACCAGCTTATTCATGAGCACTGTTGTGTCAGAGGGGTTACTATTATTATTATTGTCCTTATTATGATTATTATAAATATAGTGCTTGAAGGATGAATGACCTATTTGTACAACCTGTGAAATGGACCGCACTCTAGTGATGTAGCTTTTCCGGAAAAGTATTTTGCGGAAAATTGTCCGGAAATTTTCCGGAAATTTTCCGCAGAACCGGAAAAATACATTTAACTCAGATTTTTGTAGTATGAGACGACACTAGAAAATTTATGTTTTTTAAGTTCCTTTTATTTACAGTATTTCTGTCAATGCGGGCAACGTTCACCTTAAAAGAATTAAAATGAACATTAAAGACTGTTCATTAGAGGTTCAGGCTAGAGTAGCCTAGTTTGATAAGTTGTTAGTGTTATAAACTATCAGTATATACTGTCTGGCAATTTGACATTTTGTCAGCTGCTCAGCTTTGACTTAGTCCATACACCACTCACAGAAGGCAACAGCTCATAGACAAACAATTAAACTAAAAAACACCTTCTTTTGCTACTTACCAAGAAAAGCAGATTTAAAAATAGATTAGCGGTCTGTCGATTAGTGTCAGACCGCAATGGCAATAACATTATATTTTCAGACATAAAATAATAGTATTATAGGCCAGAATTAATTTGTTGCAGTATTAAAATGGTGTCTGTAATACTACTGAATCAATTGCTGTTTTTGTCTCATATTTTCATAACTAAAATAGACTAAATCGTAAAAATATTTTTTCTAAATTAACAGTGAAGTTTAATTCCAATTAATTCCTAAATGTATTGTCGTTGTTGAGCCTTGTGAACACACTGAACAGTAAGCTCTAACAGTGCCATCTATTGAACAAACATATCAGTTATAACTACATAAGACAGTATAGAGTGAGTGATGTTTAAACATTATTATGCATTTAAAACTTAAATTGTTATTTAGAAATATTATATTGATGGAAAAATATCGGGAAATTTTCCGGAAAAAAACAGTGGAAATTTTCCGAAATTTTCCGGAAAAATATGAAATTTTCCGGACAATTTTTCCGCCTCACATCACTAATTATTAATGATCATTATTATTATTTAAGATAGTCCTTGAAGGATGAATTGAACGGTTACTATTATAAAAGCAAGGCCAAGAACTATACTATTATTATGACTATTTTTTACCCAAGGTACACGTAATCCCTCAGGATTTCAAAAAATTATGGATAGCGTTATTCTGGGATGGCTAGTCTTCGTTGATGTCGTGCTGAGTGCCAAAAGTGCTGTGAAAAGCGATTGTGTTTCAAGCGATGGAAGACATGGTTATTATTATTATTAGTATTATTTTATTACAGACAGTGCCTGAGGGATGAATTGAACGAAGGAAACCCACAGCAAGGCCAGGAACTACACTGTTGGATTGGATGACTGATAAAAGAAGCAGATGGGACTCAAAAGATGACTTCCAAAGTTCTCTTACCTGCAGCCGTATCTTAAGAACATCAAGAGGCTGAGAGATTGCTCGAGTGACAAACCCACTCAGCGCGCCGGCAACACCAACCGTCAGCTGTGGAAGCTCAACGTCCTTACTCGCAGGGTCGTATCCCACCATCGCTCACTCCGACTCCAACTGGCTGTCTCTATCCTGCAGGGAAACAGACAACCATGAACAACATAACCAAAATCTCAAGAACAAGACCAAGGACCAATAACCGAGACCCAGACTGGAGTATTGAGATGAAGACCACAGGGTTCTAGACCAAGACCGCATTTTTCTCAGCTATCAGCCGAGGTCATGGCCGTTTCCGACAATGCTTAGATGCAGTGATGGGGGTCTCGAGACAACGGTCTTGTTCTCGAGACCGGGAAAATGGGGTCTTGGTCTTGAACCCTGTTGGACTTGTTCTTAATACTCTGGTCTTGGTCTTTGTTCGTGAGATTTGGTCTTGGTCTTAAGTACTTAGTGGTAGAATAAATAAAGGGAGAGAGAAAGAGAGAGACAGACTAAGACAGAGAGTGAGATGTGAAGAGAGAGTGGGAGTGAGATGGACCGGCCGGGTCCAAGTGCAAATGGCTGAGCTAGCAGCTAAAATTACGTCGAAGAGCTAGACTCTGGGACAGAAACTCACACGATTTGGTATTCGTAGGAAGTAACAAACATCTAATTTGAAAGACGTGACTACTTATTTTTGGCACTTCATTTCAATTTTGCATTTACCATTGGCTTCCTTGTGATTCAAACCTTATATTGCCATAAATTACGATTAAGACAAGACCATGAATTTTGCAACTTTTCTTGTCTTTGTTATGGTCTTGGATACTCGGCATTGGTCTTTATCTAAAGGCATTGGTCTTGGCCTTAAACCACATGGTCTTTGAATTTTGGTCTTGCTTACAACACTGATTAAACGTCCTTCTCACGTTCAGTTAAAAACTACTTACTTACTTTGTAATATGCAGCATTCACAAACGTTAGAACATGCAGCATGCATTCACAATTTGGAAGTAAAGCAATAGCTATAGGGCAAGCTTTTAGTATAGTGGGCTGTAAGTTATACGGGCGTCGGGCATCTTTTGGCATGCTGCCGGAAGGTACGATGTTTTCTAAAGACGACACTAAACCTAACCCTAACCGACCCTCACGACGCGTAACCTTACCCTAACCGACTCTCACGACGCCTAAAATGACGGGAGAAAATCCACGCACCCCGATACTAAATGCTTGCCGACATGTCTAACCTAACCCTAACCCTAACCGACACTCACGACGCCAGTAAACTTATGCACTATATCCTTCAGCCCCCGATACTATAAGCTTGCCGCTGTATTTACCCTCTACCACTGACCTTTAGTTTTCCTTATTTTATAATCGTGACATTTGGAAGATAACCGAAGGTTTAAAGCTGAAAGCAACAGTGACTGGAGCACGGGTGATGCAGATATAACGTTTCAATCCACTGGTTTAAATAACTGATCTATAAAATAACTAATTCCGACTTACTCTGTAACTCTAAATCACATAATGAACAGTTTAAGTTTGACGCAAACATCAATTTAATTAATTGACAGCATTTATTACGAAGCGATAATCAACGAAACAGCGACAGAACATACTGATAAGCGGCTACTTGTAGGTCAAGCCGCTGTTAACGATACGGATTAAGTAAGTAAGTATTGCCTTGCAGGAGGAGGAGGAGGAGGAGGAGGAGGAGGAGGAGGAGAAGAGGAGGAGGAGGAGGTAGAGGAGGATAAGAACAAGTGGTGGAGGAGGAGGAGGAGGAGGAGGAGGAGGAGGAGGAGGAGGAGAAGAAGAAGAAGGAAGAGGAGGAGGAGGAGGAGGAGGAGGAGGAGGAGGAGGAGGAGGAGAGACAGAAGGAGGAGGAGGAGGTAGAGGAGGATAAGAAGAACAAGTGGAGGAGGAGGAGGAGGAGGAGGAGGAGGAGGAGGAGGAGGAGGAGAAGACGAGGAGAAGAGGAGGAGGAGGAGGAGGAGGGAGGAGGAAGACGGAGAAGAAGACGAAGAAGGAACTATAGTAGCAGGAAGAGGAGGAGGAGAAAGAAGATGAGGAGGAGGAGGAGAAGACGGAGGAGGAGGTAGGGAGGAGAAGGAGGAGGATAAGAAGAACAAGTGGAGGAGGAGGAGGAGGAGGAGGAGGGAGGAGGAGGAGCAGCAGTCATTGGTATGAGGTGCTAGCGAATTCATTTTCTTAAACCCGGCATATGAGGGAGAGAGAACGTGCATGGCCAGTCATCTCCTCACCGTCTCATCTTCCCACCGACAGTGTACGGTCGCTGAGAAATTTTCAAAGATTTACATGACATGATCGACACAGAAATTCGAATCTCAGGCGCGGTTGGTCGGTCGCCATTACACACAACACACACATACACACCTACCCACACCTACATACACACACCTACACGCACCTACCCATACACATCTACACAGAAACACTTTGACAAACACCTACATACACACACACACCTGCACACGTTCTAAGCGCTCTTAGAGGACAAGATTTTGGATACGACGACGTTCTTAAACAGAACTTTGATAACAACAACAGAACTGAGCTATTAATAGAACGGGTAATTTTCCTTCACCATTCTGCGGCGTACATGTAATAGATTAACTTTTGGGCAGAAGTATCCATTAGGCAAGCAAATTTCTTTGGATAAGTTTGTAAAACTGTTCACAGACTTAATTAAGAAGCAAGTTATTGATAAAGTAAATAAACTTTTAGTTTATTTATATTATGTTAACGCCATCGATCATGACCTACTTCTTCAACTACAGTTCTTGGATTCCCAGTGCCCTTGTTTTGTTCCTCAGTTTCTGCTGGGTCAGTAATAATAGTCCCAGGTTTCTGTAAAAGCTGCAAGTCGTTGCTCACAACCGGGGGTGCAAAAAACCAAACTTTTTTCAAAATGAAAAGTTTTGTTGTTTTGTTTTTGAGATTTTCCTATTTCGGATCATAAAACTCATAAAAATGGCATAATGCCGTTCAAATTAATCAGATGCATATAAATGAAATTAACTAGGACAGTAGAACCGTTGAATGTCATAAAACGAAGTTAACAAAGACCATACAACAATTGCCAAGAGAGTTGAAGAGACGACATTTTTGGCATTTATAATTTTAAAATTTGTTAAAAACCAAATTTTGCAGTATTTTCTTTTAAACAAAAAAAAACAAAAACCAAAAAACCAAGCCTTTAACAGCCCTGCTCACAACTAGCTGTTTTGCAAGGCACCCTTGTGACGGTATGGCCGCGTTACGGCGTACGGCGCCATATAAATTGTCGTAATTATTATTATTAACCCTGCAGCCACCATCTGCAGTGTACCAAAAGTTCCATGCTTGGACCACTTCTCTCTTTTTTCTCGTGCACTACACCTCTGAGCCATCTCTTAGGAATTGTCTGTTGTCGACCACCATCTTTATGCAGGTGACACTCAATTCTCAAGTCATTCACTCGCATTGCTCAGATGTTTAGTCATTAGATAGTGGCGCCTAATAACATAATAAATGCAAAAAATAACGTGATGTAATAATGCAGGATACGAGGTGATCAGAGATAGGTCGGATAATGTAATTAATTTGCAATGACTTGTGAACTAAAAGACAATGCCTATTAGTACAATAGCTTTTGGTTTAGCTTTTACAAACCAGAGTATCAAAGGGTGGGACTGATAATGGACAAGTCCTGCTAGGTGGGAACTGGAGTTTGTACTGAAAATTTTGATAACTGGCAAGAATTGAACTGAACAACAAATACTAAGTGACATTTCAGTTGTAAAGTTTAGAGGTGTGTACAAATCTTAAATTCCTTATTGTTACTTGTAATCGCACAAATATGATAGGCTTTCTTGCAGTTAAAACGTATTTGGCAAATGCTTGCAGAAGTATCTGATTGGATATTTCAGATCATATCCAGTACCAGTAATCAGTGTTGGTTGAGACTGTGAAATGGAGAGACTCTATGATTTGGTGTTTCGTTCTGAGACGAATACAGTTCGGAAACTCTGCCTTACAGCAGCTGTGTTTTCTGGAACCTTCCTGTTGACCCATGCTTTCCTGAAGTTCCTAAGGAGGAAGAAACAAGCTGGAAATTTGCCTCCAGGTCTACCATCTGTGCCATTTATTGGTTCGATGCCTTTCCTGCCGGATCTGGATCACATCCACATTTTCTTTATGGAGAAGGCACATGAACTCGGCCCAGTCATTAAATACTACTTTCCTAACAGGTAGGTTGCTCACTATCATGTAAATAAATGTTATTAATACCTGTTATTCATCACCAGGTTTTGACTTGAATCGAACTTGAATTGCATTAACTTCTTTAATCCGAAATTGTTTATAAAGTACACAATCAGTCAGGTTTACATCAATGGGAGTAGTCTGCAATGGTAATGTAATAGTTCTGGTAATTGCAAATTTATATAGCGTCACTTCAAGAGAGACTTGTCAAGGGCACTCCCAACCTAACACATGAAGTTACGATCGAGCAGAATGGTCTTCAAGCGTTTGTGGAAAAGAGAAAAAGAGAGTCTGAGGATTTCATGCCACCGGTTCTTAGTCAGCTTGTTCCTGGAAGATGGGTTGACCACAGGAACTCTATGGGTCCTGTTTAATAAGGAGTTGCTGCAGTTATGACATAGGGTTGTACAGGTGGTAGGTTTCTCAATTACGTTGCTATGCTAGTTGAAAGTTTCAGCTTGTGGTCATAATACAGTGATAATACAGATCTTTTGCCTGCATAGGTCCTTCTCTATGGAGTGGACTTCCTCCTTCTCTATGCTGTACCATCCACTCTGGTGGCATCTCTGCCTCTTTCTGTCATCTTAAAACCTTCCTTTTCCATTGGGGTACCTCGCACTGGGAGCACTTCTGAAAGGCTTCTGCTATGAAAAGCGCTTTATAAATGATCAAATACAATACAGTACAATACAATCAGTATTTCAGTCTTATTAAATGTTGTTTTAAAAGTACTTTGAACTGGTTTAAAGTGGATGGATGGTTGAGAGCATTTGGGAGCGGTGTTCAGGTTCCACCAAAATAGGAGGAGTTAATTGATTTGATGTTGAATGGGAATGTTTACTTTCAGGCTTGGAGTATTTATCAATGGGAGAGAGATGATTCATGAAGCCTTTGTCAAACAGTCCTTGGCTTTTGCCAGTCGACCTAACTTCTTTTCATATGACTTTTTTAATCGAGAACGTAAAGGTAATTTAAGAAAATGTTTGTTTGTGTCCATCGATACTGGTTATTTAAAACAGAGGTAAGGTAATGTAGGGCTTCAATGACACCTCAGTGTTTGCATGGGGGGCCCGATAGCGCATTGGATAACATCTGGCACAGAGACCGAGAGGTACCGAGTTCGAGCCCCAGTTGGGCGGATATGCTTTGTAGGCTGCTATTAGCGCCGTTGTATTGCAAGGCTGTCTGTTCTGTTAGTAGTTAAGATTTAAATTGCATAACATCAATCAATCAATCAATCATTTATTTCTGTAACCATCAGAAGATAAAAAAAATTTGAACAATGAAACAGTAAGACAATGGTTTGACATGTACTGGCTACAAGGAGGCCCAGATGGGATCATGGATCCCGCTAAACAGGGACACCTATAAAAAATACAGATAGGGAAAGAAAGACAGTCAATGATACTTAACAACAAATAAAACCAAATAAAATAAGATGGATCCATCATGCAAATGTACAGCGCAGTGCGTTTGTCAGGCGCTTATTAAAGAAAAGATATTACCTATTATTATTATGTATCTACCCTGATGCTTAATTAGTGCCTTTTAAATACTTCTCTATGGAACTGCCTATGCTGACATAAGTGACATTAAAGTTCGGAGTTCATCAGTAAGCAGAAAGTTATCACTGTAATCTGTTGAGAGGTTCTTAATCAGGTTCTTACTGACATTAAGAGTAAGACAGTAACTGCCTCAGTTCTAATCAGTGTTCTATGCAAGACATAAAACTCAAGAATAAGAGTTCCAAGACTGAGATCAAAACACTAGGTCCACGCCAGTACAAGACTGAGGTTTTCGGAATTTTTTCAACAGGGCAAAACAGACTATAAATGATAGAAACAACTAACGTAGGCCACCAATCAGTTCCCAGCTTTTCTTAACATTACTTTTTATAAATACGAGATCCTTAAGCACAGCGTCACCCAGATGAATTATAATTATCTGTTCATATCGACCTGGCCAATTTTTTTAGCATAAGAACTAGGGACAGGTTTCTCAAGACTCATAGGAGACCGCTTGTTCAAGACTGAACAAGACTTTCACTTCAAGAAAGTTTGAAAAAGTCAAGAGATATGTCCTCGGGACCAAGACAATAGGTTACTGAGACTGAGAACGAGACTAAGACGTCAAAACACCTGTTTTGAGACAATGACCGAATGTCGAGACCATTCAACTGTGGTTCTAACTCAGTTACGACCTCTCAGTACCTGCTTTAGTAAGAATATCTCTGTTCTTAGGCAGTGACAGCATAAAAATTCTTACTGATGTTCCATTGTTTTTGAGATAATGCAGGGATTTGAAACTGTTGTAGGATTTTTAGATTCACCATATGATTCCGAGTTTCGAAGATACCACCAGCTGTCCCTCAACATTCTCAAGAAGTTTGGGTTTGGCAAGGGAATCATGGAAAACAGAATCCAAGTTGAGGTGGAAGACCTTCTGGCCAACATACGGAAGCTGAATGGAGAGGCAATTTGTGCTGAGCAGTTACTTACAAAGGGCGTTTCGAATGTCATCGTAAGCATCATTTTGGGCGAGCGATACGATCATTCGAGTCCTTTTCTGACAAACCTCATTGAAAGATCACACGAATTTCTTTACTTTGTGAAGGATGTTACAGTTGTGGACTTTCTTCCAGTGACGAGGTTTCTTCCAAAGTACAGAAGATGCTTAAGTGATGGTGCAAACTCGAATGATGAAATTCTTAAGCAGATGAGCAGCAAAATCGATGCTGGAGTGCAAGGCGAATTACCGGAAAGTTTCATAACTCATTTTCTTGAGATGGAAGGACCTCAGTTCGACAGAGAGCAGTTGCTGTATACATTGCGTGACTTGTATTTAGCAGGAACCGAAACAAGCACCACGACAATACAGTGGGCGTTAATCTTTCTCGCCAATCACCCAGACATCCAGCAAAGGCTCCACGCCGAGATTGATTCCGTTGTTTCGACGGATACTCTTCCATCTTTGGACGACAGAAGAAATCTGCCTTTCACCGAGGCAGTGATACTGGAACTAATGCGGATAAAGACGGTGGTTCCATTGGGCTTGCCTCACGAAACGCTGGATGACGCTCACCTTAATGGGTATTTCATTCCAAAAGGAACCATGGTAAGTTTCTGCTTGCATATGTCTGAGCATAGTTCTAGCGTTTTTCAATTTCCTCACAACAGCACTCTGTAGATGCGGTAGAATTAGGTTCATTTCGTTCTGTAAATGCAGCACATCTAAGTATGCATGTTTCACTTATGTGTGTGTGTGTGTGTGTGTGTTTCACTGTGTGTGTGTGTGTGTGTAAGTATGCATGTTGGGCTTATTTCTGGTGCAACATAAGGGACAATAGTTATGTTATGTTTAGAGACACTAGAAGCACAGTTGATTTTTAAGGGAATCGTTCAGCGTTTACGCTTGTTTGTGTGTGACGATATTGTCCGATTTCCCAGGGCACCACAAGGCACAATAGTTAAGTTTAGAGACTGTAGAAGCAGAGTTTTTTTGCAGGGAATTGTTAAATAACTATTACTGCTCTTATTGTAAATTTATCGTAAATTGTAAATATATATTAGATTAAATTGTTTTTACAAGGAATCTAAATTTACTGATATCCCTTGAACAGTAATACCTACTTAATATGCATGTATCTCCCTCATTAGAACCTCTCGTGATTGTTCGATTACAGATAGGCATGCATGATAGTTTTAACAACAGCCTCTTTTCTTTTGTTCTGTTCAAATGGCAAGAATGAATGCTTGTTATTAGTCGCCAATTATGTATGTAATCTGGGTGAACATGTTTATCTCTTCTTCTGGATTCCCACTTTATGCCGATTCATAAATGTACGTGTTTCTACTCTGTACATAATTATTGAAAAGACACTTGTATTGAAAATGATGACCTCGAGGTTATGCACTGTTCGACAATGATTTACGTGTAGATTTGAAATGACGGATCACAGCGGCATAATTCCGACATTTACCGTAGTAACTGCTTAGGCACCTGAGCGCACCTCAAACTTACCGTAACCGTAAACTTAATGTACTTGCAGTGTTTGGTGATCGTTGAAGTAAGTATGGGAAACTGGAAACTTGGTTTGTTTTATTTGAAATAGGTCATACCGAATATATATAGTGCTCACATGGATCCAACCGTCTGGAAAGACCCACATACGTTTAATCCGGAACGATTCCTCGACGCAGATGGAAAAGTCACCAACAAAGAAGCAGTCATATCGTTTTCAATGGGTTTGTACTTCTGCCTGTCTGACTGGCGGCTCTAAGGTTAGATAAGGCAAGTGGCCCCAACTAAGGTTAGGTAAGCCAAGATATGATTTGATAAGGAAGGTGATATAAGGTGAATTAAAATACGAAAGCATTTGCTTTGAAAGGGTAAGTTGCGTTTGGGTAAGGATATGTACTTCCCAGGTTTGGTTAGGTAGGTGAGGTTTGGTAGGACAAGGTTTGAGTTAGGTAGGTGCCCTTTTGGCGACATCACCAGCTAAGGCCTCGCCCAATTTGGTCCGAAAGCACTTTTGCTTCGTAAGTTTGTGTTACACACATTTTAATAAGGTTAATTATGATAAAAATATTCTTTGTTTATTATTTCAAACTTGCACACTGCAGTATGATAATTTGCATTACAATTCGATAAAGTAAGGTTTAATAAGTATAACTTTAACTTTTTATAAGTTTAACTCTGCTGCAGATAACACTCTGGAACTTTAACCTTCCTGACGAGGACTCACAAAAAGTTTTTTATCTCGTATGTTATTCTGACCATGAACTCTTATTAAATATTACTTCATACTATAATATCTAGATGTATTTTTTTCTATGTACACGTACAGCGTTATGTCTGTTGTTAAGGCAATGTGCAAAGGAATATATTATGATGATAATGTAAATACGTGTATACGAATTTTTCTAAAGCTACCATCTGACCATGCTCATTTTCCAATTAATTTATTGGTGGGATTAGACAAGACATTGCTTGGTTATATTAGTGTGATAAGGTTAGGCAAGGCTAGTTTAAACTTGGTCCTGGGATTGAAGGATATTTCTGACAAGGTTTGGGCTATTTCTGCTGCAGTATGGACATGGCATAGATCAATAAATTCAAAGTCCCCTTTTTAGTTGATCTCTTGTTCCAGAGACCAATACAAAATACATGGATGGTTCTGAGCAACTGTGCTTGGAGGACTTGCTCAAGGTCCCTACACAGTAACCACCTCATTGGAGTCTCTGAATCCATACTCGCAGCATTACAGGCCGAGCGCTCTAGGCAATAGGGCAGCTGAAGGTGTAACAGAATCTTGCCTTCACATGTGTTGCCTCTGACAGGATAGTTTTATCTCCAAATGTTTTCAGGGAGGCGTTCCTGCCTTGGTGAGCTTCTAGCTCAGCAGGAACTGTTTCTCTTCCTTACTGGACTGGTGCAGAATTTCGAGATCCGACCACCAGAGGGCCAGTCGACAGTTGTCTACAAGGAATTTATTGGCATAACCATGGGACCGACCGATTACAAAGTACGTCTTCTGCCGAGATGCCAATGAGAAAGTTTAGGCCTGAAAGTGTGATGTAAATTCTATACGATTTACATTGTACACACTCGAAAATTTATGATTGGTTAATATTTCTCCAATCGTGTAACTTCGTAAACATTAATGATTAAGTGATTATTTTTACATACAGGTACATTGTTAATTTTCCAGATTTTATCTTTAGGTTGTTATTTTTCTATATAATTAATTTTCATCTATTAGTATGGAGTAGTGATGATAACATTTTTCCATGCAGTTATCTTATTCTACGTGTCTTATTAACAGTTAGGAGTATATAATATATTTTATCTTTTCAGGGAGATGATAGATAATTCTCATGAAAATTGTTAGAGGGTTCAAATGCGTTGGAGAGAGTTCAAGCAATATGGTTGAGGGTTTTAAATAGTATTTATATATAAAGGGTTTTATGCTTATGGATGATACAAGGTGTCCTTTGGGTTAGGGTTCGGTTTGTTCAACCACAGAACTTGAACTCGAACTATGCATGTCACTTTGTCTTTTTGGTGCATCAAAAGACAATATAACATTTTTAGCTGACAATTCCATACCTCTTACTATCAGCCAGGTGCTTTCTCGGTTATTTGAATTCTATTGTGACTTTCTATTATCCACAATTACTAGGCAGCCCTATTAGCGGGAGTGTTAGGATTCTTCATCCCTGCTAACATCTCCCCCTTGGTAGCCACTATCAATGTACGTTAATTACCTATGTGGGCCTATACTGCCATAATTGGGATAACTATTGGTTTCGAGGCGGTTGGGATAGGAGTAAGTTATAGGAATATAAGTTTCATTGATTGATTGATTGATATATATGTGTTGGATACGAACCTTTGTAGAGTGTATTGTATAGAGGCCTATTGCTATCTGTTATGAAATATTAAGAAGATTGTGGGTTAGGGTTCGGTTTGTTCAAATCCAACTATGCATGTCACTTTGTCTTTTTGTGCATCAAAAGACAATGCATTAGTGCTTCCATACCTCTTACTATCAGCCGGTATTTTTCGGCAATTTGAATTCTAAGTGACTTACTTATCCACAATTAGTAGGCAGCCCTATTAGCGGGATTCTTCATCCCTAATACCTTTAAACCATAGTATATTTATTGGTATTGCCAACACATTTATTAGGAAGTATTGGTATCGGTATTGGCAATAGATTTTTCCAGTATTGTTAACATCCCTGAATGGGTTAGGGTTATACTTAGTAGACCTACTTTATCTTCTGGATTATACTTTATCTCCTGTACAAATTGTAACTTGATGTGCAGTTTAACGTTTTTAGGCTTCAGCTAACTCTATATTTATTCGTAATCTGAATAAACATATAAGGAGCAAGTAAAATTGAGATTGCTGGAATCTTTGTCTTACGTGATACATCAGAATGATAACATTCATTCAATCACATGTAGAGCTTATAAAATTCAAAACGGTTCAGATGTGTTGGTTGAGATGTGTGTTGGAATAGACATTCAATGCTATTCATATAATACGTACTGCATCTGCATAAATGAAACTTTTGTGGTCGATTATTGTGTGGGAGCTATGATAACGGTGTTCTTTGTTCTTGTGATAAAGGACTTTAATACAGTATTGAACTTGTATCACTTTGTCATGACTGTAAGGTTGATATATTATTATCTATGTCACATCTAAGAAGTGCTTGATTGTTTCATGTTGCAAGTTTTACATCTATCTGTGCTTAATGTTTTGTTTCTGTACTTAATTTTTTCTTTTTTTACTTTTGTGGTCAAATAAACATGTAATATTATTTATTTGTACCACTATGTACTCAAACGGCATTGAAACTCGATCATGTCTTCGTAGGCTGTTCCTATAGTTGACCACCCGCCATAGTTTGTCTTCTGGTTCTTCTAACATAGCAGATTCCGCCAGACTTCTCCAACTTGGAGACCTCGATAGTCGATAGTAGCCTAGGCCTAAGCATGCTGGATTGTCAATTGAGAGGTTAGGGGTTCAAATTCCCACGAGGGCAAACATTTGGTTCGAGATTTCTGGCTCACCTGTTCCCCATAGCCTGCTCAGCTATAATGAGTAGGCCTACACTGACCGACGACCGTACACTGTCTGTGGAAAGACGAGATGGTGAGGGAGAGGATATTGGCCACCCGCCCTCATATGCTGCCGAGGCTAAGAAAATAAAGTGGGTTACAGTGCATCCTTATGGCTGCCTCCGGGCTAGCTTAAGGAACTGCTCTTCTTTTTCTCTCCAACTTGTAAGTCACTATATATATATTTACATTGATGTAATGTAATATAAATCTTCAAAGTTTCAGAGCGCACTCAAAAGCCACGTCATGGAGACCAGCTTATTCACCAGCACTATATCAAATCAAGTCTGCATTAACAGGTTGTTTTGTCAGTTCCGGTGCCAGGTCAGAATCCGGGGAGGTCAAGCTGAGGAGACCGCATGGTGCTACAGCGCATTGCCTTCTAGATACTGGCGTAGCATCTAAAGGCAATGTACAGTTGTAATCGGTGATGATGGTCGTGTGGTGGCGCCGGAGTAGGCCTAGAATCAGGATAGGATTGCTTGAAGAGTTTGGTCTAGTGGAAAATTAGCAGAGGATCGAGTGTGCGAGCGGAGGAGAGGTCAAATATAACAGCCGAAATAGGAGGAGGATTACACAACACACATAATTTGTGTTTGGGCGCTAAAGCCATTACAAAGATCAGCCGGGCCGGGTTATATCCGTGGCCCGGCAATGCCTAAGTACAGTTATCACGTGCCGTTAAAACCTACTTACTTACTTTTTAGTGCGTAATATACTAGATTTAAATGGTAGATTATGAGTAGGCCCTATAGCTAGGTATAGCCTAATACGCTTGGTGACTGTTGTCAAAATTCCCAAACTGTAGCCTATCATCTGGTAAAAATTTGGTAACAGTCGCCAAACATTAACCTACTTACCCCTTTAAAGTGATATAGTCGGTAGCCTAAGAGTACATGTAAAAATGTTAAATAGAAATTTCGTTTCGTTGTTGTGAAATCCTCTAGTTTTAAATTATAGCCTAAATAGGCGTTTCACACTGCCGTACTGTTAGATATTTCTTTCAATAGCCTACATACACACAGAAACCTACAGAAACATGTACACATACCTACAACTACAGACACACTCACGTACACGCACGTTCTCAGCGTTCTTATCAAGCCTAAAGGACTCAGATCGGCCACGCGAGGAGACTTTACCGTTCTTCGCGCCAAGAGGAAGTTTGGAAATCGTTCTTTTGCTGTCTCGGGACCTAAAATGGAACAGTCTTCCAGCTACAATCCGCCAATGTTCATCTGCTACTCAATTTAAATCAAAATAAAAATTTATCTATTCTCATTAGGCCTATAGGCCTTTGTATGACTAAGAACACAGCGAACGCGTTCTCGTGCAAGACTTGTCTTGTTAAAGCGCGTTATAAATGTCTAATTGTATTGTATTGTATTGTACGAGGTTTTTAGATACGAAGACGTTTTAAACAAAACTTTGATAACAACAAAACTGCGCTATTAATAGAACCGGTAATTTTCATTCATCATTGCGCTGTTTACATGCAAAGGATTATAACTGGCAGAAATATAATTCATTAGGCAAGCAAGTTTCTTTAGGTAAGTGTGTAACACCTGCTATGATAAAGCCCCAGGTAAAACAGTTAACAGAATTAGCAAATAGCGATTTGAAAGTAATTAGGTTATGAGGTGACGGAAGGTGACGCAGCAGTGTTATGCCTACACATACTTCTTCAACGACGTTCTCTGCGTTCTTACAGGACGAGATTTTAGTTATGATCGACGTTCTTAAACAAAACTTTGATAACAAAACTGCGTTATTAATAGAACGGGTAATTCATTCATCATTGCGCTGTTTACATGCAAAAGATCAGCTGTGGCAGAAGTATTCATTAGGCAAGTAAGTGTCTATGGATAAGTGTGTAAAACAGTTGACAGAATTAATAAGATCAGAAAGCAAATTGTTGATAAAGTAATCAAGTTAGCCATGCCTAGTTGACGCCAGCGAGCATTTTCGCCGATCCAAGGTGAGCACCGCAAAAATTATTGGACTAATCAGGGTAATTTATCGTTTTTGCGCTCTAAATTATTTTATATAGGATAATTTTAAATAGAAGTTGGATTGATGACAATAACTCTTGCTTCAGTAAAAGTTGGATCGATGAAAATAATTCTTGTGAAGGTGAATTGAAGAAGAAATGATTCTTGCTTAAATAGAAGCTGTATTGATAAAAATATGTCTTGTGTAAGTATAAGATAGATTAATGACCGTTATACTGGACATTGATATTGAAATGCCATGTATATCAAATTATTTAAACAGCGAAAACGATAAATTACTCTGATTAGTCCGATAACTTTCCTGCTGGATCTGGCACCTTGGATCGGCGAAAATGAACGCCAGCGATCACGAAATACGTCTTCAACGACTGTGTTCTTGGTTTTGCACCCGTTATACACATTAATCGTAATCGCAATTGCATTAACTCCAAAGCAGCCGTCCATAAGTGACGTCACGCACCTAGGGCAAAAGATCCGAGTAACGGCCGGAAATTTGTATAGCACCACTTCAAGAAAGACATCAAAGGCGTCCAGACTTAGAACAAATAAAACCACGATCAAACAGAATGGTCTTCAACCGCTTGTGGAAAAGAGAAAAAAGAGTCTGAGGAGTTCATGCCACAGGTTGTTAGGCAGCTTGTTCCAGGAAGATGGCCAACCATAGGAATTTTGTGATTCCTGCTATATACGGAGTTGCCGCAGTTACGTCAGAGGGTTGTAGAGATGGTAGGTTTCTTAAATGTAAATTGTTAAGCTAGCTGAAAATTTCAGTTTACGTTCAAAATACAGTGATGATCAATAATTCAGTCTTATTAAATGTCTTTTTAAAAGTGTCTTGAGCTTGTAGGAAGTGGGTGTCTGGTTGAGAGCGTGAGGCAGTGGTATCCACACTGTGGGTCCCTTCACCAGAATAGGAAGGAGTTCAATGATTTTATGTTGAATGAGAATTTTTACTTTCAGGCTTGGAGTATTTATCAATGGGAGAGAGATGATTCATGAAGCCTTTGTCAAACAGTCTTTGGCTTTTGCCAGTCGACCTTACTACTTTCAATATGACTTTCTGAATCCAGGACGCAAAGGTAATTTGAGAAAAAGTTTCTTTATGTGTGTCAATGCCGGTTTTGTGAACCAAAGGTAAGGTAATGGAGGGCTTCAATGACACCTCATATCGATCCTGACAATTCATTTGGTGCCTTTTAAATACCTGAACAAGACCTTCACTTCAAAAAAGTTTCTAAAAAGTCGAGAGATAGTGTCCTCGAGACTAGGACTGAGACTAAGACAATATGCTACCGAGAACTAGACTTTTACATAAGAAACCTGTCATGAAAGAGAGACAGAAGCTCGAGATCATACTACCCTGGTTCTAACGCCGTTTCAACCTGTCACTTCTTACTCAGTAAGAATATCTAAGCTCTTACTCAGTAACATTAAAGTTCTTACTGATGTTCCATTCTTTCTGAGATAATGCAGGGATTTGAAACTCTTCTAGGAATTATAGATCATCCGTATGATTCCGAGTTCCGAAGATACCACCAGCTGTCCCTCAACATTCTCAAGCAGTTTGGATTTGGCAAAGGAATCATGGAAAACAGAATCCAGGTTGAGGTGGAAGACCTTCTGGCCAACACACGGAAGCTGAATGGAGAGGCAATTTGTGCTGATCAGTTAGTTACAAGAGGCGTTTCGAATGTCATCGTAAGCATAATTTTGGGCGAGCGATACGATCATTCGAGTCCTGTTCTCACGCACCTGATTAAAAAATCACACGAACTTATTTTCTTTATGAAGGATGTTACAGTCGTGGACTTTCTCCCAGTTATGAGGTTTCTACCTAAGTACAGAAGAAGCGTAAATGGAGCTATTAAAGCGCATGATGAAATTCTTAAGCACTTGAGCAACAAAATCGATGCAGGAGTGCAAGGCGAGTTACCAGAAAGTTTCATATCTCATTTCATTCAGGTGGAAGGACCTGAGTTCGACAAAGATCAGCTGCTGTTCACATTGCGTGACTTCCTTTTAGCAGGAACTGAAACAACTGCTACGACCCTTCAGTGGGCGCTTATATTACTCGCCAATTATCC
Organism: Aporrectodea caliginosa; assembly: GCA_020284085.1. Lineage (NCBI taxonomy): Eukaryota > Metazoa > Annelida > Clitellata > Crassiclitellata > Lumbricidae > Aporrectodea > Aporrectodea caliginosa. The sequence continues at coordinate 163,986 of JACEVL010000384.1, read as the reverse complement.
AGACATCCAGCAAAGGCTCCACGCCGAGATCGATTCCGTTGTTTCGAGGGATAGGCTTCCAGCTTTGGACGACAGAAGAAATTTGCCTTTCACTGAGGCTGTGATACTGGAACTAATGCGGATAAAGACAGTCGTTCCATTGGGCTTACCTCACGAAACGCTGGATGACGCTCACCTTAATGGGTATTTCATTCCAAAAGGAACCATGGTAAGTTTCTGCTTGCATACGTTTGAGAATAGTTCTTGCCTTTTTCAATTTCCTCACAAATGCACTCTGCAGATGCGGTTGAATAAGTGTCGTTTCGTTTTGTTATTGCAAATGAGATTAGAGAAAATTTGTTCTTTTACAAGGTATCTAAATTTACTGGAGTCCCTAGAAGAGTAGGCCTAAATAGTGTGCATACAATGTATCTCCCTTTTACAAACTCTCAGCTGTGTTGATTGTTTGGTTAAAGATAGTTTTACAGCAGCCTCTTTCTTTGTTCTATACCAATAGCAAGAACTATTGCTTTTGTTATCGCCAGTAATTTATGGAATTATGGTAACCATGGTTGTTTCTTCTTCCGAATTCCCACTGAAACACAGGCCATCAGTGTAGCCTACATGTATTCATATAGAAGATGATGTACGATTTCACGTGATGGACACAAGATTTGAATCCAAGTCACAGTTGCGCAACTTTGACACAGTAGCCGCTCAGCCACCTTTTGTACTTTCCATAAGTATAATGTATTTACAGGTTTTGGTGACCATTTAAGTATCTGAACCTGGAAATTTGGTTGTTTTTTCTTATTTGAAACAGATTTTAGCGAATCTGTATAGTGCTCACATGGATCCAACCGTCTGGAAAGACCCACATACGTTTAATCCGGAACGATTCCTCGACTCAGATGGAAAAGTCACAAACAAAGAAGCAGTTATATCATTCTCAATGGGTTTGTACTGCTGCCTGTCTGACATTGATATAAGGTTAGATAAGCAAGGCATGTAAGGCTATTCAAGTAAAGATATCAATTTTTAAGGTAGGTGAGCCTGGTGAGGTAAGGTGAATTTAAATAAGACAAGGTTTGCTTTTGTGCAGTAAGGTGCGTTTGGGTAAGGTTATGTAAGGTTTTATTAGGTACTAGGTAGGTGAGGTTTGGTAAAACAAGATTTTGTTAGGTTGGTTTTTGAGTAAGTTTGTGTTACACAAGTTTGAATGAGGTTAATTATGGCAAAGTAAGGTTAAATGCAAATGCATGTAGGTCTATACACATTTTTTTATAGTGACCATCTGGCATTGACCTTGCTCATTTCTCAATGAATTTATTGGTAATGTTAGATGGGGTATGGTTTGGTTTATGTAGCATTTATAAGTGTGGGTGAGGTAATGCGAGGGTATAGTCCAAACCTGGTCCTAGAATTGCAGTTTGGACATAGCATAGATCAGTCTAACGTCTCCTTAGTTCTATCTATCTATCTATCTATCTATCTATCTATCTATCTATCTATCTATCTATCTATCTATCTATCTATCTATGGAATTTATATAGCGCCCCTAGTTGATCCTTTGTTGCAGAGACTTTAATACAATACAATACGACTGCATTTTGATATTGCCCTCCTTACAGAGTTCAGAAGAGCACACACGATGCGATAGAACATGGATGGTTCTGAGCAACTGTGCTTGGAGGACTTGCTCAAGGTCCCTACACAGTAACCACCTCAGTGGAGACTCGAATCCATACTCGCAGCATTACAGGCCGAGCGCTCTAGGCAATAGGGCTGCTGAAGGTGTAACAGAATCTTGCCTTCACTTGTGTTACCTCTGACAGGATAGTTTTATCTCCAAATGTTTTCAGGGAGGCGTTCATGCCTTGGTGAGCTTCTGGCTCAGCAGGAGATATTTCTCTTCCTTACTGGGCTGGTTCAGCACTTCGAGATCCGACCACCAGAGGGCCAGTCGACAGTTGTCTACAAAGAATTTATTGGCATAACCATGGCTCCGACTGATTACAAAGTACGTCTGCTGCCGAGATGCCAATGAGAAAGTTCAGGCCTGACAGTGTGCTGTAAATTCTGTTATAAAAAAATTGCACATACTCGAATATTTATGATTTGTAAATCTGTCTGCAATCCTGTAACTTATTAAACAGTGTAATTGGGTTTTACATACCGTTTCTATATGATATCTTTCGCGTATTTTTCTATGTTAATTTTTATCTATTATATGTGTATTGATGCAATTTTTCTTTTTTCATATAATTATCGATTCTGTATTCCATGTGATTTATTTACAGTGTTACGGTTTTCAAATGTGGGAGTAACCTATATTATAACAATTGTCATGAAATTTGTTAGAGGGTTCGAATAGCGTTGCAGAGAGTTCAAGCAATATGGTTGAGGCTTTTAAAACAGTATGTAAGGGTTTTTGGAGCATTCCTTATGGGTGATGGTAAGTGGCCTCTAGGTTAGAGTTGGATTTGTCAAACCACTATAACTATGCATGTCATTTCATCATTTTATGATTTTGGAACATTAAAGGCAATATAACATCAGTTGACAATTCCACACCTCTTACTAACCTTTTGCTTTGTAGTTGTAAGTAGAGTTGTAATCGAACGTTTATATAGCGCCACTCAGCGATTCTGAGGAGGTTTTTAAGTTAGTTGAATGCTGATCCTGAATAAATTTGGCAATCACTTAACTTTAGTGATTTACAAGTTGGTGTTAAGGAACATGCTGTTAACATGACATATACGTGGGGCGCGGTGGTGTAGGGGTATGTTCGGTGCCCTGCAGCCGGAGGGTTGCAGGTTCGAATCCACCTCAAGCCGCCGCGTAGGGACCTTGAGCAAGTCCTTCGCGCACAATTGCTCTGCAATATAATTGCTTCTGCGCCGCCGAGGCGTGTGCAACCACCATGCCCCCCAACCCCTTCACTCATACCCTCCTTCTCCTAGCCCTCCCTCCCCTTCCGCTTTAAGAAGGGCGATATCAAAGATCAGTTGTATTGTATTGTATACGAGGGTATTAAGTGGTTCAAGAGACGTGTAGTCTGTGTTAGAACCACTGCAAGTTCATCTGTAATGCTTAATAGTTCATTTCTCCTATCCTAAATGCATAAATGAAACTTTTGTGGTCGATTATTGTGTGGGAGCTATGATGGCATCGTTCTTTGTGTTTGTGATAAAGGACTCTGTTACATTGTTGAACTTTTGTCGTGATTGTAGGATTGATATTATTATCTATGTCACATCAAAGAAGTGCATGATTGTTTAATGTTGCAAGTTTTGCACCTGTCTGTACCTAATTGTTTGGTTTTTTTTCTGGTCAAATAAAGGTATTATTTATTGTGCCACTATGTACACCAAAGACACTGAAGATAATTTTTCCTTGTATGCTGTTTCAACTTGACAGCCCGCTATAGTTTGTCTTCTGCCTTTCCTAACTTAGCAGATTCCGACAAAGCTTCTCCAACTTGGAGGTGTTCGTTTGTGTAGTGGTTAGCATGCTGGGCTGTCAATCGGAAGGTCGGGTTTCAAATCCTCTAGGGTAGAAATTTGGTTCTTGATTTCTGGCCCACCTGTGCCCCATAGCCAACTCAGCTATAATGAGTACACTGACCATACACTGTCGGTGGGAAGACGAGACGGTGAGGGAGAGAATTGACCACTCGCCCTCATAATTATATGCCGATGCTACGACAATAACATTCCTAACGCTTCATACCCATGGCCGCCTCAGGGTTAGCTTAAGGGACTGCTTTTCTTCTTCTCCAACTTGAAAGTCAATATAATTTATATTTAAATTAATGCGTCATGGTGATTAGTGATTACACATTCAAATATCGGATGGGGTTATGGTCGGTTGCCCTCCCAGGTCCGACAATGTTTAAATGCCATTGTCATGTGCAGTTAAAACCCACTTAGCCTACTTTCTTTTTACACAATATACTAGATTTAAACAGTGGAACGCGGGTAAGGGTGGGTGTGCTTTTGGTGACTGTTGTCAAATTTTATCATATCATCGGGTAAAATTTGACAACAATCATGAAACATGTAGGCCTACCCATACCGACTTACCACTTTAAAATATATAATGAAAGTTTAGGTTCTACTCAAACATCACTTTAACTGAGGATATGAACGAGGCGATTTTCAATATTGATTCGATATAGCGTTGTGTTAAAGCTGTTCTCTCGTAAGTGACTTTTGTGGTGTTGCGAAATGACGAACAGTTCCAATACCGTACGTTACGTTAAAACCATCATTTATTCCTTCATTCAGACGACATACAACGCGCCTCCAGGACACCTACTGAGAGACGTTCCCAGCCAAACTCCGGCGACAAAGAACAGTTGTCCGATTGGTTATAGCGCTTGGGTTGTAGGCCCTATTGTGGAGAATACGGTCGGAATCCGGGATAGGTCAAGCCGTGGAGACAACATGTTGCTACCGTAACGGTGGAAACCAGGTCAGAATTCTGGAGGAGGTCAGGCCGAGGAGGTAGCATGTTGCTACGGTGGACGCCAGGTCAGAATTCGGGAGGAGGTCAGGCCGTGAAGACACTCCGAGACAGCGTGGTGCTGCTCTGGAAATCGTTGGTTAAACAATCAATTGACAGTTCAACCATCGTTGTTGTCATGTTTTGGAACATAGGTCAGAATCGGTTCCAGGCCAAGATCCAAAGATCATGATCCAAAGGTCAAGTAGGCAGACAGAATGAAGTTGTTAAGAATTCATTCGGGCGACGAGAGAGGTAAGCGGAGGAATTAATAAATTAACAAAGGGTTTGTGGGGTAGTCTAGCAATCAGTCGATATCAAATGACCAGTTACGGTCTTCCGTGGAACTTATTAGCCTACTCGCATGCGTGGTGTCTGCCATGTTGCATGACGTCTCCCAGTCGTTACAAAATTAATTTTTATTAACTCTGCAGTGTGCAGTCACTTGCGACTGCACACTGCAGTCGCAAGTGACTGCAGTGTGCTGAACTATCTGGGCTCTCTGAAACAGTACTGGTCTCGTTAGGCTACCGTTTGTTCTTAAGTTTATAAGTTATTTGTAGTGATCCCCTGCCAGTATGACCACATGAAGTCCATACGGGACCGACCCAATGGGACCCATATTCCCATAGGGAATTCGTACAGAGCCCAGATGGACTCCATCTGATGCTCTTGTAAATGCAGGCATGGAAGGTCTGACTTGTTATACCACTCAATTGCCGTTGATGGTTAAATGCAGATTATGCAGTCGTTCCCATCCTGGGTGCCGGGCATGTGCACCTTAATGTTACCGTGAACCTGCTCTAGGGGGCCGCAGCTATATTGCAGAGGGGTAAACGTAACTGCTGACATAGACCTATTACTATTTTCCAGACGTAAAGTAGGCCTAGTGTGGAAGTAGTCGCAAAACGGTTGCTGAATGAAACTGAAGAACGTTGCTCGCCGTTAAGCTAAAGAACTGGAATTAAAAAATATAGGCTATGTGCAGTTTACTGAATGATTTTAGTAAGGGTGCCTTGCTATGAAAAAGGTTGGGAACCACTGGACTAATCAATAGCCTACATCAATACGGAATAGATTGCAGGATACAGATGACTGCAGTGCAGCCTCGGACTTAGTCGCGCACTTTATTCCTTTTGTAAACAATCGTATGCGTCTGTGAAATGCTATTGCAACTGTTTTCATACATTTATTTAATTAATTCACATTAGCATTTCACAGTCATTGGTCTGTTAGTACGGTAGGTGGTAAACATGCATTACATTATTTATTAGGTAACTACCAAACATAGCCTGTGCTTAATTTGTTCAACTTTGTTGCAGTTAAAACATAATCTTTAAATGCCTGCAGGAGTATCTGCTCATTTTGCTGGTAGGCTACGTGTTTTTCAGATCGCATCAATCACCGATAATAATCAGCATTGGTTAAGACCTTGAGATGGAGAGACTTTGTGATTGGATGTTTCCTGACGAGATGATTGGAGCTTGGGAACTCTACCGCACAGCAGCCGTATTTTCTGGAACCTTCCTGTTCACCTATGACTTCCTGAGGTTCCTAAGAGGGAAGAAACGAGCTGGAAATTTGCCTCCAAGTCTACCGACCTTACCATTTCTTGGTTCGATTCCGTTCTTGTGGTTCATTGAGCAGGATCACATTTTCTATATGGAGAAGGCACGAGAACTTGGTCCAGTCTTTACGTTCACCTGTCCCATCGGGTAGATTGCTTACTTTAATATAAAAGTCATCACAATCGTAATGGTAAGCTCCAGGCTTCTAAAGCGCCACTCGAAAGCCAAGCCTAGGGCGACCAGCTTATTCACGCGCCCTTCGTGCTAAGCCCCAGAAAATAAACAGGTTTTGAGAAAAGCGAAGGAAGAAGAGAGACTGCCATAGAGAATTTTAGAGCGAACAGAAGGAGAAAGAGCATTCCAAAGAGAGGGACCAATTCAAGCAAAAGAGCGAACCTTTGATTGAATCGTAAGCTCCAATCTTCTAAAGCGTCACTCCAAAGCCAAAGCGCATGGAACCAGCTAATTCACGAGCGCTGCGTCGAGTCAGAGAGGTTGTCCAAAATGGTAGTCCAACGGAGGTCCGAGTCAGGTTGCCAGTGGCAGTGGGTCAGCACAGTATAGCTGTTAAGGTTGGTGTCGTTTAGGTCAAGAATTAGAAGGTGGAGGATCAGACGAGTTATATATAATAACTGGTATTTGCCACCAAATATTTTCAATTGAATTGAGTTTTAACTGAGGTGAAAATGACCAATTTATCAACGGCGAACTGAGTAGTTTCCTTGAAGGGGCGCTATATAAATTCCCGAATGAATGAATGAATGAATAAAGTAGGCCTAGGACATTAATGGGTGTCAAAGGACACCGAAATCTGATGGAACCATATCTGGGTCCTGCTATACAGAGTTGCCAATTACATCATAGGGTTGTACAAGTTTCTTAAATACAAGTTATAATGCTTATCGAAAGGGGTTGTCTTTGCGCTCATGAATAATACAGGGATAATTACAATTTCAATTTTGTTAAAAACTTCCAATGGTGTTTTGAATGGGTGCAAAGTGGATGTTTGTGTAAGAGCATGAGAAAGCGAGTTTCACATGGATGTCCTTTTATTTTTTTCCTTTCAGTCTTGTGCTGGTTATTAACGGACGGGAGATGATTCATGAAGCCTTTGTCAAACAGTCCTTCGTTTTTGCCAGTCGCACTAACTTCTTTTCACTTCGGATTACGAATCCAAGGCGCAAAGGTAGTATGACAAAGTTGTGATTTAGTTAGCGATGTTGGTCGGCCGAGGTGTTGTTGACCAAAGTTGAGGTTCGTAATCGTAATGGTAAACTCCAAATTTCTAAAGAACTACTCTATAGCTTAGCACAGAGCACCAGCTTATTCAGGAGCGCTGATTACAAGATATTAAGGTTACCAGGTGCATGGTTCCACTGTCACCTTACTACCTGTATTTATTTATCTATCTTGACACTTCAGATTGCTCACAAAACACTGCCATGCTGACCTAAATGACGTAACGGTAAGAGTTCATTTAAAAGAACAAGTTAATCAGTAAAGAAAGAAAGGTGGGTTAACTAGAAAACAGACCATTTTATCTGTTGAGAGATTCGTCGTCAGAACTCCAACCCTAACCCTTATCCCAAACCCAAACCCTAACCCAGTTCTTACTCAGTAAGAACTACTGGAATCTTACTCGGTAACTACAAGCAAGTAAGGAACTCGAGATCTCAGTTCGTACTCTGTCAGAACCTCATCCAATGCTCCACAGTTCATAATATTATAAGAACCTCTTGTAAAAAATCATTGACTCTTTAAAACACTCATTTCTTGCATATAACTTCTCAGATCTTACTTAAAAATCTATCCGTTCTAACTCAATAGCAACAACTTTTGAGATATTCATAAACACCATTATTATTATATTGTTTTGAAACATACAAGTGCTTTGAGCCTATCCTACTTCTAGTGACGAACAGCACAAACAACGAGCAGCTTTATAATTTATTCAATTGTACTGAAAACGTCAATTTTTTAATTTTGTTAACAGTGGCGGCACCAGGATTTCAGGTTTGGGGGCTAAAACTCCAAGCTTTCCCTTTCTCCATTCCTCCCTGGCATTGGCAGTGATTTCCCACTTTTTGTTTGGGAGGACTGAGCCGCAGTTAGGGGAGGGGCTAAGCCCCCTATCCTCCCCTGGCGCCGCCACTGTTTGTTAAACTTAGTTTCGGTAAATTGATCTTCCTCATGCCAAGTATTGATCGAAGCCATCCTTAGAAACCAAGCTAACTTCTTTTCACTTCGAATTACGAATCCAGGGCGCAAAGGTAGTATGACAAAGTTGTGATTTAGTTAGCAATGTTGGTCGTCCGAGGTATTGTTGACAGAGCTTCTCATTTGAAAATAGAAGGCGATTTGAAAATCAATCGCGCTGGATTGAGTAGGCGATCGATGCGCAGTCGACCTCAGGACATTTTGTGTACAGCGTATTTCGTGTAGGCCTGTTATATTCATATAGCTGCATGTTATAGGCCTATGGTTGTCCATTAACTGTTATAGAGTATACACAAAACTTGTTAACCGTCGATAAGACTCCTCTGCTTGTCGATGCAATGTTATATCGATCCTAGCCTGAACTTTCACAAGTGATGTAAATTAGATAAAATAACAAATGGTCTGGCTCCAGGTTCCTCTTGGAATCTAACTCATCGAGCGCGATCGATTTACCGATCTACCAGACCTTTGCTAGGCGATCGACCAAGGAGATCGATCGATCGATCGCCCCAAATGAGAAGCTCTGATTGTTGACCAAAAGTTGAGGTTCGTAATCGTAATCGTAAACTATAAATTCCTAAAGAGCTCTTCTGAAGCCTAGCGCAGAGCACCAGTTTATTCACAAGCGCTGCGTGGTCACAAGAATCTGATATTAAAGTTACCGGATGGTTCTACTATCACCTCGCTGCATGCGTGTATATATCTACATTGACACCTAGATTGCTCGCAAAAACACTGCCATGCTGACCCTAAGCGACGTGAGTTCATTTAAAAGAACAAGTTAATCAGTAAAGAAAGACAGCTGGGTTAACTAGAAAACAGACCGTTTTATCTGTTGAGAGATTCGTCATCAGAACTCCAACTAGAGGTCTGCGGGTAGAGCGTTTTTGCGACCCGACCCGTACCCGTAACACAGGACCGTTACCCGTACCCGTACCCGTACCCGACCCGTACTCGAAATTACTACCCAACCCGACCCGTACCCGCGGGTATACCCGTACCCGTACCGTACCCGCCACGTAATTAATTGGACTTCCTATGATCCCAGTCCCTACCAGTCCAATGGTCTTAAAAAGCATGTGGTAGTAATAATAATAGTCTGACGATAATGGTGATGATCACAGTAATAGTAATAGTAATAACAATGAAAATAATAAGAATAATAATAACAATAATAATAATAATATATAATAGTAATAATAATAATAATAATAATAATAATAATAATAATAATAATAATAATAATAATAATAATAATAATAATAATAATAATAATAATAATAATAATAACCTGTTTCGGGGGACCCGCAGGAGACAGCACGCCTCTTTCAGCGTCTTTCAATTTGCACACAACGGTTCTATGCTGTTGCTTTTCGTTGTACCTTTACACATTTGACCGTTAACTCCAGAACGACAAAACTCTTCGGATCGTTTCTTAGAGCCTGAGGGATTACACTCGCCTCGGGCGATGAAAAATAATAATAACTGTTTTGCAGCCAGCCATAATACGGCAGTTTGCAGCAAAATACCGCTATTTGAATAGTTTGAGTATTTCTCAGAGGGTAAGAGGTGACAGACTTGGTGTTTCAACCATGCCTAGCCTCAAGTACCGTCACGGCATCAACCTGTTTAAAAGAAAACACGGCTGCTGGACTGCCAAGCTCGGCGTCAGCAACCTCCGACACAGGTTGTCAGGACTGAAACTCAGATGAGACATAATGTAAAAGCCATACGATCGGATTGTGTTAATGGAAACAAGCTATTTTGTAACTGTAGATTGAGCATCTATAAATGAATGTCAAGCTCACTAACGCGCACAGACTTAGGTTAAAACAAGGATATGGTACTTAGACAGGATACCGCGAGTTATAGTAAGTCTCTGAAGGTGCAAGACTCACAATTACATGTAACCCCGAAACTTCCGTTCTTTACGGGTAAAACCGGGTATACCCGTACCCGTAATGCTCCTACCCGTACCCGACCCGACCCGTAAAATGTCTACCCGACCCGTACCCGACCCGCGGGTACGGTCGGGTACGGGTAAACCCGCGGGTACGGGTATACCCGCAGACCCCTAACTCCAACCCTAAGCCCCATCGCAAACCCTAACCCAGTCCTTACTCAATAAGGTCACCTCGGATTTTACTCGGTAACTACACCTCAGTTCTAATCAAGAACTTCTCAGTTTTGAGCCACTAAGAAACTCTCAGTTCGTACTCAGCCAGAACCTCAGCCAGTACTCGACAGCTCATAATACGCAAGAACGTCTTTTAAGAGCTCATTGACTCCTCATTTAACACTCATTTCTTGCATATAACTTCTCAGATCTTACTTAAAAACCTATCCGTTCTAACTCAGTAGCAAAAACATTTGAGATATTCATAAACATCATTACCCTATATATCGTTTTTAAACATACAGGTAGGCCTACCTTGAGCCTAATACTTCTAGTAAAATAACGAACTGCACAAACAACGAGCAGCTTTATAATTTATTCGATTGTACCGAAAATGTCAATCTTGAAATTTTTAAACTTAATTGCCATAAATTATTGAGCTTCTTCTTACAAGGTATAGTGATCCTTGATAGGCCTAACCATTATAAATTGCTACAGGGTTGTTTTTGTAAGAAGCAGAACGTCTTTAGATTAATTAAATTTGAGAGTTTAAACTTGAATTAAATTTTAGATCCATGTTACTGACAACATTTTTGTATTGTATTTAAGTATTTATAAAGCACCTCTCGTTCAGAAGCGCTCCCAGTGTGCTAAGCCCCGCGAAAATAAACAGGTTTTGAGAAAAGCGAAGGAAGAAGAGAGACTGCCAGAGAGAATTTTAGAGCGAACAGAAGGAGAAAGAGCATTCCAAAGAGAGGGACCAATTGAAGCAAAGGAACGAGCCTGAGCCATAGCAGTTCTACTACATTGAAGTGATGTTCCAGTGAATATTTGATGACGCAGAGAGTTGAAACTATGTTGTAGGATTTTTAGATCATCCGTATAATTCTGAGTTCAGATGGTACCCATCAGCTGTCGCTCAAAATTCTCAAGAAGTTAGGGTTTGGCAAGGGAATCATGGAAAACAGAATCCAAGTGGAGGTGGAAGATCTTCTGACCAACATACAGAAGCTGAATGGAAACGCGATTTGTGCTGAACAGTTACTTACAAAGGGCGTATCGAATGTGATCGTCAGCATCATTTTGGGCGAGCGATACGATCATTCGAGTCCAGTCCTGGCGCACCTGATTGAAATATCACACGAATTTATGTGCCTTAACAGGGATTTCTCAATGGTAGACTTCTTCCCACAGATTAGGTTTCTACCTAGGTATAGAAGGTTCTTAGATGACACTGCTAAGGTGCATGGTAAACTCCTTAAGCAAATGAGCAATAAAATCGATGCTGGAGTGCAAGGCGAATTACCAGAAAGTTTCATAACTCATTTTCTTGAGATGGAAGGACCTGAGTTCGACAGAGACCAGTTGCTGTACACACTGCGTGACTTGTATTTAGCTGGAACTGAAACAACTGCTTCTACCCTACAGTGGGCACTAATCCTTCTCGCCAATTATCCAGACATCCAGCAAAGGCTTTACGGTGAGATCGATTCCGTTGTTTCTAGGGATAGGCTTCCAGCTTTGGATGGCAGAAGAAAGATGCCTTTCACTGAGGCTGTAATACTGGAACTACTGCGTATAAAGACGGTCCTTCCATTTGGCTTGACCCACGAGACACTGGATGACACTTGGCTTAATGGATATTTCATACCAAAAGGAATCATGGTATGTTTGCATTTTAACATTTCCTCAAGTGTTTGTTGGAATTAGGGTATTTAATTCTTTCACGTAAATGACGTATCGCTAAGTATGCATGCCGAGATGTCTGCACGTGTACGCTGATATTGTAGGTGTAGCAGAATGGAGATACGAATTAAGAGGGACAGCAGTTCCGCTCGGTTTAGGGACTGTTGGAACTCAGTTGAATTTTTGAAGGAATCTTCTCTGTCGAATAAGGCACCATTTCAGTTAAAGGAACAAAATATGGGTTAAAAGAAAAGTGTCTTAAGTGTAGGTAACTTTACTAGTGTCTCTGAGAACAGTTCGTGGTATGTATGCATGTATCTCAGCTGTTATGTAGCACTTTTTAATCTTTTAATTGAGAGCCTGTCAAAATAATGTGCCGATTGTTTTGTTAAAGAGCATAGATAATTTACTTGAAATTTGTACCGCATAGGAACTCGTATCAAACGTGATGGTCTCCGAGGTTATGCACAATAATTCAGCAACGCGATCCGTGTCCGTCGCACATGATGGCCCAAAGATTCGAATCCAAGTCTCAGAAGCGAAACTCTAGCTCAAACACCTCAACTTTCTTTATTTGCAGTTTTTGTTTCTCATTAAAGTGTCTGTGTCTGAAAGGTTTGTTTGTTTTTATTTGAAACAGGTTTTGGCGAATCTGTATAGTGTTCACATGGATCCAACCGTCTGGAAAGACCCTCATACGTTTAATCCGGAACGATTCCTCGATGCAGATGGAAAAGTCACGAACAAAGACGCAGTCGTATCGTTCTCAATGGGTCTGTACTGTTTGTTGTCAGACGTGGAAATAAGGTTACACTACTTGTGTAAGGTTAACTCATGCAAAATTGTGGCAGGGTTATTGTTAAGAAAGATAGCGTTAGACAAGGTTAGGTAATATATGGCATGGTTTATAAGGTAGGTCATGTAAGGCGAGGTTTGATTAGTTAGAAGGTGGGATCGATCTTGTACTGGTTACCATCAGACAATACTACTCGTGTGACTTTACCTAGCGATCTGACATATTTACATCTAACAGAATAGGCCTACACATTAACCTAAAGTTCTACTTCGATTTTGTCGGGAGGCGTTCTTGTCTTGGTGAGCTTCTAGCTCAGCAGGAACTGTTTCTCTTCCTTACTGGACTGGTTCAGCATTTCGAGATCCGACCACCAGAGGGCCAATCGACAGTTGTCTACAAGGAATTTATTGGCATCACCATGGTACCGACCGATTACAAAGTTCGTCTGCTGCCGAGATCCAACTAAAAACATTGGACCTTCTGATGTTTCGGAAATTCGCAGGTTCGCAGATGTGGTCTAAACATCTATTAGTTTATATTGTGCACTCTATGATATTAACTTGGTCTCTCTGGTATCCGGACTCGGACCTCCACTGGATATCGATCTCTGGACAACTCCTCTGATACGATGCAACGCTCGTGAATAAGCTGGTGCCCTTCGAATAGCTTCAGACTAGCACTTTAAAATCTTGGAGTTTACGAGGACGATTGCGAACGATGTGTTAACGTTGCTCTATCCTGTAACTTACTGAATATTTCAGTTATTTCTTCTGTATTTCAGTTATTTCTTCTGTACTATATCTTTCGGCCACATATCTAATTTTTATGTAGCAGATGTAGCCTGTAGGCCTATAACACTTTGCATCTTTATGTAGTTTTCTAATCTGCAGTCCATTTAGCTTATTGAACACTTGAAATACAGTTGAAATACAATCAGATAAGTGACAACAGTTTAGGACTTAGGCCTATATCGTCTCCGATTGAGTATATGTAGCCTAACTGGAATAGTGCATGCAATTAAAGCTAGCCTTTTAGTTCATAGAAGGTTGCATCAAATTGTGCTAAGAGACTAATAATTGCAACTGTTTTTCATCTTCAAAATGTTGGCTTTGTCCTGTTTCGTTATTTACGTTCAGTCATTCTTTTCAACTGCAGTCGCAATTCCAGATTAACATCATCCATGTTGGCTTTGTAAGTTCACGCGAAACGAGCAAGAATTTCACCGTTTAAAAAAACGCACCGTCTGGCAGCCTTGTGGCAGGGCAGCGACCAAGCCAAATGCTTTTCTACTAGGGCATTTGCCGTGGTTTGCCCTCCTGTAGCGCCGTAACTGTGCTAGACATTATGGGAAATAAGGATCTCAGAATTCATAGACCTGCGAGTAATCCGCATAGAGACTACCATGCCGACCACGCTCGCACTTCATGGTTAAGATGTCGGTATGATCAAGGAGGAAAAGAATGGGTGGCAGAATTGAGCCTTGACGAACGCCACAGGCAAGTATAGTTGCTCTGGAAGAAAAGCCGGCAATGCGGACACTGCTGTCTGTCAATCAGGTAGAACGTCATCCACTCTAGTGAACTTGATGATTTGCGAAAAGAGAGATGTAGCCGCTGGAGCAGAACGTCGTGAACGTCGTGGTTAACTGTGTCGAAGGCGGTCATTAATCATTTACTTCGGCAATTCCAAAAGTAGATGCACGATAACATCAGCGGTAATAGGCTTTTGTATCTAATACTGTGGCAACACCTGGTATTATCAGGGCCGGATTAAGACTTTCGGGGGCCCTAAGCCAAGGGCCATCCGGGGGCCCTAACCGGAAAGCCATGCAAAAACTATTTTTCGGATTCAGAGAAAAACCATCCATTTTTTTTACTTTTAAAAATTTCTAATGACCTTTTCTTTTGCTTTTCCGTCTTTTTTTAGGAGAAAATTGTCAAATAGGACCTTTGTACCATCTGATATTTATATATTTTCTGACAGTTGGGGGCCCTCAAAACGTATTTTTATATTTCCGGACAGTTGGGCGCCCTCAAAACGTTGTGGGGCCCTAAGCCATGTGTGAACAAGTGTTTTGCATATATAATGAGCACAGGTGTTCTTTAGGTTGATATATATATAATGTGTATCGATTGTTAAGCGTTTTAGTCTTAGGCCTTAGTTGCGCTGTCGGCTCGTGGGCGCTTGGCCTAAAAGTAGCCTAAACTTTGGCTGACGATAGATTCTCTACACGTGCAGTTAGCGCGCAAAACTTAGAAACTGCTGATGACAGTGAATTTGAACTATACAGTGTAGTACAGTTGTTTTAATGCAAGAGTTGAGTTGTTGTTATTAAACTGTGTTTGAAGAAAGAAAGAAACATTCAAAGAACTGTGTCAATTTAATTCTTAAACAGTTAGAAGACGTTGAGCAATTTATATGTAGAGATAAGGAAAGTTCTTGAGGTAGGTCACAACTAAGAAAGAAAAGAGTTGGTGACATATTTGGTGGCAGCAGCGGTGGAATTCGAAACAACGTCTGGGATTCGAAACAACGTCTGGGATTCGAAACAACGTCTGGGATTCGAAACAACGTCTGGAATTCGAAACAACGTCTGGGATTCGAAACAACGTCTGGGATTCGAAACAACGTCTGGGATTCGAAACAACGTCGACTGGTGAATACGCATTCAAATCATTGGTAAATCTACGACAACGAAAGCCTCAACGACAAAGGTATAAAAGTTGGTTGTTATCAAACAAAGAACAATTCCCAATACTTCAAACACAAAAGAAAACTGGTGTTTTCCAGAAAGGACAGCACTGAAGTAAAGAAGTAAGATGGAGAAATTAAGTGTCAAAAAACAAGCAGAACTGAAGAAGATGTCTTCTGAAAGATTAAAACAGCGCTTGTTGAAGGCTGGTTTTGAAGAAGAGAAACTGAAAGATATGTCACGTGAGGACATGTTAGAAGCGCTAGCTGAAGTCTGGCTTAAGGAAGAAGCAGAAGAAGAAGGTGCTGTCGGCGGTGTTGTGGAAAAGGTTATTGAAAAACCGCCTGGACTTATGTCTATGGAGATGATGATGCAGTGGATGATGATGAAAGAAGAAAGAGAGGAGAAACGAAGACAAGAAGAGAAAGAAAGAGAGGAGATACGAAGACAAGAAGAGAAAGAGAAAGAGGAGAAACGGAGACAAGAAGAGAAAGAAATGCGACAGGAAGAATTACGTCTTCAAAGAGAGAAAGAAGAATTGCAAAGGCAGCAATTTGAAATTCAATTAGAGCAATTGAGAAAAGATAGAGAAGATGCTGAAAGGAGAAGATTAGAGCAGATGATTGAATTTGAAAAGGCGCGGAAAAGTGACGAAGAGATACGTCAGCAACAGATTGAAGAGAAGAGACTACGTGAAGAAGAAAAGGAAAAAGTGCGAATTTCAGAGTTGGAGCGAGCAGAACAGGTTAGACAAGAAGAACTGAAATTACAGAAAGAAAGCATGGAGAAGGCGGAAGAGGAAAGACAAGAACGTTTAAAGTTGGAACAACAAAAAATAGCATTAAAAGAAGCACAACTCAAAGAGGAGAAGCGAAATAGAGAAGCTCAAGAGCAAAGAAGAGAAGAAGAACGAGAAGAACAGAAAAGGAAACAGGAAGAAAGTGAAACGATGGTTTCGAAAATAAAGAAAATTGGTGATGCCATGAAACACGTGTTACCTAAAATGCCAAACGATATGATGGAGGTGCCATTATATTTCGAAACGGTTGAGAATGCGTTTCGTAGTTTCAACGTGCAAGAACAATTCTGGGTGAAGTTACTATTGCCATTGATGACTCCGAAAGCTAGAACTGTTCTAAACAGATTGTCATTCGATGATTTAGACGATTATCAAGTCGTGAAACAGCACTTGTTAAAAGAATTCAAGTTGACACCGAGAGAGTACAGATCGAAGTTTATTGATGCGAAGAAGACAGCTGAAGAAACGTATACAATGTTTACAGCTAGGCTGAAGAACTTGTTGAACTATTATGTGAAAAGTCGCAAAGTGGAAAAGAATTTTGAGAAGCTGTTTGATTTATTAGTGGCGGATAAGTTGAAAGAATCACTACCACCAGGTCCACTACAGTTTGTATTGTCGAAGGAAGGAACTGATTGTTACGAAGCTAGTGTTGTGGCAGACCTAGCAGACATTCATGTTAATAATCGAATTGGTTTGGCAATTCCGAATAAGACAAGTTTTGGTTTTGTTCCTAATGGCAAAAGAAATCAACAGTTCACTCCAAATTTTGGTTTTCATTGGAAGAGCAATCAAGAAACAGGAAATCAGTTCAGAGGTGCAGAAGTGAAACCAAATTCTCCGGTTGTTCATGAGAATAGAGAGTCGATGATGACCAGACAACGTCAGGTATATAACAAATCACCACCAAGGTTTGTCGCGAGAGAAGGCAATGCATCGTTTACTCCATATAAGAGAAAAGAAAGCATCGAACAACGAGGTGCAGTGGTGAAACGTTGTCACAACTGCGGATCAGACAGGCATTTGATGAAATTCTGTCCAGTTCCTGTTACAGCCTCAAATTATGGAAAACAAGAAAATTCGAGGGTGAATCGAATTCAAGTGGTTGACAATTCAGAAAGTCAAGCCACAGAACATCGGTCTCATTATTCTGAAGAAACTGAAGTAAAGTCAGTGATGAAATGTCACCTTTCACCTGATATTCAGAAAGAAATTCTATTGCACAATGGAATGCAGAAAGAAATGGCTGGAAGAGATGAAAGTACAACATTGAAGAAAGTGGTATTGCAGTACGTCGAGGTAGAAATTCGTGGAACAGCAGGAAAAGAACCAATAAAAGTAAAAGCACTTATTGATTCTGGAGCAGAGGTTCCGGTGATTAGTGAAGAATTACTGGAAGGCATGAAGGTGGAGCAGATTGGAAAAGTGAACTTACAATGCGTGGCAGGAGATGCCATTCCTGCAAAGTTGGTGAAAGTTGATGTAAGGCTGTGTTGTAACGATGTGGAAGAAGAGGTAATTCCGCATAAAGTCAAATGTTCACTTACACCTTATGTGACATTGATGTGTGCTAGTATTGCAAAAATGGGAAGCACAGAAAGATTCTTGTTGCATCCAGAAATCATTGCAGAACTTAAAGCCGTGCCACAAGTGAAAATGATACAAGGAGATGTGCAAGCGAATGTAACGACGAGATTGCAGAGTCAGCGAAAGAAAGTGGTAGATGTCGAAGAGGAAAGTGAAACTGAAAGTTCAAGCGAAGAGGAAAACGAAAGTGATGATCAACAAAGTTTAATGCAAGACGGTATAACAGCAGAGATGAGTGAACAAGAGATGGCTGCATGCAAGAATGGTAATCTAAATGAAACGAAAGAGGATAATGAATGTGATGTGGAGATAGCAGATTTGTTTCAAGAAAATGAGAAAGATGAAGAACAACAGATGCAGATTGCAGACGCAAGGAAATTCGAAGAACAGCAGAGACAAGATGAATCATTGAAAGCATGGTGGAATTTAGCGCCAGATAAAGAATCTGAATTCTGCGTGGTAAATGGCTTACTGTACAAGAGATATCGAATATTAGAGCAAACGATATATCAATTGGTGTTACCAAAGAGAGCGACGAATGAAAGTGATGGAGTTGGCTCACGAATCAGTATTTGATAGGACATCTTGGAGAAGAGAAAACTGGAGAACGAATAAAGTTGTCTTTTACGTGGCCAAAGATGAGAAGAGATATAGTGAAATTTTGCAAATCATGTGAGAAATGTCAGTTAAAGGCAAGAAGTTTGGTGATGGACAGGGTTCCTATCACTCCAATTCCAAGAGAAGATGTGGCGTTTAGAAGAATTACGGTGGATTGTGTAGGACCAATCGAGCCAGCATTTGCTGCAGGTCACAAGTACTGTGAAACGCTTATGTATTGTCGATTCTTGCACAAGATGGCCTACAGTGTTTCTGTTGAAATCATTAACTGCGAAGGCTGTATGTGATGCTTTGATGGAGTTGTTCATGAACGTTGGTGTACCTTCTGTGATCACAAGTGACCAAGGAACAAATTTTACGAATTGAAAGTTGGACAAGAGAAATTAATTTACCACCTCATATTGGAATCCAACCAGAAAAGTACTTGAAAGACATGAAAGCAAATATGGAAAAAAGCATTACTGTTTGCAGAATCATATTCACGAGAGAAGCAATTACAGTATACGAATCAATACAACAAAAATGAGCGAAACATAAAGAATTTGAACCGGGTGAAAAAGTCATTGTGTTATATCCGACTTCAACGAATAAACTGATTTCACGATGGCATGGTCCATGTACTGTCATACAACGAAGGTCAAAGTACTCTTATTTGATTGATATGGGTGACGATTGTCGAAAGATAATTCACGCAAATAAAATCAGAAAGTACATTACAAGAGCAATGAGTTGTGGACTAATCGTTGAAGAAGATGAAGACTTTGGTTCAGTGGTTGAATTGCTGATGAAGAATGACTGGCAAAATGAAAAGAATTCACTGAATCTTGATCCCGATCAGATTAACCATTTAACATTGACTCAACAAAAACAATTACTGGAAGTACTGAACAAATATTCTGATCGATTTTCTGAAAAGCCTGGACTATGTACATTGGTTGAACATGAAATCGAACTGAAACCGGAATTTCGTGAAAAAGAATTTATGGCTTACCGTATTCCACTCATCTATCGAGCAGAAGTTGAACGACAAATTAAAGAAATGCTTCAAGCCAACATTATAAAACCATCTTCGAGCAGAATGGCAAGTCCGCTGGTAATTGTTAAAAAGAAAGACGGTTCTCTGAGACTTGCCTGCGACTACAGATACATTAACTCGTTCACTGTGGATTGTAAATATCCAATGCCGATTGTAAAAGATGTTTTGCACAAAGTTGGAAAATCAAATGTGATCTCGATTTTTGATTGTCGAAGTGCTTACTGGACTTGTCCTGTTAAGCAAACTGATCAATGGAAAACTGCTTTTGTTACTCACAATGGACTGTACGAGTTTACTCGTGTTCCTTTCGGAATGATCAACTCAGGAAGAACATTTGTTAAAGCAATTAACATGGTTTTACAGCCTATAAATGAATTTGCTGAGCCCTATGTAGATGACATTGCTGTGCATTCAGATGACTGGAAGATTCATTTACAGCATTTAGATGCATATTTAATGCAAATGAGACTGCATAACATTACTTTGAACTTAAAGAAATGTATCTTTGGTAAGAGTGAGGTAAAGTTCATCGGTCATGTGGTTTGGTTCTGGAACGATTCAAATGAATCCAGATAGAATTGAAAGTTTAATTAATCTGAAAACTCCAGAAACGAAGAAACAAGTTAAGCAATTGCTGGGATTTTTTGGTTACTATAGACAGTTTATCAAAGATTTTGCACAGATTGCGAAGCCTCTATCTGATTTGACAAGCAAACATGTTCCAGATAAGATTGATTGGACTGATAGACATCAACAGGCATTTAATTTACTTAAAGATGCTGTACGCTCTAAAGTTGTTTTATATGTTTTTGATGTTGGAAAACCTTTTAATTTGTACTGTGATAGCAGTGATTTTGCAGTAGGAGCTGTTTTAACACAGATGGATGATAAGGGAATAGAACGCCCTGTATCATTTATAAGTCAGAAATTGACTGACACTCAGAAGAGATGGGCAACTGTGGAGAAAGAAGCCTATGCTATTGTTTGGGCTCTAAATAAGTTGAAAGAGATAATAATTGGATCTAAAGTTCACATCTTTACCGATCACAATCCTTTAACTTATCTGACTGAATCTATGTCTAAGTCTGCTAAACTGGTGCGTTGGGCTTTAGCACTGCAAACTTTTGATGTAGAAGTTAATTATAAGAAAGGACGATTAAATGTTGTAGCAGATTGTTTATCTAGATTATAAGATTGTTTATTTTAATATATTGTATAGTATTAAGTTTATTGCATAATTTAGTACATGATGATTTCGCAAATTTTTAAGTTTAATTTGCTCAATCCAAAGAAAGGGAAGGAGGTAATGTGAACAAGTGTTTTGCATATATAATGAGCACAGGTGTTCTTTAGGTTGATATATATATAATGTGTATCGATTGTTAAGCGTTTTAGTCTTAGGCCTTAGTTGCGCTGTCGGCTCGTGGGCGCTTGGCCTAAAGTAGCCTAAACTTTGGCTGACGATAGATTCTCTACACGTGCAGTTAGCGCGCAAAACTTAGAAACTGCTGATGACAGTGAATTTGAACTATACAGTGTAGTACAGTTGTTTTAATGCAAGAGTTGAGTTGTTGTTATTAAACTGTGTTTGAAGAAAGAAAGAAACATTCAAAGAACTGTGTCAATTTAATTCTTAAACAGTTAGAAGACGTTGAGCAATTTATGTAGAGATAAGGAAAGTTCTTGAGGTAGGTCACAACTAAGAAAGAAAAGAGTTGGTGACACCATGGCTTATTTCACTTAAGTTATAGGTTAATCCGGCTCTGGGTATTATACTGAAACATGACTCCACTTTAGACGCAGACTAAGACGTCCTTGACCTTACCTCAAATCTGCGCACGTGACCGTTGTTGAGAAAGCCCTCACGAAGTCGAAAAATCAATATGTGTGAGATCGAACCAGAGACCATTTCACGTTGATCGCTTCGTCACCCACTGCGTATACACGGTGAGACGACCGCGAGCCATCATCATCGGCCGCGGGTGGAATAGCCTATCATCGTTGCTGACGATTCTACTTTCGTCGGGATCTCTGAAGTTGATGTCATCATTCTGTCAACTATAGTTTGCGTCTGTTCACAGGACTCTGCTTGCGTACGACACCCTGCCACTGATTACCTTTCTGCCAGTTATCTGAGCTTATTGATGAGCGTTCTGTTCTTAATTACATTTATGACCGTTATACTGGCGTGTAGAGCGCCTTATCCGATATTTACAGGGAGTGGTGTTGCTGCTGCTGCTGCTGCTGAATACGCATTTTCTTAGCAGATAAATAAGTTTGAAAAGATGAAAAAACCCAATGCCCCATATGGATCAGAATACTAGACAATCCGAAAGCAATACATGACTTGTATAAGGAAAAATTATCAGCCGAAATGGTTTCGCTTCCTTTAGATTCGTGCATCTATTGCATGCTGTGTGTGTTTCAATCAGCTGACATTTCTTCCAAATGGCCAAACCATCGGAGACTTCGCTGAACGAATTTCTCCAGCACAGTTGAATGGCCTCATGGAGAGGCACTGCGGTGCTTCTTAATAATTATATACTTTGCAATCTGTTAGAATTTGTATGTTTTTTACACACCCTTGGCCTCTAACGCTGCCGCCTTGAGCTCAAGTTCAGTATTTGTTGGAGAGAGGTTGATGAACACATTTAAATTCGCTTCGCCCTTGTAAAATCATGTGGTGAGGATGTACGGACTGTCGCCTAGCCCTTCAGTAGAGCCATAAACACCGTCTTTCAAACAATCCTTTATGATCAATTGAAATGTTGACGTAGGTTGATACGGTCGACCTTCAGCACCTAAAAGAGGTTTTTTATAAGGACACCATACATAGAAGCACACACAGACACACGTACACACGCGAATTCATATTTAAATACTTGCGTATACAAATACATACATCCTTGCATATGTAATTATATATATAATGTATATATACACACACACACACTTACATCAATGCATGCATACATGCAAACATAGGGCTACATACCAGTTGGACACAGGATGGTAGGGGACGATGTTCAGCTCCTTAAGGATGTTTTTATTACGGCGCCATCCATAAACGCACACGCACACGTATACACCAATAGATAAATATTTGCATGCAGACATAAATACATATACACATACATAAATACATATACACATATAAGCATATACACATACATGCGAACATACATGTATACATACGTTCATACTTATAAGTAGGCTAACGTGACAATGCAATCAGTCAACTATATAAATAAATTTACGAAGTCAAATCGACGTATTATTATGCTTGCGATGTCTAAAAATTAGCCTGTGGAGATATAACCATAACCATAACCATCATTTTATTGTAGCCAAACAGGTATTACACAGATGATATTACATACAAGTATTTCGAGTGGTTACAATAGGGGGACCAGAAGGGACCTTGGTCCCACTAAGTAGGGCCCCCTAATTATCAGTTATAGTATTGGATGGCGATTAGTTAAACAAAAACAGTTGCAGTTTTACAATTTGACATTATGTAAGTATTTACAACATAGGCAGCAGTCTGTGGTAACTGACCTCGACATGTTCATAAGTATGCCAACAAAGTGACAATGTAACAGCAATGGCACATTTCTATCAAACCACATATTTTAGCATCAATCTTAGGTAGTTGTCAGAATGTAGATATGCAACATCATATGTGATAGGTCCCATCAGAAATAAAAATTGATGCGGGGACGTCATCAGTTCTGTTGATAAGAGTGCAACGGGAGATTCAAATACATCAACGTGTTATCATTCCTGTGTATATGGATTCCTTTATTCCTTGGTTTACATCATCGACATAATGTTAGTTTTACACAGCGCACTATACCTATTCTTATAAGCATAAGCTACTTAGCTTTCTCCCTTGCATAACGTCAGGCAGCTCTCATTAACATAACTGGTGCAGGCTTCAGTTCATAGTACAACTTAGCTGTGCCATATAATATGAAAGTCGATGGTTTACATCAACAACGTCAGCACTGCGTTAGTAATAGAGCTGTGAACTATTATTTACTTCATCACTGCGCTTGATAAGTGAGTTCTAATCTTTAGATTACTTTCAGCAACTTGCAAACATTCGCTACTCAATACAGATGATAGAAACGTAAGATGTAAGTTGCTGATGAAGCACGAAGAGTAGCGACGAAGTATAAATAGTAGACCTAAATCGTTACGGATGAATTAATCCCGTTTAAACTGAATTGATCTTTTTAGTTGCAACATTGCATAATTATTAAGAAAAGGTTTGAACATAGTGCTGCTAGCAGTCCAATCTCCAGAAGCATTTGCCTGTTTTATTTCTTGTTTATTTATCGAAAGTTTTTACACTTCTATACTTCCTATCGTGATCTTTGGCGTGACTTTGTATGTGACACTTTAAAAAAGTTGTGGAGACAGTCGCCACCACTTTTTGACCATGTGCCGATACTAGTGGATGATGTACAGAATTCAAGCGGCGAGGGAGGTAAGGGAAGAGGAGGAATGCGGATGGGATTTGCGAACGAGCTGTGTTTTCAGGTTTGAGTGCAAGACTTGTGGAGAGATACATGTAGCAGGAGTGCAGTTTTTCGTTCTGGTGCCAAGAGTAATCCTAAAGTTTCCGGGTGAAATATTTGCTGGATTGAGAGGATGACGAGTGAATTCAGAGAATTAGGGTCGATTGATTTGAAGCCAATGAATTGCGAACTGAAATGCAGACAGAGTTATGGAAATCCTGATTTAGAAGAAGATGACCAGTCCCTTAAGTTATCCTAAGTAGCGTCCAGGGGAAAGAAGTGTTATCGACTTCATATCCTCTCTATCTTAGCCTCAACATATGAGGAACGGCGAGGAGTCCTCTCCCTCGACGTCTGATCTTACCACTGATAGTGTGTGATCACTGATCAATATGTTACTTTACATGTCTGAGTTGACAATACAGCATGCTTAGCAACACCTATGCCTATCCAGAAAACTGCCCCTAATTTGTTTTAGTAAATTTTATTATGTTCATAGAAACGTTTACTTAGAATGGAATAAATAAAATCTTGCCTTTTGTTTGAGTCTGCGTATTATAGTCCGATATATCTTGAAGAATATAGGAGCATTGAAAGAAAAGTTTGTGCTCGTCAATCAACCTACGGTTGGACTCAATCAGTAGCGGAGAACCAAATCAGTAGACAAAAGGTTCTTTAAAATTTAAGCAAATGTTTTTGAGTAGCTTTCACTTTTCGGTCTGTCATTAATAGCAGGAAACAAATAAGCCATTCAGAATTGCAAACTTAAAATGTGAATCAGACACAAAGAAAGTTTCTTAATTATGCTAATTACTCCTCATCTTCCAACCAATTTGTTGACAAAAGTTGACCCCACAAAGCGAGACTTCGCGCCTTTAATTCTGTGTTAGCTAAAACATGCTAGTACACTGCAATAATTATTAGGCCTACTATTTGTTTTATGGGCACGAAATGAATATCAATTGAAATTGAAGGGTAGTTTTGTTTATTAAATTAAATAAACAAGTCCAGCTAGTAGGGAACGGTGGGAACCCAAATTAAACCTAGGTAGGTCTATGATGCAGATCCATGTTGATGACTGGCTTTGGTTGGATGGAACTACAACTATGTACATGTTTAATATAGAATAATTATTATTTCAATTGTTAATTTAATGATCTGTACAAAATGCTAATTTCCACAGAGTCTGTTATAACTTGAAAACAAGATGCTTATTGCAATTAAAACATAAGCTTATCTGGAAACGCTTGATGAAGCCCCTGCATATACTTAACTGATATTTCAGATCACATCCAGGCTGAGTGTAGACTGAGACTCTGAAATGGAGAGACTCTATGATTTGGTATTTGGTTATGAGACGAATACAGTTCGGAAACTCTGCCTTACAGCAGCCGTGTTTTCGGGAACCTTCCTGTTCAGCCATGCCTTGCTGAGGACTTTATGGAGGAAGAAAGAAGCTGGAAATTTCCCTCCAAGTCTACCATCTGTGCCATTTCTTGGCTCGTTGCCTTTCCTGCCGCAGAGAGATCCGTCGTACATTTTCTTTATGGAAAAGGCACGAGAACTTGGCCCAGTCTTTACGTTGAACATTTCCAACAGGTAGATTTCTTACTATAATACAAATTAATGTAATAAAACTAGATGTTTTGAACTGAATTTAGTTTTGTCTGAATCAGCTCGAATCCACTTTAATTACTGCGAATAGCTTAGGAAATATACAGACATAATTAAATGTCAAAGGGAGAGATAATAAGTTTCTAAAATAAGAGTTGTCCTAATACACCATTGGTTCGCACGGGTGGCAGCATCAATGTTCATTTTCGAAATCACAATTGTAGTATGGGGCCGCTCCATAAAGTACGTCACGCTCCAGGGGGGAGGGGGGTTTAAGAAAGTGTGACAGTTTGTGACAGAGGGAGGTCAGGCCATGTGTGACGTCACACATTTATTTTTTTAAATTTTATTTATAATTTATTTTTTATTTTTTTAGTAGAATTTCATAGCTTTAAAAATAATTTTCAAAATTTTCTGAAACATTTTAATTAGTTTTATGTCAAAATAGCATGAAATGCATATCTCCTGAATGTGTTTTTCACGATTCCTCTCGCTAGGAGCGCTAGTAATAATGCTGTTGCGAAGCCTTGTTTATGTATTAGCCTTGCTTTCGGAAGTATTATTATTTCTATGT
The DNA here is from genome assembly GCA_020284085.1 of Aporrectodea caliginosa. Classification (NCBI taxonomy): domain Eukaryota; kingdom Metazoa; phylum Annelida; class Clitellata; order Crassiclitellata; family Lumbricidae; genus Aporrectodea; species Aporrectodea caliginosa. Next base: position 137,675 of record JACEVL010000384.1, on the reverse strand, counting down.
TCGAAAGTGTGACGTACTTTAGGGGGGTCCGAGTTTGTGACAGTTTGTGACAGGGGGGAGGGGGGTAAAATGGTCAAAAATATCGTGTACGGTTTTATGGACGGCCCCTATGCAAATTTTATAAACAGCTGCAAAGTCAAGCCGAGGGCACCAGCTTATTCACGAGCGCTTGGTTGTATCAGCGATCGATTTCCAGTGGAGGTCCGGAGTCCGGTTGCCAGAGAAACCAGGGACAGGAGGCCGAGCGACTGCTAATGTAGATATGCAACATCATATGTGATAGGTCCCATCAGAAATAAAAATTGATGCGGGGACGTCATCAGTTCTGTTGATAAGAGTGCAACGGGAGATTCAAATACATCAACGTGTTATCATTCCTGTGTATATGGATTCCTTTATTCCTTGGTTTACATCATCGACATAATGTTAGTTTTACACAGCGCACTATACCTATTCTTATAAGCATAAGCTACTTAGCTTTCTCCCTTGCATAACGTCAGGCAGCTCTCATTAACATAACTGGTGCAGGCTTCAGTTCATAGTACAACTTAGCTGTGCCATATAATATGAAAGTCGATGGTTTACATCAACAACGTCAGCACTGCGTTAGTAATAGAGCTGTGAACTATTATTTACTTCATCACTGCGCTTGATAAGTGAGTTCTAATCTTTAGATTACTTTCAGCAACTTGCAAACATTCGCTACTCAATACAGATGATAGAAACGTAAGATGTAAGTTGCTGATGAAGCACGAAGAGTAGCGACGAAGTATAAATAGTAGACCTAAATCGTTACGGATGAATTAATCCCGTTTAAACTGAATTGATCTTTTTAGTTGCAACATTGCATAATTATTAAGAAAAGGTTTGAACATAGTGCTGCTAGCAGTCCAATCTCCAGAAGCATTTGCCTGTTTTATTTCTTGTTTATTTATCGAAAGTTTTTACACTTCTATACTTCCTATCGTGATCTTTGGCGTGACTTTGTATGTGACACTTTAAAAAAGTTGTGGAGACAGTCGCCACCACTTTTTGACCATGTGCCGATACTAGTGGATGATGTACAGAATTCAAGCGGCGAGGGAGGTAAGGGAAGAGGAGGAATGCGGATGGGATTTGCGAACGAGCTGTGTTTTCAGGTTTGAGTGCAAGACTTGTGGAGAGATACATGTAGCAGGAGTGCAGTTTTTCGTTCTGGTGCCAAGAGTAATCCTAAAGTTTCCGGGTGAAATATTTGCTGGATTGAGAGGATGACGAGTGAATTCAGAGAATTAGGGTCGATTGATTTGAAGCCAATGAATTGCGAACTGAAATGCAGACAGAGTTATGGAAATCCTGATTTAGAAGAAGATGACCAGTCCCTTAAGTTATCCTAAGTAGCGTCCAGGGGAAAGAAGTGTTATCGACTTCATATCCTCTCTATCTTAGCCTCAACATATGAGGAACGGCGAGGAGTCCTCTCCCTCGACGTCTGATCTTACCACTGATAGTGTGTGATCACTGATCAATATGTTACTTTACATGTCTGAGTTGACAATACAGCATGCTTAGCAACACCTATGCCTATCCAGAAAACTGCCCCTAATTTGTTTTAGTAAATTTTATTATGTTCATAGAAACGTTTACTTAGAATGGAATAAATAAAATCTTGCCTTTTGTTTGAGTCTGCGTATTATAGTCCGATATATCTTGAAGAATATAGGAGCATTGAAAGAAAAGTTTGTGCTCGTCAATCAACCTACGGTTGGACTCAATCAGTAGCGGAGAACCAAATCAGTAGACAAAAGGTTCTTTAAAATTTAAGCAAATGTTTTGGAGTAGCTTTCACTTTTCGGTCTGTCATTAATAGCAGGAAACAAATAAGCCATTCAGAATTGCAAACTTAAAATGTGAATCAGACACAAAGAAAGTTTCTTAATTATGCTAATTACTCCTCATCTTCCAACCAATTTGTTGACAAAAGTTGACCCCACAAAGCGAGACTTCGCGCCTTTAATTCTGTGTTAGCTAAAACATGCTAGTACACTGCAATAATTATTAGGCCTACTATTTGTTTTATGGGCACGAAATGAATATCAATTGAAATTGAAGTGTAGTTTTGTTTATTAAATTAAATAAACAAGTCCAGCTAGTAGGGAACGGTGGGAACCCAAATTAAACCTAGGTAGGTCTATGATGCAGATCCATGTTGATGACTGGCTTTGGTTGGATGGAACTACAACTATGTACATGTTTAATATAGAATAATTATTATTTCAATTGTTAATTTAATGATCTGTACAAAATGCTAATTTCCACAGAGTCTGTTATAACTTGAAAACAAGATGCTTATTGCAATTAAAACATAAGCTTATCTGGAAACGCTTGATGAAGCCCCTGCATATACTTAACTGATATTTCAGATCACATCCAGGCTGAGTGTAGATTGATACTGTGAGATGGAGAGACTCTATGATTTGGTATTTGGTTATGAGACGAATACAGTTCGGAAACTCTGCCTCACTGCAGCCGTGTTTTCTGGAACCTTCCTGTTCAGCCATGCCTTGCTGAGGACTTTATGGAGGAAGAAAGAAGCTGGAAATTTCCCTCCAAGTCTACCATCTGTGCCATTTCTTGGCTCGTTGCCTTTCCTGCCGCAGAGAGATCCGTCGTACATTTTCTTTATGGAAAAGGCACGAGAACTTGGCCCAGTCTTTACGTTGAACATTTCCAACAGGTAGATTTCTTACTATAATACAAATTAATGTAATAAAACTAGATGTTTTGAACTGAATTTAGTTTTGTCTGAATCAGCTCGAATCCACTTTAATTACTGCGAATAGCTTAGGAAATATACAGACATAATTAAATGTCAAAGGGAGAGATAATAAGTTTCTAAAATAAGAGTTGTCCTAATACACCATTGGTTCGCACGGGTGGCAGCATCAATGTTCATTTTCGAAATCACAATTGTAGTATGGGGCCGTCCATAAAGTACGTCACGCTCCAGGGGGGGAGGGGGTTTAAGAAAGTGTGACAGTTTGTGACAGAGGGAGGGGGTCAGGCCATGTGTGACGTCACACATTTATTTTTTTAAATTTTATTTATAATTTATTTTTATTTTTTAGTAGAATTTCATAGCTTTAAAAATAATTTTCAAAAAATTTTCTGAAACATTTTAATTAGTTTTATGTCAAAATAGCATGAAATGCATATCTCCTGAATGTGTTTTCCACGATTCCTCACGCTAGGAGCGCTAGTAATAATGCTGTTGCCCTTGTTTATGTATTAGCCTTGCTTTCGACAGTATTATTATTTCTATGTTCGAGAAAGCTGTGACGTACTTTAGGGGGGTCCGAGTTTTGTGACAGTTTGTGACAGGGGGAGGGGGGTAAAAATGGTCAAAAATAGCGTGACGTACTTTATGGACGGCCCCTATGCAAATTTTATAAACAGCTGCAAAGTCAAGCCGAGGGCACCAGCTTATTCACGAGCGCTTGGTTGTATCAGCGATCGATTTCCAGTGGAGGTCCGAGTCCGGTTGCCAGAGAAACCAGGGACAGGAGGCCGAGCGACTGCTGAGGACGAGAAAGCTTCGACGGCAGAGGATCGGATGAATTAGGGTCGGAATTCTTGAATTGTAAAGCCTGTGAGGTGATAAGTAGGGAAGCCTGTGGTAAATGACAGTGGGTGAGTGTCTGTTTGGCGGTGACTACAGGTGAATACAGTTAAGTGTTTCTTCAGTTGGTAATTTCAAACTGATTGATATTGTAACAAATGTAGCCTACTCCAAACTGGTGTAATATGCGTGGTTGATTAGAACATAGGGCGACGAGTTCCGCTCTTCGGGTCCTTTCATCAAAGTCTTAATTTGGTATTGGATTCGATTCTGTAACATTCAGGCTGGCAGTAGTCATCAACGGGAGGGAAATGATCCATGAAGCCTTTGTCAAACAGTCCTTGACTTTCTCCAATCGACCTTATTCCTATGCAAATACGTTATGGAATCCAAGGAGCAAAGGTAGTATTAAATATTTGTGTTTGTTAACGACTTTGATCGAGTTTGGTTTTGTGAACCAAAGGATAAGTAATTGGAAAGCGCCTCTGTAGACTAATTGCAGGTATGCACTTATAAACCTTGACACTTAATATAGCGTATTTTCAGTGCCTGACAAAAGCGCACTATAAACTGGACTAGGTTATGTAAAGGTCACTTGGAAGGAAAAGTTCTTCAGTGAGCAAAGAGCGTTCATTAAATTAAAAAAGACCATCGTTATCTTTTGAGAGGTTGTTCTTATAGTAACAATCTCTTTTTCTTCTACAGAGCTTATTATTTCCTTTTCAGAAAAACCTAGTTTCTTTGTTTGTTGAGCAGTTTAGTAACAATATATCGGAATCAAGAAATGGTTCGACCATACTTTTAATATAAATTTATAATTTCATAACAATTGTAAGTGATACAAAGAAAACACTTTTTAAGCGAGCCTTTAAAGGGCAATAGAGTCACAGAATTGGATAAACATGCATGTCATAGAATTGGCTAAACATGCATCTAAATCAATACATATTTGAGGAAAAAGAGAAATAATTAATAAATCGGGCACCGGTCCTCCTGTTGTGGGAACATTTCTGCCAGTCTGAAAAGCTTGGGAAGCTCTGAAGTAGTTAATCCACCTTTGAAAGTTTGAAACTCTGTTGTAGGAATTTTATTTCATCCTTATGATTCAACTTTTCGAAAATACCACCAGCTGTCTCTCAACATTCTCAAGAAATTTGGATTTGGCAAGGGAATCATGGAAAGCAGAATCCAAGTTGAGGTGGAAGACCTTCTGGCCAACATACGGAAGCTAAATGGGGAGGCTGTTTGTGCTGATCAGTTAATTACCAGGAGCGTTGCGAATGTCATCATCAGCATAATTTTGGGCGAGCGATACGACCATTCGAGTCCAGTCCTGGCACAACTGATTGAAAATGCACACGAATTAGTTCGTCTCGGCAAAAATCGTATGGTTGTGGACTTTCTTCCAATTCTGAGATATCTTCCGAAGTACAGAAGATTTTTGAACAGCTTTGTTAAATTTAATGATGAAATTCTTCAGCACATGAGCAGCAAAATCGATGCTGGAGTGCAAGGCGAATTACCAGAAAGTTTCATAACCCATTTTGTTAAGATGGAAGGACCTGAGTTCGACAGAGAGCAGTTGCTGTATACGGTACGTGACTTGTATATGGCAGGAACGGAGACAAGCGCCACGACCTTACAGTGGCTGCTAATCTTTCTTGCCAATCACCCAGACATCCAGCAAAGACTTTACACAGAGATCGATTCCGTTGTTCCGAGGGATAGACTTCCGGCTTTGGACGACAAGATGAAGCTGCCCCTCACAGATGCAGTGATACTGGAACTGCTGCGTATAAAAACGACCGTTCCACTTGCATTGCCTCACGAAACCCTGGAAGACACTCAACTAAATGGATATTTCATACCAAAAGGCAGTATGGTGGGTTTTTTGTTTTCATACGATTTGTTGTTTTATGGAGTTTTTTCAATTTCCTCTCAAAAACCTTGTTTGGAGATCTAGCAGATTTAGACCTGGTGCCCTTCGAGGTCATGCGAATTTAAACAGCGCTATCATAGACATGATCTATATTAATCTTAACCCTGTTCTTTTTGGACGTGCTGGTTTCTGATGTACGTACTCTGAGTAGTCCTCTTGAAGAGGTGCTATCAAAATTCTTGAATGAATGAATATCACATTAGGGAACCGGGATCTGAATCCAAGTCACATTGGCGAAATTCTGGCAGAGCAGCCGCTCGGCCACCTCAAACTTACCATTATCGTGGTGTATTCGCTGTTTTTGGCGCTCATTAAAGTATTCGAAGCTGGAAACTTGGTTTGTTTTTATTTGAAACAGATTATGGCAAATCTGTATAGTGTTCACATGGATCCAACTGTCTGGAAAGACCCTCATACGTTTGATCCGGAACGATTCCTCGACGCAGATGGAAAAGTCACGAATAGAGATGCAGTCGTATCATTCTCACTGGGTTTGTACTTTTTGTTGTTGGCCATAGAAAGGAGGTTAGGCAAGACAAGGCAGGGTTAGGGTGAGGTCAGGTAACGTTTGATAGAGTTAAGGTTAGGAAAGATACGATAAGGTATCACGTGGCTTGGTAAGGCAGCTTATGTAGATAAGGTTTGTCTGGTGATGTGAGTTAAGTTTGGGTATGTTAGAACAGATAACGTTCGGTGAGCTTATTATAGCTAACGTTAAGTTTGGTACTGTAGATTAGCTTAGATAAGGTTTGGTAAGGTAAGGCTTCTATTGTTTGGTTAATGTAAGTTTGGGCTTCGTAAGTTTGGGTATGTTTTTGGTGAGGTAATGTTAATAAAATAGGCAATTTAAGGTAATGTTTGTGAGACAATCTTTGTTAGGTAAAGTAAGGTTAGTGTGGGTAAATTGCTAATTTTAAGGTAAATGTGCGTGAGGTAAATTTTTCTCGGAAATAATCGGATCAGGTAATCTTGTCAGATAACTGATTTCAAGTATTATATCATCTAATAACAAATGTTCAGATGAGGTAAGCATTTGTTTACTGCGCACTTAGCAACTATAGTCCTCTATTATAGGGCTTGCTCTTTGCTTTGGAGGATCAATCGGCAGAAGCATAGACATTGTAAAGAGCAGTCCAACGTGACCCTCAGTTAATGTCCTCTTACAATAATTATAGAAGATTATGTTAGATCAGCGTGTTTGCTTATCTATGGTTACAGTTGGAGATGCAGCACTTGCAGCAGAGTCCTGTTTTCCTTCTTGCCCAAGGTCATTTGAGTCCAATCGCATCCTCTACACTCAGCTCCTGCGCATCACACTGCATAAACGTTAAAATATGACCATCCAAGTACTATGCCTGTTATCTACATTGCTTAAAGCGTACGTCCCATGCGCTTCTGCGTGAGAGTACTTGCGGTTCACCGCTCGATGGTCGCGTATTTAACTGATTTAACGGATTTAAATCTCGGACTTGCACGGTCCATTATCATTAAATGGCGTGGTGCCCATTCAACCGGGCAAGGGTGGTGAAGAATCTCACTCGATCAATTAATTGAAAAATGAACTGGGTCGAGGCCACACGGTAACCTTCAGACCTTCAATCTTACTTTCATTGTTCTGCAAGGGATGCTTTGAGTGCTGTTCGCTCGATGTCTCGTGCAACTGACACTCTGTCGGCTTTCTTCCAATGGCAATCGCCTGAGACTAAATCCTCTTAAAACCCAGTACATATGGCTGGGTACCCGCCAGCAGCTGGCAAAACTTGACCTGAACCTTCTTGCAGCTGAATTTCCTCTAATATCATCTCTACCTCTGTACGAGACCTTGGTGTCATCCTTGATCAGGAACTAACCTTTACTAAGCACATTTCCTCTTTGTCTCGCTCCTGCTTTTACCATCTTCGTCAGCTTAGGGTCGTTGCTCGCTCTCTTTCAACCTCTGCTGCTTCTACTCTTATCCATGCCTTCGTCTGCTCTCGTCTAGACTATTGCTCTTCTCTTTACACTGGTCTTCCTCAAGTCCGTTTGTCCTCCCTTGAGAGGGTCTTTCGGTCTGCGGCGCGCCTTGTTGGTTCCATTCCTCGCTATGGTAGCGTATCCTCCTATATGCATCATACTCTACACTGGCTTCCCCTCCGGCAGCGTATCCTATATCGGCTTTGCTCTCTCGTCTGACAAAGCGTCTTGGGTTCAGCTCCTGCCTACTTATGCGCCATCTTCACTCTCTCTTCTTCTTTTAAGGGTCGCTCAGCCCTCCGTTCCTCTTCTCGGGGTGACTTCTTGGTTCCACATGCTCGCACTGCTACTATGCAGCGCCGAGCATTCTCTGTTGTTGGTCCAACAGCGTGGGATGTCTTGCCATCTTTCCTTCGGTTATCTCCTCGCATTCACTCGGCTTCCTTCTACGCCCAATTGAAGACTTTTCTGTATGATCAGGCCTGGCTTGGGAGCGCCTCTGAGTAGAGCCCTTGAAGAGGCGCTATATAAATTCTATGATTGATTGATTGATTGAACTATACAAAAACGTGTTCGATGGTTGTATAAAAACGTATTCATTTAAATTTATCCATTGTGCATTCATGTTACGTCTGACAGTATACTTTATCTCCAAATGTTTTCAGGGAGGCGTTCCTGTCTCGGTGAGCTTCTTGCTCAACAGGAACTGTTTCTCTTCCTTACTGGACTGGTGCAGAATTTCGAGATCCGACCACCAGAGGGCCAGCCGACAGTTGTCTACAAGGAATTTGCTGGCGTAACCTTGGTACCAGTGGATTACAAAGTACGTCTGCTACAGAGACGCAACTGAGAAATTGTGGTTCTGAAGAAGTTCTTGAAATTCAATGTGAATTAAACTAACATGAACACATTCAAGTACTAAAGACTTCTTAACCTTCAGCGCTCGTGAATAAGCTGGTGCCCTGCGCTTGTTTTTTGAGTGGCGCTTTAGAAGTTTGGAGATTATGATTACGATTACGAACCTTTGTCTAATCATGTAGCCTAACTAACTTACAGTAACGTTAGCTTTTGTACGCCTGAAAGTTATTTACCCGTATTTTATCATCCTGTACAAGTTTTTTAAATTGCTAATATTTATCCATCACATGTAGTCGCATTTCGATGTTATTGCTTATTCTGAATCCCTTGTATCGTACTGAACATTGTTTCGGTTTTATAAGGCAGAGGTAGCAATTCTTAAGGATTTCAAGTGGCACTGTGGAGAGTCATGCAATGTAATCTATTTGAGTGTTTTGAAGAGTATGTGATTGGTTTTGTTGCACGGTTGCAAAGGTAATGTAAAGTGTGATTCCGGGTGGGTTTATTCAAGGTGTAAACGCTATGATTACGAGTATTATCATATTTATATATATTGGGGGATTTGGGGCCTTCTGGTGCATAATATTATGTTGTTTTTAATTGTCAAACATTGAGTTCTTCCCATCCTTTCCCTTTCACGTACCCTCGTCTGGAGATCTTTTCTCTCATTGTGGTCCGCTCACAAATTTAGCTCTAAAAGATGTTAGCAGATGTAAAATATGATGATGAGTTGTTGTAGGAGAGAGAACACTTTGCTGGTTTTCCGTTTTTTTTACTTACAGAATTTTTGACTTCTGCATATATCTGCCTTTGAGACGAAATAAAGCGTTTGTTATTGTATTGTATTGTATTGTATCTACAGATTTATATAGCGCCTCTCTCAGAATAACTATTCAGAAGCGCTCTCAGCACGAAAACCCCGGAAGAAAAGAAACGTCTTTAAAGAACGAGAGACCAAAGAGGAAAAACTAGTCATTAGTTTAGCCCTTAATGATGGGGAAGGTCATTCCAAGTAGAGGGACCAACCACAGCAAATGCCCGGCGTTGAGCCAAGGCAGTCCTAGTCCTAGGAACAAAAAGTTATAAATGGGAGTGTTCGTTAGTGCAGTGGTGGTTAGCTTGCTTGACTGTCAGTCGATGGGTAAGGGGTTCAAATCCCCGCCAGGGCAGAAAATGTGGATCGAGATTTCTGTTCCACCAGCATCCCCTAGCCAACTCAGCCATGATCAGAACACTCACCGTACACTGTCGATGGGAAGACGTGACGGTGAAGAAGAGGACTGGTCACCAGTCCTCATATGCAGAGGTTAAGAAAATGAAGTTGCTAACATTTCATACCCTTGGCTTTCTCAAGGCTAGCTTAAGGGACAGCTCTTCCTCTTCCTCTATGTATATCAAATGCAGGGTTCTATCTTAATTGATGCCCGCCTAATTGGCTTTAGGTTGACTTGCACAGTTTTGACCGACATTTGTCATGTGCAAGGACGGTCGAGGAAGAGCAAGTGCCACTCCGGTGCGTCTTCATATAGTTGGCAACCTGTTAGATCAATTGAATGCTCTTTTAAACGCCAACGCCCTCTGACGATGCCGCCTTGAGCCCAGGTTTAAGCGCCTCTGAATAGTTATTACTGCTAGAGGCGCTATATAAATGTCCAGATACAATACAATACAATACAATACAAGTTTAGTCCTGGTTGACGAAGGCCAGTTTGTCGACTAACTACAGTTGCTGTTTTGTGCCGCACCTTGATAGGTAGGAGATTATTAAAGGTAGATCTGCACATTGCCATCATCTTCATCACCATAACCAACACCACCACTTTCATTATCATCATCATCATCACCATGACCATGACCATGACCATGACCATGACCATGACCATGACCATGACCATGACCATGACCATGACCATCATCATCATCATCATCATCATCATCATCATCATCATCATCATCATCATCATCATCATCATCATCATCATCATCATCATCATCTTTATAGTCATCATCATCATCATCATCATCTTTATAGTCATCATCATCATCATCATCTTTATAGTCATCATCATCATCATCATCATCATCTTTATAGTCATCATCATCATCATCATCATCATCATCATCATCATCATCATCATCATCACCATCACCATCACCATGACAATGACAATGACCATAACCATGACCATGACCATGACCATGACCATCATCATCATCATCATCATCATCATCATCATCATCTTTATAGTCATCATCGTGATTATCACTTCCACCTCAATGCCGTTGGAGTGGTAGTGGAGGTTTTGGGTTCCCACTAAAGTTGGGTTCCCACTAAAGTCTACAGATATGCTAGGTAGGATATAACGGTGTTATGCCTACCTGAAGCACGTATCTAATGAGTTTTTCAAAAATTGTGATTGTAAGACAAAACGTTTCTAAGTAAAATGCACTGCAATACAACACTAATTTGGTACTACCATCCTTATTAAGATCAGACGTTCACAGTTACTCTATTTGAGTTGAGGCATGCAATAGCTTGAAGATCATTCAAACGGCATCGTCGCATGTTAAAGATTAACGCGCGAAACATTAACTGAAAATGGGACATGGCCAAGGCCCAAGACCATACTGTTGCTATTACAGAAGCACGCTTGCATTTGCATTAAAAGTTTCATATTGTGTACATATTTAAATTCGTTTCGCCTTTGTCAAATCATGTGGCGAGGATGTATGGGACTGTCGCCTAGCTCTTCAGTAGAGCTGAAAAACGCCGTCTTTCAAAGAATCCTTTATGATCAGATTGACGTAGGTTGATACGGTCGACGTTCAGCGCCTAAAAGAGGTTTTTTATAAGGACACCATACATAGAAGCACACACACACACACACACACACACACACACACACACACACACACACACACACACACACACACACACACACACACACACACACACACACACACACACACACACACACACACACACACACACACACACACACACACACACACACACACACACACACACACACACACACACACACACACACACACACACACACACACACACACACACACACACACACACACACACACACGCACACGCACACACACGCGCGCGCGAATTCATATTTAAATACATGCGTAAACAAATACATACATCCATGCATATGTAATTATAAATATATACACACACTTACATCAATGCATTCATGCAAACATAGGGCTACATACAAGTTGGACACAGGTTGGTATGGTCGATGTTCAGCTCCTTATGGATGTTTTTTTTATTACGGCGCCATCCATAAACGCACTCGCACACGTATACACCAATAGATAAATACTTGCATGCATACATAAATACATATATGCATATACACATACAAGCGTACATACATACATACGTTCATACTTAGAAGTAAATGTAGCAAATGCAGTCAGTGAATTATATTACAAAGACCACACAGTTGCTATCCGTGGCGTAACGAAAGGGGGGAAGAGGGGGCAGCAGCCCCGGGCGCAGCATCAGAGGGCGTAAAATTAGCTTTCGGTGGTACACAGTACTAGAACGATTAAAAGAACGATACGCAAGAACGATTAAAAGTCAACAAGAAAATTAAAAGGGTTGCAGTCATCAACCCTTGCCCCTGGGCGCTGAAACCCTTCGTTACGCCATTGGTTGCTATTGTAGAAGCACGGTTTCTTTTGCATTAAAAGTTCATATTGTGAACGTATTAGGCCTATTAGGCTATTCTGCTTGGGAAGTAAAAAATTGCATGTGGAGAAATAAAACATCACTTGCGATTTCAGGAATAACAAACTGATGCTGGGCATCATCTGCTGACAACAGTGCAACCGGAGATTCGAATTATATCAAAGTGTTACCATTCCTGTGTTACTGGCTGTGTATAGCCTACATGGATTCCTTTATTCCATGGTTTAAATCATCATCATCATCGTCATCGTCATCGTCATCGTCATCGTCATCATCATCATCATCATCATCATCATCATCATATTCGTTTATTAGAAGAAAAATCAAGTTGACCCAGCCGCAACTTAAACAAGCAATGTGCATTATGCGGCAGATTCTGAGGCGTCTTAGACTAGCCAGCGTGGCGTTATTGTCAGACCTGTCCGTGGGCTTCTCAGTGCTGTCAGTATAATGTTCTTATACAGCAATCGGGGGATAAAATTCACGTAGGCCTATATTAGTTTGACACAGCGCTCTAAACATGTTCTTAGGCATAAGCTAGGCCTACTAAGCTTTCTCCGTTGCATAACGTTAGGCAGCTCTCATAAACATAAAAGGTGCAGGCTTCAGTTCATAGTACAACTTAGCTGTGCTATGCTGTGTCCAAATAAGAGGAGGTCGATGGGTTACGTCAACAACATCAGCACTGCGTTATTAGAGCTGTAAAATATTATTTACTTCATCACTGCGCTTAATAAGTGAGTTCTAATCTTTAGATTAATTTCGGCAGATTATCCTGCTCGCAGGCTAGTTAGTCAGCAACTTAGAAACATTCGCTACTCAATACAGATGATATAGAAACGTAAGATGTAAGTTGTTGATGAAGCACGAAGAGTAGCGACGAAGAATGACTTGTTGACCTAAATTGTTACGCATGAATTAATCCTGTCAAAACCGAATTGATCTTTTTAGTTGCAACATTTCAGATTAAGAAAAAGGTTTGAACATAGTGCAGCTGAGCAGTCCAAAGCCCAGAAGCATTTTGCTGTTTATACCACATGTTAACACTATTTATCGGTTGTTTTTTAGTCACTTATATACCGGGGTTAATAATATATTCGTTTAATATTGAATCACTAGGTTGACACACCGCAACCCATTACAGAAAGCGGTATTGCCAGATAAAAAGAAGAATGGAAATAATTAATAGTTTTTCTTCCTAATTTACATAGAGTCGCTTTTAACTGGAAAACAAGACGCTTGTTGCAATTAAAACATATCTGGAAAGCTTGATGAAGTACCTACATATACTTAACTGATATTTCAGATCACATCCAGATTGAGTGTTGGTCGAGACTGTGAAATGGAGAGAGTCTATGATTTGGTATTTGGTTGTGAGACGAATACAGTTCGGAAACTCTGCCTCACTGCAGCCGTGTTTTCGGGAACCTTCCTATTCAGCCATGCCTTGCTGAGGACTTTAAGGAGGAAGAAAGAAGCTGGAAATTTGCCTCCATGTCTACCATCTGTGCCATTACTTGGCTCGTTGCCTTTCCTACCGCAGAGTGATCCGTCGTACATTTTCTTCATGGAAAAGGCACGAGAACTTGGCCCAGTCTTTACGTTGAACATTTCCAACAGGTAGATCTCTAACTATATTACAAATTAATGTAATAAAACTAGATGTTATTCACCACCAGAACTGAATTCAGTGTTTACTGAATCAGTTTGAATCCACTTAAGTACTGCGAATTGCTTAGACAGACATAATTAGATGTCAAAGGGAGAGATAAGAAGGTTCTAAAATAAGAGTTGTCCTAATAAACCATTGGTGTTGGTCGAGACTGTGAAATGGAATGCTGTATAAGAACATATACTGACAGTATTGTGAAGCCCACAATATTAGGCCACGCTGGCTAAGCGCCTCAGAATATGCCGCATAATGCACTATTGCTTGTTGAAGTTGCGGCTGTGTCAACTTGATTTTTCTTGAAATAAACGAATATGTGATGATGATGATGATGATGATGATGATGGTTTGCACGGGTGGCAGTTTCAATGTTCATTTTCTAAATCATAATTGTAACATGCAAATTTTATAAAGCGCTACAATAAAGCCAAGCGCAGGGCAGCAGCTTATTCAGAAGCGCTGCGTTGTATCAGCGATCGCTTTCCGGTGGATGTCCGAGTCAGATTGCCAGAGAAATCAGGGACAGAGGGTCCAAGACATTTCCTCCTGGACCTTTCCCCCACGGACATTTCCGCCGAAGTTGGACTGATGAAAATAATTCTTTACTTTAGTAGAAGTTGGATTGATGAAAGAAATTCTTTGCTTAAATAGAATCTCGATTGATGAAGCAAATTCTTTGCTGAAATAGAAATTGGATAGATGAAAATAATTGTTTCCGTAAGTAGAAGTTGGATTGATGAAAGAAAATTCTTTTTTTAAGTAGAAGTTGCATTGATGAAACTAATTCTTTGCTTTAATAGAAGTTGGATTAATGAAAGAACGTCTTTGCTTAAATAGAAGTTGGATTAACGACAGTTATCATGGACACTGTTTGACTGCCTATTTAATGAGTAAGTGATGTTCGGGGGAAAGTCCGGGAGGGAAATGTCCGGCGGGAAATGTCTGGATACCAGGGACAGGAAGGCGAGTGGCTGCTAAAGTGGGTTTCGCTGAGGACGAGAAAGCTTCGAAGGCCGAGGATCGAATGGATTAGGGTCGGAATTTTTGAAGAGGTGACACTTCAATTTTAATTGTAAAGCCTGTGAGGTGATAAGTAGTGCAGCCTGTGGTAAATGACAATGGGTGAGTGTCTGTATGGCAGTGACTGCAGGTGAATACAGTTAAGTGTTTCTCCTATTGTGATTTCAATCTGATTAATACTGTAACAAATGTACTCTAAACTAGTGTAATAGATCTTTGTTGGGTTGATTGGAACATAAGGCAACGAGTTCCGCACTGCGGGTCCTTTCACCAAAGTCTTAATCTGATATTGGATTCGATTTTGTAACTTTCAGGCTGGCAGTGGTCGTCAACGGAAGGGAGATGATCTATGAAGCCTTTGTCAAACAGTCCTTGACTTTCTCCAATCGACCTTATTCCTATGCAAATACGTTATGGAATCCAAGGAGCAAAGGTAGTATTAAATATTTGTATTTGTTAACGACTTTGATCGAGTTTGGTTTTGTGAACCAAAGGTTAAGTAATTGGAAAGAGCCTCTGTTTGTTTGACGAAGGCTGTAGACTAATTGCAGGTATGCACTTACAAACCTTGACACTGAATATAGCGTATTTTCAGTGCCTGACAAAAGTGCACTCTAAACTGGACTAGGTTATGTAAAGGTCACTTGGAAAGAAAAGTTTTTCAGTGAGCAAAGAATGTTCATTTAATTAAAAAAACATCGTTATCTTTTGAGAGGTTGTTCTTATAGTAACTAACAATCTCTTTTTCTCTACATAGCTTATTATTTCCTATTCAGAAAAACCTTGTTTCTTTGTTTGTTGAACAGTTCAATAACAATAATAATTATTATATCGGAATCAAGAAATGGTTCAATCATACTTTTAATATAAATTTATAATTTCAAAACAATTGTAAGTGATGCAAAGAAAACACTTGTTAAGCTAGCATTTAAAGGGCAATAGAGTCATAGAATTAGATAAACATGCATATAAATCAATTTTAATACATATTTGAGGAAAAGGATAAATAATTTATAAATCGGGCACCGGTCCTCCTGTGGTGGAAAAATTTCTGCCAGTCTGTGACCTTGAAAAGCTTGGGAAGCTCGGAAGTAGTTAATCCACCTTTGAACGTTTGAAACTCTGTTGTAGGAAGTTTATATCATCCTTATGATTCGGCTTTTCGAAAATACCACCAGCTGTCTCTCAACATTCTCAAGAAATTTGGATTTGGCAAGGGAATCATGGAAAACAGAATCCTCGTCGAGGTGGAAGACCTTCTGGCCAACATACGGAAGCTAAATGGAAAGGCTATTTGTGCTGAGGAGGCCGATCAGTTAATAACCAGGAGCGTTGCAAATGTCATCCTCAGCATAATTTTGGGCGAGCGATACGACCATTCGAGTCCAGTCCTGGCACAGCTGATTGAAAATGCACACGAAATTGTTCGTCTCGCCAAAAACCGTATGATTGTGGACTTTGTTCCAATTTTGAGGTATCTTCCGAAGTACAGAAGATTTCTGAACAGCTTTCTTAAATTCAATGATGAAATTCTTCGGCACATGAGCAGCAAAATCGATGCTGGAGTGCAAGGCGAGTTACCAGAAAGTTTCATAACCCATTTTGTTCAGATGGAAGGACCTGATTTCGACAGAGAGCAGTTGCTATACACGGTGCGTGACTTGTATATGGCAGGAACTGAGACAAGCGCCACGACCCTACAGTGGCTGCTAATCTTTCTTGCCAATCACCCAGAAATACAGCAAAGGCTTTACACAGAGATCGATTCCGTTGTTTCGAGGGATAGGCTTCCGGTTTTGGACGACAAGATGAAGTTGCCTTTCACAGATGCAGTGATACTGGAACTGCTGCGTATAAAAACGACCGTTCCACTTGCATTGCCTCACGAAACGCTGGAAGACACTCAACTAAATGGATATTTCATACCAAAAGGCAGTATGGTAGGGTTTTTTGTTTTCATACGATTTTGTTGTTTTATGGAGTTTTTTTCAATTTCCTCTCAAAAACCTTGTTTGGAGATCTAGCAGATTTAGATCTGGTGCCCTTCGAGGTCATGCGAATTCAAACAGCGCGATCGTAGACATTCAATTCAATTCATGATCTATATTAATCTGAAACCTGTTCGTTTTGGACTTGCTGGTGTCTGATGTACGTACCTCTGAGTAGTCCTCTTGAAGAGGTGCTATCAAGATTCTTGAATGAATGAATATCACATTAGGGAACCGGGATCTGAATCCAAGTCACAGTGGAGAAATTCCGACAAGCAGCAGCTTGGTCACCTCAAACTTACCAATATCGTAATGTATTTGCAGTTTTTGTTTCTCATTAAAGTGTCTGAGTATGAACACTTGGTTTGTTGTTATTTTAAACAGATTATGGCAAATCTGTATAGTGTTCACATGGATCCAACCGTCTGGAAAGACCCACATACGTTTGATCCCGAACGATTCCTCGACGCAGATGGAAAAGTCACGAACAAAGAAGCAGTCGTATCATTCTCACTGGGTTTGTACCGTTTGTTGTCAGCCATAGAAAGGAAGTTAGGCAAGAAAAGGCAAGGTGAGGTCAGGTAAATTTTGATAGGGTTAAGGTTAGGAAAGATACGGTAAGGTATCACGTGGTTTGGTAAGGCAACTTATGTAGATAAGGGTTGTCTGGTGATGTAAGTTAAGTTTGGGTAAGGTTAAGGTTAGGAAAAGATACGGTACGATATGACGTGGTTTGGTAAGGCAACTTATGGAGATAAGGTTAGTCTGGTGATGTAAGTTAAGTTTGGGTAAGGTTAAGATTAGGAAAAGATACGGTACGATATGACGTGGTTTGGTAAGGCAACTTATGTAGATAAGGTTAGTCTGGTGATGTAAGTTAAGTTTGGGTATGTTAGATCAGATGACGTTCGGTGAACTTATTATAGGTAACGTTAAGTTTGGTACTGTAGATTAGTGGAGAATTTCACTCGGTCAATTTATTGAAAAATTAACTGGATCGAGGCAACACGGTTACTTTACAAAAACGTGTTCGGTAGCTGCATAAAAACGTATAAATTTAAATTTATCCATCGTGCGTTTACGTCACCTCTGTTTTATCTGCAAATGATTTTAGGGAGACGTTCTTGTCTCGGTGAGATTCTTGCTCAGCAGGAACTGTTTCTCTTCCTTACTGGACTGGTGCAGCATTTCGAGTTCCGACCACCAGAGGGCCAATCGACAGTTGTCTACAAGGAATTTGCTGGAGTAACCTTGGTACCAACCGATTACCAAGTACGCCTGCTACCGAGACGTAACTAAAAATTGTGGATCTGAAGATGTTTTCGAAATTCGACGTGAATTAAACTAACATGAACACACTCAAGTACTAATGAATTCTTAACCTTTGCCTAATCATGTAACTTACTTTACAGAACCGTTATTTTTGTATTCCATAAAGCTATTTTTCCATATTTTGTCAGTAAGTAAAAGTTTGTTAAATTGTTAATTTTTATCTATCACATGTAGGCCTAGATCTAGTTGCTTTTCGATGTAATTGCTTATTATGTATTCGTTGTATGTTACTGAGCATTGTTGCGGTTTTATGAGGCAGTGGTAGCAATTCCTAAGGGTATCAAGTGGCACTGTGGAGAGTCGTGCAATGTAACTGAAGGTTTTGATGAGTAGGTGATTGGTTTCGGAGCACAGTTGAGAGGTAATGTAAAGTGTGCTTCCGGATGGATTTAATCAACGTGTTAACGCTATGGTTACGAGTATTATCATATTTTTATATATTGGGCCTACTGGTGCATATGTTGTTTTTAATTGTTAAACATCGAGTTCTTCCCATCCTTTCCCTTTCACGTACCCTCGTCTGGATATCTTTTCTCTCATTGTGGTCCGCTCACAAATGTAGCTCTAAAAGATGTTAGCAGATGTAAAATATGATGATGAGTTGTTGTAGGAGAGAGAACACTCTGCTGGTTTTCAGTTTTTTTAATTGCAGAACTTTTGACTTCTGCATATATCTGCCTTTGAGGCGAAATAAAGGGTTTTTGTAAATGGGAGTGCTCGTTAGTGCAGTTATGGTTAGCTTGCTTGACTGTCAGTCGAGAGGTAAGGGGTTCAAATCCCCGCCAGAGCAGAAATGCATGTAACGCTTGCTGATATATAGGCTGATATAGGAAATCCCTCATCTTACAGAACAACGTTGTGTTGCTCACATAGAAGAGCTGGGTATAAGCGATGCTTGTAAACAAGTCTCTCTTATGAATGACACAGAAACACTTGTTTGTACTCATCATACACAACATTCAGCAGATCAGTAAAAAATCACGATTTGAAGAAATGGCCGAAGTTTCAGAGTTCGATGTTTTTTCATGGAGACCATGTGTTCTGGTGGCTATCACGTCATTTTGTAGTAGTGAAGGAATAAGTTAGAAACTGTGATGCACTGCTCCAGTATTACTCCGTGCAATTGACAAGGCTAATGATCCTGTAGCCAAGTATTATTTAAAGCTATGAACCCAGATCTAGAATTACTAGCCCTCTCAACTTCCCAGTTCCGGAGACGCCTTACGACTTTTCTGTTTGCCGCAACAGGCACCGACGCCGATTGAGAGCTCTGCTGATTTTGAGCGGCTCTATAAAAATATTCAATTACATTACAATCACATCCAAACGAGCCTGACTGTTATACTACTCATGAACGTCTATCCTACGTGGACATGACAACGGTTCAAAAATGGTGCAGCAAATGGAACAAGGTTTGTTATAATTATTTTTTATTGGTTGATCATACCTATAATTCAGGGAGATATGTAATTAGGCACCGACATCAGTGAAGGCTCGCAATGAATCTTAGTCCATTCCATTCGCATTACTTGGTTGGGAGCCCTCAATGAGCTTACTTTAATGGCTCTCCTTTCAGCTGGAGATGTACAAGAGTCCGCTCTTTTCCTTTTCCTTTTTCTTTGACCGAAGTCAACGCATGGGGTCAATCGCAGGGCTCTCCACTCACCTCGTGTGCTGTTCGTACCACCTACAATCAGACACCACGAATCGTATGGATATACCTCCTGGTGCTAGCGATCTTACGTATTTACATCTAACAGAATACCCAATGACTAAAAGTTCTATCTCGAATTTTCAGGAAGACGTCCGTGTCTTGGTGAGCTTCTTGACCAGCAGGAATTATTTCTCTTCCTTGCTGGACTGGTGCAGCATTTCGAGATCCGACCACCAGAGTGCCAGTCAGCAGTTGTCTACAAGGAATTTATTGGCATAACCATGGCTCCGACCGATTACAAAGTGCATCTGCGTACACCGAGCTCCAAATCAGAAACCTTGGACCTTATAATTTTTTCGGAAAATCGACGTGGTTTAAACATTTAGACTTCTATATTGTGCACTCTAGAATATTAACGGTAGTACTCGAACGAGAATAATCTATCTTCTGTCTCTGGTCTCTCTGGGAACCGGACTCATACCTCCACTGAACGTCCATCTCTGGACACCTCTGTGATGCAACTCAGCGCTCGTGAATAAGTCGGGGCCCTGCTCTTAATTTTGGAGTTTACGATTATGATTGCGAACGACCTGTAAACGTTTTATTAATTTTTATGCATCAGCTGTAGTTGCCTATTCATGTCCAAGTTGTTTATTCTACATTCTTAGGCTTATAGTCAATTGTGGGGTTTGTATGTACGGTGCCTTGCAGCCGGAGGGTTGCGGGTTCGAATCCACCTCAAGCCGCCGCGTAGGAACCCTGGGCAAGTCCTTCACTCGCAATTGCTCATGCGCTTCGGCTTGAAACTCCCGATTCAGTGTCCGCGCTTTAATCGGGAACGCCTCTGAGTAGAAATCTGGAAGGGGCGTTATAACAAGTGCTCATACATACATACATACATACATACATACATACATACATACATACATACATACATACATACATATTGAACATTGTAACGGTTTTGAAAAGCGGAGTTATATAACTATATAGTAACAAGTTTAACAACTCTTAATGGGTTTAAGCAGCATTGCTCAGAGAGTTGATATGGAATATTCGTTTCGAATTTGTCAAATCATATGCTGAGGGAATATTGAGGTGTCGTCTACCTTAGGCTACAGTAGAGTTGTATAAGACCGTGATATAAAAAAAATCTCTTTTCTGATCAGATGAAAGGAGAGCGCAGGCCGATACGGTCGGTGCTGAGCACCTAAAAGGATTTCTAAAGATGCCATACATACACGCCCACACACGTACACATACGAATACATGGACCCTTGCATACATACATGCGTGCATACATGCATTCATGCATGTACATTGTACATGACACTGTAAATGTCACCAACGTATTCACTGATGAGCCAATTGTATTTATGAAGGCAAAACGAAGAATAGCCTAGTTCTGTTTGCGAAGTAAAAAATTGCTTGTTGAGATTTAAAACAACATGTTTAACGTCAGAAATAAAAACTGTATCGGGGCAACATATGTGGATAAGAATGCTACCGGATATACAAATAATTATATCAACGAGTTACTATTCCTCTATTTTGATTCAGTATTCCTTGGTGTACATCAACGTCCGCCCTGCGTTATTAATAGAACCGTGAAAGTTTCTTCGTCACTGCGCTTAACAAGTGAGTTCTAATATTTAGATTAATTTCGGACAGATTATCCTGGTGGCAAGCAAGATAGTTTGTGAGCAACATGCAAACATTCGCTACTCAATACAGACGATAGACGCGTAAGATGGAAGTTACTGCTAAAGCATGAAGAGTAGCGACGGAGAATAATTAGTAGACCTAAATCGTTACGGATGAATTAATCCCGTTTAAACTGAATTGATAGATCTATTTTTAGTTGTAGCATTACAGATTAAGAAAAGGTTAGAAGGTCATGATGCTGAGCAGTCAAATGTCCAGAAGCCGTTGCCTGTTTATATCTCTTGTTTATATTATTAATCGATTTTTCTCATAATTATTCACTTCTGTACTTCCGCGTCGTGATCATTGGCGTGACTTTGTATGTGACACCACCACTTTCAAAAAAGGTGATGACAGTCACCAGCACTTTTTGGCCCTGTGCCGAACTATTGGATGATGTTCAGAATTGAAGCGGCTATGGAGCCAAGGGTTTGAGAAGGAATACGGATGGGATTTGCGAAGGAACTAGGCCTATGTATGCAGGTTTGAGTGCTTGACTTTTAGGGAGATAGTAGAGGTGCGGTTTTTCGTTCTGGCGCCAAGAGTAATCCTAAAGCAGCGTTTCCCAAAGTGGGTTCCGCGGAACCCTTGGGTTGATCGCAGGGGTTCCGCGAAAAGTTGTAACTAAAAGAAATTTTGTTGAGAAATTTTATTGGAATAAATATTCCAAACAGTTTTTGTGAATATACAAAAAGTTTTTCTAAAGTTTAAAACTGCCGTCAGTCGTCTTCAGCGAGTGATAATCCAAACTTCAGTGCCTATAAGCAACTCAGTAGACTCTAACTAGGCTATATGTTAGGCCTATAGAGATCATTGCAGGGACATAAGTAGGCTAGGTCAGAACTATGCATGGTCTGAATGTCCAACTTTGTTATGGTTGTCTCGACGAAAATAATCCAAACACGATTAAACGTGGTGGTTTGATGGAACTACAGCTATGTACTTGTTTCGCCTCTGAGTAGGTTCCTTGAAGGGGCGCTATATAAATTCTCGGAATGAATGAAATAGGACACTTTAATTGTCATTTTAACGGTCTGTACAAATCCTAATTAACACAGAGTTTCTTTTAACCGCAAAACAAGATGCTTATTGCAATTAAAACATATATGGAAACGCTTGATGAAGTACCTGCGTGGACTTAACTGATATTTCAGATCACATCCAGGTTGAGTTTAGATTGAGACTGTGAGATGGAAAGATTCTACGATTTGGTATTTCGTTGCGAGACGAATACAGTTCGGAGACTCTGCCTCACTGCAGCCGTGTTTTCTGGAACTTTCCTGTTGACCAATGCCTACCTGACGTTCCTAAGGAGGAAGAAACAAGCTGGAAATTTGCCTCCAAGTCTCGGATCGATTCTTCGCCTGCCGCAGAGGGAACCGTCGTACGTTTTCTTTATGGAGAAGGCACGAGAACTCGGCCCAGTCTTTGCATTGAACTATTCCAACAGGTAGATTTCGCACTAAAATGTAAATTAGAGTAATAAAAGTGAATGTTATTCACCACAGGTTTTGAATTGAATTGCGCATTGATTGAATTAGATTGAATCCACTTAAATATTATGAGTTGCTTAGAAAATATACAGATAAAATCAGATGTCAAAGGGAAGGATAAGAAGGTCCTGCATTAAGTGTTGTCCAAATACACCATCGGAATACACAGGTGACAGTATCAATGTTCATTTTCGAAATCATAATAACGAGCTGCAAAATTTCCTAAGCCCTACAATAACTCATAGCGCCGGGCACCAGCTTATTCACCAGTTCTGCGTAGATGACCATTACAGAGA
The DNA here is from genome assembly GCA_020284085.1 of Aporrectodea caliginosa. Taxonomy (NCBI): domain Eukaryota; kingdom Metazoa; phylum Annelida; class Clitellata; order Crassiclitellata; family Lumbricidae; genus Aporrectodea; species Aporrectodea caliginosa. Next base: position 114,456 of record JACEVL010000384.1, on the reverse strand, counting down.
TCGATATCCAGTGGAGGTCCGATGAGTCCGGTTGCCAGAGAGATTAGAGAGAGGAGGCCGTGCGGCTGCTAATTCTGGTTTTGTTGAGGACAAGAAAGCTTTGAAGACAGAGGATCGGATGGATCCTAGGGTTCGAATTCTTGAAGAGGTGGGACTTCAATCTTAAATGAAAAGCCTGCGGGGTGATAAGTAGAGAAACCTGTTGTAAATAACAGTGTGTGAGTGGCGGTTTGACTGTGACTACAGGTGAACACAATTACGTGTTTCTCCTATTGTGATTTCAATCTTATTAATCCTTTGACAAATGTGCTATAAACTGGTGCAATATAGTGGTTGATTGGAACACAAGGCAGCGAGTTCCGCACTGCGCGTCCTTTCACCAAAGTGAAAAATTTGGTATTGGATCCGATTTTGTAACATTTAGGTTGGCAGTGGTCATCAACGGAAGGGAGATGATCTATGAAGCCTTTGTCAAACAGTCCTTGGCTTTCGCCAGTCGACCTGGTACCTTTACAAGAAGGTTAATGAATCCAGGGAGCAAAGGTAGTGCCAAATATTTATATTCGTTAACGACTTTGATCGAGTTTGGTTTTGTGTGAAACAATGGTGACGTTATTGAGAGATCAATTATCGGGACTTCAGATTGTTTTAGAGGATTTATGTACACTGTGTCCACGATAAAGTAGATCACTAGACTTTGTTAAATATCTTGGTCAATTGTACTATTAGAGGTATTAAATTTGGTGCACACGAACTTCAGTCTATTCTATCTATACCCTGCAAATGTTATTACAATTGATGCAACGGTTACGAGGATATACCCTTATGAAATTGGGTGGTTCAGGAACCAAGTTACCAACACGTAAAACGCATAGAATTAGGGGAGGGCAGTACCAAAATAACCAGATTTTTTACTTTTTTGGAAAAGTGCTATATTTGCATTGTGTCAATATCAAACAAGAATTCGAGGTAAAGTGCTAATACAATATATATGTACCAACCATATACACAATAGATAATGTTTATAACATTCCCACAGAACATGAAAAAATTGAAAATTTGATACCACCGTGAAATTTTTTCTGGTTATTTCAGTACCTCATCGGGTACTGAAATAACCAGGGTTGTACCAAAATAACAACTGGTTAGTGGTTACTTTTGTACATCCAAGTTACAAAATCCACTCTTAAACTATTTCAGTTATTTCATAAGATCTAAACTAGAACAAAAACACTGAAATAAAGATGCATAACAATGTTCTTCGTGTTAGCTACTGTGTACCACTGAAATCAAAGTTTGCGCCTCCTTGTGGTGCGCCCGGGGGCGGTTGTCCCTCTGCCCCCTTCGTTACGGCACTGGATAATAATATTAAATAATATTAAATATTAAATAAATAATATTAGCACACAATATAGAAACCATTTAGAAGTAGGCTATTATAACACGATATGATTCACAGCAGTTTATCAGTTAGGCCTACGTTATTTGCTTAATTATCACTATCATTTTTGTAGGCCAGTTGGTTCAAAGCTACATAGACCTAACATAATTGAACTAACAGACAAAAAATTTAATAACAATTATAAAGAAATCCTCATCTTTCCACATATCGAGCTCGAACTGACACAAACTAGCAGAAGAGAATCCACTCAAAAATATTGTTTGACATGTATGCTTTCAACCAGATTTAATTGCAATAGCCTGTCATATTTAAGTAATCTTAATTTACATAATGACATTACAAGGCAAACTTAAATTTACATGAGTTTAAGTTTAAGATTAAATTTAAGTTGTATTGAAATAACCAACTGTACCGAAATAACCGGTTATTTCGGTACCACAAAACCTGGTTATTTCAGTACGATAAGCGCCATTTTTACTCAAATGTCAAGACACGATACCATGTGCGAGATTGCGGTATCTTTAATATCCCTATTATTAGAGGGACTATTCATTAGTATAAATGCTAAATTACACCAACCTACCACTAAACTATCCTCCGAAAACTTGATAAATTTCGAAGCCAAAAAAATTACTTTTGACTACGAAAAAAAATTTAGTGCTATAAAATATTACTTCCATCATGTTTCTGTGTCAAAATTAGTTACACATATTATAGTATATCAACAAAGAACAAGCATCAAGATTATCAGGGTCGAATACGGAGGCAGATGGAGGCATACATTCGTTGGTTATTTCAGTACATGGTTATTTCGGTACCGATCTCCGCCTACGTCATTTTTCTGGCTACCGCAGGGATAGGCTGTTGTTTATAAGCGTCATTTTCGGAAACAATTAGCCTACACTACGAGACCTGTTTTACGTAACAGTAGTTGGTTGTAAAGAAATGGTTTTCAGTGCAGAGGACAAGATTTTAATCAAGGAGTTGAGAGAGACGAAGGGTATGGCGTAGGAGACTCATTACAGAATTTCCAATGAAAAATTGGTCCCTAGCTGGTGTCAGCAAGCTGTTAAAAAAGATTGCCACAACCGGATCAGTTGCAAGGAAACCACGAGACGCAAACAAAACCACGGACGCAAACAAATATCAATGCTGTCGGAGAACTGGTGCTGAGTCAGGATGATCAGCCGCGCACGCATCTGTCGATGCGTTTTACGTGTTGGTAACTTGGTTCCTGAACCACCCAATTTCACAAGGGTATATCCTCGTAACCGTTGCATCAATTGTAATAAAATTTGCAGTGTTTAGATAGAATAGACTGACGTTCATGTGCACCAAATTTAGTACCTATACTACTACAATTGACCAAGATATGTAACAAAGTCTAGTGATCTACTTTATCGTGGACACAGTGTATTTAGGAACACGAAACTACGCTTCATAAACCTACACATTGTTATAACCTATTAATAATGATGACGATGATAATAATAATTATGATGATAATGATGACGACGACGACGATGATGATGATGTTTTTGTTGTTGTTGATGATGATGATGATAATGATGATGATGATGATGATGATGATGATGATGATGATGATGATGATGATGATGATGATGATGATGATGATGGTGATGGTGATGATGATATTAATAATGCTTTTAATAATATAACATAATATTATACAAAATAATAATGACAGTTTGAAATGAACAAGTACCTTCAACACAATTTAGTAAAAATTTGTGGAAATTGATCTGCAGCACTCCTACGTTATAGATAAGATTGCGTGCCTTCGTCTCTATTGCTAGAGCAACATGCATTTCTACATATTGTTTGATCAAACTGCACAAGTCAATTTGACCCATTTTGACCATAAGTTTATCTTTACTATATAATAGGCCTACTGCTTTTCTGAGGGACACCTTATCCACGTGTGAGGTAATGAATACAACATTGAAGCCGTTATGAAATGCCACAAAGCATTCTGATTAGTGAGAATGATCTCTTTAGGATATCCAGTTTCGATTTGACCGCACCGTATCTTAAATCGTTCTTTAAGAAGAACACTATGGTGACGTTCTAGTGCATTTGTGATGGCACAGAGATGTGAAATTTGTTGTAGGATTTTTAAATCATCCGTACGATCCAACGTTTCGAAAATACCACCAGCTGTCCCTCAACATTCTCAAGAAATTAGGATTTGGCCAGGGAATCATGGAACGCAGAATCCAAGTTGAGGTGGAAGACCTTCTGGCCAACATACGGAAACTGAATGGGAAGGCTGTTTGCGCTGATCAGTTACTTACCAGGAGCGTTGGGAATGTCATCCTCAGCATCATTTTGGGCGAGCGCTACGATCATTCGAGTCCAGTCCTGGCACAACTGATTGAAAATGCACACGAGTTTGTTTGCGTCTCCAAAGATCGTATGATTTTGGACTTTCTTCCAATTATAAGGTTTCTTCCGAAGTACAGACGATGCCTGAATAGGGTAATTAAATTATACGATGAAATTCTTCAGCACATGAGCAGCAAAATCGATGCTGGCATGCAGGGGGAGTTACCAGAAAGTTTCATATCTCATTTCATTCAGATGGAAGGACCTGAGTTCGACAGAGATCAGTTGCTGTTCACATTGCGTGACTTCCTCTTAGCAGGAACTGAAACAACTGCTACGACCCTACAGTGGGCGCTTATATTACTCGCCAATTATCCAGACATCCAGCAAAGGCTCCACACTGAGATCGATTCCGTTGTTCCAAGGGATAGACTTCCATCTTTAGACGACAGGAGAAGTCTGCCTTACACCGAAGCAGTGATACTTGAACTGCTGCGTATAAAAACGACCGTTCCACTTGCATTGCCTCACGAAACGCTGGATGACACTCACCTTAATGGATATTTCATACCAAAAGGCAGCATGGTGGGTTTTCATTTTCATTTTATATCGTTTTCGAATTTCTCCACAAAGCAATCGTTTCAGATCTAGTAGCGTGAGAACTTCTGACCTCTGCGGTTATGCGAATTTAAGCAATGCGATCATGGACGCGTTCTGTAATCTATATTTATATTGAAACTGTCCTTATTGGCCTTTGTTTGAGTCGGCAGCACCTGTGAGTAGTCCTCTTGAAGAGATGCTACAAAAATCCTTGAATGGATGAATTTCACATGACGTATCCGAGATCTGAATCCAACTCACAGTGGCCAATATTTCGACACAATAGCCTCTCAGCCACCACAAACTTACTATTATCGTAATGTATTTACGGTGCTTGGTGCTCATTAGGGTATCTGCGTCTGAAAACTTGGTTTGTTTTTATTTGAAACAGGTGATGGCAAATCTCTATAGTGTTCACATGGATCCAAACGTCTGGAAAGACCCTCAAACGTTTAATCCAGAACGATTCCTCGACGCAGATGGAAAAGTCACAAACAAAGATGAAGTGATATCATTCTCACTGGGTTTGTTACAGTACTGTTTGTTGTGAGTCGTAGAAATAAGGTTTGACAAGGCATTATATAGATTTGGTCAGGTAAGTTTGAGTAGGGTTATTGTTAGGAAAGATACGGTTAGGTAAAGTATGATATGGTAAATTATGGTTTGGTAAAGTAGGTTATGACGCTAAGATTAGATAAGAAAATGTTGGTTTATTGAGGTACGTTAAGTTTGGGTAAGTTAGATCAGGTACCGTTCGGTGAGATTATTTTAGATAAGGCACGTTTGGTAATCATATGAGCTTAGGAAGAGCTTAGTATAGGAAGAGATGGGTAAGGTAAGGCTTGGGTAGTTAGGTTAATGTAAGTTTGGGTGAGGTAACTTTTGATATGTTTCGGTGAGGTATTGTTAGGTAAGTAAGGTAATTTTGTTTGAATAGTTAATGTAAGATAAGTTTATATATGATAATTCAAGATAAGCTTTGGCTAGAAAGGACTACGTTAACTAAGATTTTTATGGGTGAATTGCTCATTTTAAGGTAATGTGAATGTGATGTATGGTAAATCAGGCTGAGGCAAGGTTCGGTAAGTAACAGTCTCTTATAATGTTATCAGGTAATCTAATCAGGTAACAACTAATTTCTTAATGTATATAATCAGATAACAACTGACCAGATAATGTCCTCATTTGTTTACTGCACACCCAACATCATTTGTCCTCTAGGGCTTGTTATTAGCGTTGTAGGATATTCCGGCCGAGGTATAGACATGGGGAAAAGCAATCCAAAGTAACCCTAACCTGATACTTCGTTGCATTACAGTGTATTCAAATTAGGTTAGGTTTGCGGAATTTGCTTAGCTATACTTACAGCTAAATATGCAACGGAGTCCTGCCTTTCTTCTTATACTAGGACAATGAGGTCAATCGCAGGTCATTGAGGTCAATCGTAGTCCTCTCCACTCAGCTCCTGTGATCCCAATCATCGCACTATACAAACGCTCAAATGTGGCCATGTATGTGCTATCCCAGTTATCTATATTGGCTATTGCATATGTCCCATGCGCCTTGGTGTGAGATTACGCGCGTATCGCAGTTCGCATCTCGATGCTGGCTTATTTCAGAGATTTAAATCCCGGACTAGCACGGGAATTAGTATACGGTAAGTTATGGTAAAGTTACTGGTAAGTTACGTTCTGGTAAGTTACGGGACTAGTATACGGGAATTTAAATGGCATGACCAGTGCTCATTCAAACGGGTGCGGTGGTGACGAATCTCACCCGATCAATTCATTGAAAATGTGCTGAGTCGAGGGTCATTCGGTAGCCATATAAAAACGGGTACATTTATATTTTACATTGCGCACTTATCTTACCTCTGACAGAATAGTTCTGTATCCAAAATTAATGTTTTCAGGAAGACGTTCTTGTCTTGGTGAGATTCTTGCTCAGCAGGAATTATTTCTCTTCCTTACTGGACTGGTGCAGAATTTCGAGATCCGACCACCAGAGGGCCAATCGACAGTTGTCTACAAGGAAATTGCTGGCGTAACATTGGTACCGACCGATTACAAAGTACGTCTGCTACAGAGATGCAACTGAAATATCGTGCATCTGAAAATGTTTTCGAAATTCGATGTTAATTAAGCTATAATGTACACACTTGAGTTTTACAGATCTCTTAACCTTTCTCTAACCATGTAACTTACTGAACAGTTCCGTTATTCCTTCTGTATTCCATAAAGTTTCTTTTTCTATATCCGGTGAACTTTATTCAACATTGTTAATTTTTAATTGTGGTATGCAATTGCTTTTCATGTAATTGCTTATTTTGTATTCCTTTTAGCATTCTGTAGGCCCTACATTGGTACAGTTTCAAAAGGTGGAGGTAACAATTCTCAATGGCTTTGAGGTGCACTGCAGAGAAGAGTTCGTGGAATATAGTTGAGAGTTTTGAACACTATTTGAGTTTGAGGGTTTCGAAGAGTATTTGAGTGGTCTAGGAGCACAGTTGAATGGTTATGTTCCGTGAAGTGTGCTCCGGAATTGGTTTATTTAAGGAGTTCAATGCTGCAGCTATGCTTTTTTTATTAAGAAATGTACGTTATATAGGGGCCTACTGATGCATATTTTTACGTGTTAAAATCCGCAATTTCTTCCCCTTCTTTTTGCTTTCGCCTACGCAACTATGGATATCTTGTCTCACATTGTGATCCGCAGATCAGTGCAGCTCTGAGAAAGGTTCCCAGATTGATGGTAAAGACGTTGAAAGACGATGCGTTAGGAATCTGCACTTTTCGATCTCTTCATTCATCAGGTGTTGCCACGTCTTCGTTTGCGAGAGAGGAAACTCTTTCATTTTACCTTATTTTAAATCTAAACCTTTTAGAAGTAGTTTATGAATCGATGTGCTATAACAGTTTGTTGCTCATGAATGTCTATAATTACCTGCTGATGCTAGAGTATATTTGCATAAATGGAGGTAATCGTCTCAAAGGTTGTACACTGGGATGCACGTGCGCTTCTCTAATGCAAATTAAGGCTAATTAACCGCTTATCTATGCTAATTATGATAGAGGAGCTATATAAATCATTAGATTAGACGAATTATATCAAACTTGTGTATTCTGTAGGCCTATCGATTCTGCTTGTAATATCATTGAGGTTTTGTTTTGGCGAGTCTGGAACCACTATCTGACTGGTTTCTGATGGCGTGGCGCTCTATAAATTTGCAATTTCAGTAGCAACTGTAATCTGGTCTTTGGGTCAGAATCTCTTTAATATGAAAAGTAATTTAAATATCTTGGAATTATACTTTATCTCCTCCGAAAGGTTCAATTCCGAAGTGCCTGCTGTTATCAAACGCTTTTCTGCTTCAGCTAATTCCACATTGTTTCATTCTAAGTACGTTTCGGAGCATATCAATCAATCAATCAATCAATTTATATAGCGCCTCTTCAAGGGTTCTACTCAGAGGCGCTCCCGAGCCAGGCCTGATCATAGAGAAAAGTCTTCAGTTGTGTATAGAAGGAAGTAGAATAAGTACGAGGGGATAAGCGAAGGGAGGACGGTAAGTCATTCCACGTTGTTGGACAAACGATGGAGAATGCTCGGCGCTGCTTAGTAGCAGTGCGGGCAAAAGGGACCAAAAAGTCACCCCTAGAAGAGGAACGGAGGGCTGAGCGACCTGTGAGAGAAGAAGATAGAGTAAAGATAGAGCGTAGATAACGAGGAGCTGAACCCAAGATATCAAATTGAGATAGCCAGAATCGGTTGTATGACCTTTTGTTAAGATAATTATTCTGCCTATCGGTTATTAATTTACCAACGACTCAGGTGCGTTGTTTAATGTGTTCTGTAATGAAAGATATTTGATATGCATATAATTTATAGCCTACGTTAATCTATTTTAAGACATTCAATATTGTTCAGCCCGTATGCATCTCACTCACACACTGCATCTGCGTAAACTGTTTGGGTCGACTATTGTATGGAGGCCAATGATGACAACGGCCTTTGTGTTCATTTTAAAGGACTTTTAACAACGTTAATTGGACTTATCAACTTCTCATGATTATATATTTGCGCTGCTGCACTGACTGCGTCGTGTTTTCCAGCTTTGAAGCGTTCTGTACGGTACTTCTGTTGCTTACTTATCTACCTTTTTTGTGGGGCGCGGTGGTGTAGGGGTATGTTCGGTGCCTTGCAGCCGGAGGGTTGCGGGTTCGAATCCACCTAAGCCGTCGCGTAGGGACCCTGGGCAAGTCCTTCACTCGCAATTGCTCGTGCGCTTCGGCGTGAAACCCGATTCAGTGTCCGCGCTGTAGTCGGGAGCGCCTCTGAGTAGAAATCTTGAAGGGGCGCTATAACAAGTGCTCATACATACATACATGCATACATACATACATACCTTTATGGTTAAGTAAACGTACGTTGTATAGGCCTATGTATCGGAGTGCTCGATATTGCAGAGCTTGGCATGCTTGACTTTCTATCAAGAGGTTCAAATACCCGTCAGGGCAGATATGAATAAAAGCATAATCGACAGATTAAGGTAAACTGGATTGTGCCTGTTTACAGGCTCATTTTACACCATTTTATAAGGATAAATTGAATATCGACACTGCCTATATAATATGCTCTGGTAGTGCTAGCCTAAGATCTGGAGAAAAGAGGAGGGCGACGCTAGTCGTCTTTGTTACGAGAAGGCTTTGTAGCACAGCGAAACGAACCAACTCGAGAGAAATTGTGGCTTATCTTTGTGAGGAAGTTGACTCTTAGTGCAACAGAAAAGGACTTTGACAGGCATTTGGAAGAAAACGGTATTCGGCAATTTACCGAATGCTCCAAGAAGAGAAAATGGTAAGAGCGATGTGCAGCCTTTAAGTGGTCATTCATTTTGACCTGGCGAATACTGCTTTTGATGAGACAATAGCAGAAAAGTGGTTGAACAGCAGCTTGAACAGCGGCTGGTGACGGTAGCCCGACAAAAGAGCGCAGGACAAATGCGCGCAGACAAATGCGCGTAACGACAAAAGCGCGCAGGACAAATGCGCGTCGACGAAAGCGCATGGAAAAATAATTTAGAAAACTGAAGTTTGCAAAACTGCACACAAAATTTTACTAATTCATCATGGAACGCCTAATTTATCGTTTTAGCGTTCTTTATTATGTACGCATTATAACATATCATTTCATCGTTTTATAAACATGGCATTTTAATACCAATTAATGTTCATGACAACTGCCTTCAATCCAGCTTCCATTTGGAGTCTAAGCAAGTATTATTTTCATCATTCCAACTTCTACATTCACAAACAAAATTTCATCAATCCCACTTCTAGTAAATTAATTTAATCGATCCAACTTCTATAATTATCTAAGCAAGAATTATTATTCTCATCAATCCAACTGCTATTTAAGCAAAACATTTCATCAACTTCTATTTAAGCAAAACAGTTAATCAGTCCAACTTCTATTTAAGCAAGAATTATTTTCATCAATCCAACGTCTATTTAAGCACACACACAAATCATTAATGCAACTTCTCTTTAAGCAAGAAATATTTTCATCAATCCAACTTCTAATTGGCACGAATTATTTTCGTCAATCCAACATCTATTTAAGCAACAAAAAGTTTTCATCAATCCAACTGTTATTTACGCAAGAATTGGACGATAATATCGTTTCACTTGCATGGGTCTATGGTTGTAACGTATACATATCAAGTTACGCGGTATAGCCTACGTTATAATATTAGGCTATTTTCTAGCTGCGCGCTTTTGCCTCGCGCGTTTTTGTCGGGGTTGTTACCATTGCCCGCATTTATATGCTCGCATTTGTCTGCGCGCTTTTGTTACGGCGCCGCTGGTGGCTTGTACGAAAAATTCAACTGCTGTCAACCATGTTGATTAGTGACTTCTTTGTAAGGACCACGAACAAAAGAACACAAGTATACGATTTAGGCCTACACCTTGTTGTCAAGTCCAGATACGATAGCTTGTCAGGTGTTTGAGTCTACAATGTTTTCTCGTTCGCTTTTACTTTGCCAGCATGCCTACATGGAATCAACGCAGAACCCATATTTCCGTATGGTGAGCGTATGGAGCTCATTGGGGTTCCACAAATGTCTGTGGATATGCTGGCGGCGATAATGTTATTACCTGAAGTACGCATCTAATGAGGTTTTCAAACATCGTCATCGTAAGACAAAAAGTTTCTGGGTAAAATATAATGCAGAAAAACTCTAATGAGGTTTTCAAACATCGTCATCGTAAGACGAAAAGTTTCTGGGTAAAATATAATGCAGCAAAACTCTAATATTGTACTGCTAGGCTATCCTTATAAAGATCAGCATTTCACAGTTACGCTACTTCGACATTCAATAACTTTACACCCATTAAAGCGAGATCGATGCATGGTAAGATTATCGCGCTAAACATTCACTGAAGAAATGAACATGGTCGAGCCAATATCGTATTTGGACAATTATAAAGCGCCTCTAGCAGTAGTAACTAATTACTAACTATTCAGAGGCGGAGTTCTAGAGAATAGGTGTGACTTTAGCATGGCTTTGAATGAGTTCAATGAGTCGGCCAATCGAATAGCAGGAGGAAGTCTGCTCCAGCATCGAGGACCGGCGGCTGAGAAGGCACGATCGCCGAAGCGCGTCCTCATCCTCCGCAAGAGATCGGAGCCGGTATCACGAAATAGGGTATCCGTCCTAAGACTATCCGGGGGATGTATGAATTTATCCCCCCGGATGGAATAAACCGGTTTAGAGTATCCGGGGATAAACCATTCTATCCCCCATCGTCATACGCATCACGATAGCCTCTGACGAAAATCCAGTCAAAATCACCAAAAACGAAGTAAATTAATTTCAGGTCGATGTACAAAACTAAAGATACGCAACTTAAAATATTTTATGTGTACAATAAATCCAAACAGTACGACTGAATACACTTAGAAACCGCCAAAAATGCAAAATAAACCGAATACTCCATTTCGCTAAGGGGGATACTCAGTGTATGGGGGATACTTTATTTCGTGACACCGGTGCCCGGACGCGGAGGAATGAGTGTAGCAATCGCGCATGTAGGCCTACTCGGGATTGGTTCCGTGAAGTGGTTTAGAAACAAACAGACAGACCTTGAACTCGATACGGAATGGAGGAGAAAGCCAATGGAGGACATGACGGTGGATCGTACTTCCTCCTTTTCTGCAGATACGTACATGTACACGTAACACATATGCAACCAGTCGATTATTTTTATCAAGGAAAACAAACGAACAGGCTTTGCGCCTAGTTATGTTTGCGAAGTAAACCATTGACTTTGGATATTTAAAACATCATATTTAATATCATAAATAGAAATTGAAGCGAAGCGACGTCTGTGGATGAGCGTGCAACCGGATATACAAATATAGAAACAAGTTACCATTCCTCTCTATAAAATTATAGATTCCTTATTCCTTGGTTTACACCAACAACGTCAGCACTGCGTTATTAATAGAACATTGAAATTTACTTCATCACTGCGCTTAACAAGTGAGTACTAATCTTTAGATTAATTGCGGGCAGATTTTCCGGTTGGCAAGCAAGTTAGTTTGCACATGTATGTAAGCAAACCCTAATAACTCAATGCAGGTGATCGGTAAACGCGTAAGATGGAAGTTGCTGATAAAGCCTGAGCAGTAAAAGGATTGGCCTAAATAATAGGCCTAAATGGCTATGGATCAATATCTTGTCAAAACCGTATTGATCTTCACCATGACAGACTTTTATGAACGTTTGAAGATCGTGCAGCTGAGCTATCCAATTTCAAGACGCATTTACCTGTTTCTACCTGTCGTTTATGTTATGTAAATGATTCACTTCTCTACTTCCGTTACGGTTGAGTGGTCACAAGCGTGACTTTGTATTGTCACGGTGGTGTCCAGTAACCACCAGTTTTTATGTGGGATGACAGTCATCGCCACTTACTTACTTACTTACTTACTTACTTTTTGACCCCGTGACGCCCTTGTTCGTGCTACGCGTGATATTGATGCAAAGTGAAATTGTAGTAAAGTAAGTAAACCATCGCCATTCGTTGGAATAGTCCGTTGTCAATTGGATTAGTTTAAGAAATTGAACTTCTCACTGCGATGTATCGGCAAATGAGTCGAAATGGACTTAATATGTCCTAATTTCATGCCTGAATACACAACCAATATATATATACCTACAACACACAAATTATTGCTGGGTAGTGCCTTTCATAGTTTTGGACCAGTCACAAAAGTATCCAGAAAGCTCAACCCTGTTTGTAATCGTAATCTTGAGCTTTCAATATCGTATAATTCAAATGCGCTTACTTAGATCTAAACAAAATCGATGGGCAGGAAGGGTCGAAATCGGTTCAAGGTCAAGATCCCAAAGGGCAAAACAGGCAGCTTATCAGACGGCGACAGTGGATGATGTTCAGAATTGAATCGGCGAAGGAGGCAAGAGGAAGAGAAGGAATCCGGGTATAGGATATGTGAAAGAACAGTGTTTTCAGGTTTGAGTTTTATGACTTGTGGAGATATAGCAAGGTGTGAGGTTTTGGCTCTGGTGCCATCGATTCATAGCAAGACTAAAGTATCCGGTGTTGATAGGATGCAATATACGTGCTAGTTTGAGAGGATGAGGAGTGAATTTGGAGAAGTTAAGTCTGCTGACTTGAAGCCAATGAATTACGAACTGAAACGCAGACAGCTTTATGAAAATCCTGATTTAGAAAAAGATGACCAGTCCCTTCTTACCCACGGCTGCCTGAGGCTGCCTCCCAGGATAGGGAGGTAGCCATGAGTAAGAAGTGTTATAGACTTCATGGACTCTCTTTCTTTGCCTCAACAATGTCAACATAATTATGAGAACGGGCGGTCAGTCCTCTCTCCCTCGGCGTCTGATCTTACCAATGAAAGTGTGTGGTCAATATACTACTCTATTTTACAGATTTCTGATGGGAGAGGGGGCTATTTGAACCCTAGATTCTGAGTTGTCAGTGCAACATGCTTACGACTAGACATTCGTGCACCCCATGCATACCCTGAAAACTGCCCCTTCATTCTTTGTAAATCTGATTTGGTTCATGGGAAACGTTTACGTAGAATATAACAACATAAAAGTTTTGACAGGGTTAGACTAATTCTTCCGTAACGATTTAGGTCTACTAATTATCCATCGTCGCTACTCTTCATGATTTATCAGCAACTTTCATCTTACGCTTTTATCACCTGCATTGAGTAGCGAGTGTTGCTTTGAGTATAGGCAGAGGTTGTAAGGCACATCTTGAAGACAGTAAACTAATGAGAAAACTCTCTGTTCGTCTCTCAATCTATTTTAATGGGTGTCCTGAATTGCAGAATCTTCTGCAAACGATTTTTTAATTAAAGTTGACCTGCAAACTTAAAATTTAACCCGACGCAAAGAGAGTTTCTTAATAATGCTTATCACTCGCCATTCCAAACCAATTTGTTGTCATATAGGCGGCCCTACAAAGCGGGACTTCGGTTCCTTAAATCTGGGTCAGCTCTTTGTATCCCAGAAACATGTCTGTACACTGCAATATTTGATCTTTGTATTTTGGGCACGATCAACGAAAATGAAGTGAAATTGCGGGGAAGTTTTGTTCAAGATTCCCAATTAAAGTTGTGAAATTTGAAACCCAGAGTGAATATGTCAGCTTAGTAGGGCACCCAAGATGTTGTTGGTATTATGCAGATACATATTGATGACTGGCTTTAGTTTTTACTGAACCACAAGTATGTATATTAGAACATTTCAATTGCTAATTTAACGGTCTACGCGAATATTGATTGAATCAGATTGACTGATAATTTGCATAAGGTTGATCGTTACTGCATAAAAAGATGCTTATTGCAGTTAAAAGTATCTGGAAACACTTGATGAAGTTGGCCTACCTGCGTAAACTGTACTGATATTTCAGATCACATCCGGGTTCAGTGTTGGTTAAGACTTCAGATGGAGAGACTTTACGAATCGATATTTCCCCGCGAGATGAGTTTGACCCGGGAAATCTGCACCACTGCAGCCGTGTTTTCTGGAACCTACCTGTTGACCCATGCCTTCGTGAGGTTCCTGTGGAGCAAGAAGCAAGCTGGAAATTTGCCTCCAGGTCTACCATCTGTGCCATTTCTTGGGTCATTGCCTTTCATGCCGCAGCGGGATCGGACGCACATTTTCTTTATGGAGAAGGCACAAGAACTTGGCCCTCTGGTGACATTCAACTTTTTGAACAGGTAGATTTCTTACTATAATTATTTTGAGTCATTGTATTGAAAATTGGTGGCCTACATGTTGTAACCATCAGGTTTTAAACTGAATTGACTTTTAATTGAATTAGGTTGAATCCACGTTAATTATTACGATTTAGGCCTACTTAGGAAATAGGCTATACAGTAATACCAAAGATCAATTCTTCATAATTGGATGTTAATGGGAGCGATGAGAAAGTTCCGAAAGAAGAGTTGCCCAACTACACCATTGGTTGGCACAGGTAGCACAATCAATGTTCAGTTTCGTAATCATAATTATTGTTACGGTAACTACGAGCTAAAGCGCTATAGTAAAGCTAAGCGCAGGGCACCAGCTTATTCACGAGCGCTGCGTCGTATCAGAAGAGATCGCTGTCCCGTGGAGGTCAGAGTCCGGTCAGAGACCAGAGTTGCCAGAGAGAGACAGAGAGAGAGAGAGAGAGAGAGAGAGAGAGAGAGAGAGAGAGAGAGAGAGAGAGAGAGAATGCAGAGGGGCGGTCAAGGTTGGTTTTGTTGAGGACAAGAAAGCTTCGAAGACGGATAGGATGGATTAGGGTCGGAATTGTTGAAGAGGTGAGTCTTCGGTTTGGAATGATAATCCTATGTGATAAGTGGAGAAGCCCGAGGCAGATGACGGTTGGTGAGTGGCGGTGACTACAAGTGAACACAATTAAGAGTTTCTCCCAATTGAAATTTCGTTTACAGTTCATTCTGCAATGGTAGTCCCAATCCTAATAATACAGTAAATTTTTTTCTCTAAACTGGTGTTATATGTGTGGTTGATTAGCTAATAAGGCAGCGAGTTCCGCACTACGGATCCTTCTTTTCAAAATTGGAGCTCCCCAACTTGATAATAGATTCTATTTGTGCAACTTTCAGGCTGGGAGTGGTTATAAACAAGAGGGAGATGATTGATGAAGCCTTTGTCAAACAGTCCTTGACTTTCGCCAGTCGACCTTTTTCCTTTACAAACATGTTATTGAATCCAGGTCGCAAAGGTAGATATGAGATATTTCATTTAGCTAACGATTGTTATCCCGAGTTTGGTTTTGCAAAGTTAGTCTTTCCCAACATGTGAACTTAGTCTCTCGAAGCTGCTATTATCAGCTTCACCAGCGCCGAGTGGTTTCTCGCTCTCTTTCTCATGACAGTTAGAGTGAAACCTAGTGGTTCTTGTGCATGCTTTCGTTACGTAAAGAAGTATATGACCGAGTTCTGCGCTCGGCTGCTCGGCTCATTGGGCGAATTCCCAAATTCGGTCTCTGTCTCTGCCTACATGCGCGATGTGTTGCACTGGCTGCCTGTGGCCCAACGGATCTCATATCGGATTGCTGCTTTGGTTTCACGCTGCATCCTTGGTGGTGCTCCATCTTACCTGCGCGACCTCTGCCGCCCAGTATCCGACGTTGCAGCGCGCCGGGCGCTTCGCTCCGCGACGACGGGGGAAACTCCTATAGTTCCACGGGCGCGCTTGGCTGCTAGGCAGCGCCAAGCTTTCTCGGTTGCAGGCCCCTCCATCTCGAGCTGCGTTTGCTGCCTATGACCTATCTAAATGGGTTCAATAAATCACTCGTCTGTTTTCTTTAGCCGTGGCTGGGCTGGGAGCGCTCTTGAGTAGATTTCTCGTAGGAACGCTATATAAATCTCCAGAATGAACAAATAAACAATACGGCCCCGCTGTAGACTAATTGTTGCTATGTATGTAGGCCTATACCTTGGTACGGTACTTAATGTAGCGCCTGTATTTTACTGACAGAGCGCTGTCGAAGCTAGACTAAGTGACGTAAAGGTTCACTTGGGAACAAACAGCTCTTCAGTTTGCAAACAGCGCGCTCTTAGCCTAACTAAAAATTACCATTATAATCCTTTGAGAGGTTAATTGTTCCTATAGTAACAACCTCTCTGTTTTTCTGCAAATTATCTTGTTTCCTATTCACACAAACCTTTGCTTCTTTGTTTGCTGAGTAGTTGGTGGGAAAGAACCGTTAGGTTGAGTACACAGGTGTCACCAACTCTTTTCCTTCTTAGTTGTGACCTACCTCAAGAACTTTCCTTATCTCTACATATAAATTGCTCAACGTCTTCTAACTGTTTAAGAATTAAATTGACACAGTTCTTTGAATGTTTCTTTCTTTCTTCAAACACAGTTTAATAACAACAACTCAACTCTTGCATTAAAACAACTGTACTACACTGTATAGTTCAAATTCACTGTCATCAGCAGTTTCTAAGTTTGGCGCGCTAACTGCACGTGTAAAACAATCTACCGTCAGCCAATGTTTAGGCTACTTTAGGCCAAGCGCCCACGAGCCGACAGCGCAACTAAGGCCTAAGACTAAAACGCTTAACAATCGAATACACATTATATATATATCAACCTAAAGAACACCTGTGCTCATTATATATGCAAAACACTTGTTCACATTACCTCCTTCCCTTTCTTTGGATTGAGCAAATTAAACTTAAAAATTTGCAAAATCATCATGTACTAAATTACGCAATAAACTTAATACTATATAATACAGTAAAATAAACAATCTTATAATCTAGATAAACAATCTGCTACAACATTTAATCGTCCTTTCTTATAATTAACTTCTACATCAAAAGTTTGCAGTGCTAAAGCCCAACGCACCAATTTAGCAGACTTAGACATAGATTCAGTCAGATAAGTTAAAGGATTGTGATCGGTAAAGATGTGAACTTTAGATCCAATGATTATCTCTTTTAACTTATTTAGAGCCCAAACAATAGCATAGGCTTCTTTCTCTACAGTTGCCCATCTCTTCTGGGTGTCAGTCAGCTTCTGACTTATAAATGACACAGGGCGCTCTATTCCCTTATCATCCATCTGCGTTAGCACAGCTCCTACTGCAAAATCACTACTATCGCAGTACAAATTAAAAGGTTTTCCAACATCAAAAACATATAAAACAACTTTAGAGCGTACAGCATCTTTAAGTAAATTAAATGCCTGTTGATGTCTATCAGTCCAATCAATCTTATCTGGAACATGTTTGCTTGTCAAATCAGATAGAGGCTTCGCAATCTGTGCGAAATCTTTGATAAACTGTCGATAGTAACCAAAAAATCCCAGCAATTGCTTAACTTGTTTCTTCGTTTCTGGAGTTTTCAAATTAATTAAACTTTCAATTCTATCTGGATTCATTTGAATCGTTCCAGAACCAACCACATGACCGATGAACTTTACCTCACTCTTACCAAAGATACATTTCTTTAAGTTCAGAGTAATGTTATGCAGTCTCATTTGCATTAAATATGCATCTAAATGCTGTAAATGAATCTTCCAATCATCTGAATGCACAGCAATGTCATCTACATAGGGCTCAGCAAATTCATTTATAGGCTGTAAAACCATGTTAATTGCTTTAACAAATGTTCTTCCTGAGTTGATCATTCCGAAAGGAACACGAGTAAACTCGTACAGTCCATTGTGAGTAACAAAAGCAGTTTTCCATTGATCAGTTTGCTTAACAGGACAAGTCCAGTAAGCACTTCGACAATCAAAAATCGAGATCACATTTGATTTTCCAACTTTGTGCAAAACATCTTTCACAATCGGCATCGGATATTTACAATCCACAGTGAACGAGTTAATGTATCTGTAGTCGCAGGCAAGTCTCAGAGAACCGTCTTTCTTTTTAACAATTACCAACGGACTTGCCATTCTGCTCGAAGATGGTTTTATAATGTTGGCTTGAAGCATTTCTTTAATTTGTCGTTCAACTTCTGCTCGATAGATGAGTGGAATACGGTAAGCCATAAATTCTTTTTCACGAAATTCCGGTTTCAGTTCAATTTCATGTTCAACCAATGTACATAATCCAGGCTTTTCAGAAAATCGATCAGAATATTTGTTCAGTACTTCCAGCAATTGTTTTTGTTGAGTCAATGTTAAATGGCTAATCTGATCAGGATCAAGATTCAGTGAGTTCTTTTCATCTTGCAAGTCATTCTTCGTCAACAACTCAACCACTGAACCAAAGTCTTCATCTTCTTCAACGATTAATCCACAACTCATTGCTCTTGTAATGTACTTTCTGATTTTATTTGCGTGAATTATCTTTCGACAATCGTCACCCATGTCAATCAAATAAGAGTACTTTGACCTTCGTTGTATGACAGTACATGGACCATGCCATCGTGAAATCAGTTTATTTGTTGAAGTCGGATACAACACAATCACTTTTTCACCCGGTTCAAATTCTTTATGTTTCGCTCTTTTGTTGTATTGATTCGTATACTGTAATTGCTTCTCTCGTGAATATGATTCTGCAAACAGTAATGCTTTTTCCATATTTGCTTTCATGTCTTTCAAGTACTTTTCTGGTTGGATTCCAATATGAGGTGGTAAATTAATTTCTCTTGTCCAACTTTCTTTTAGAATTGCCAGTGGTCCACGCGGAATCTTTCCATACACCAACATATAAGGAGCAATTCCAGTAGTTGCATTCGGTACTTCTCGTAATGCCCACACTGTAAACGGAATTACTTTGTGCCATTGCCTTGGATTGTCAACAATTACATGATGGATCATTTTCTTGAATGTTTGGTTCCATCTTTCTACTAGTCCAGCTGCCTCTGGATGACCTGGCGTGTCAAATCTTGGACTACAACCCATTAAATTCAGAAATTCTCTTGTCAGACTCGCAGTAAAATTTGTTCCTTGGTCACTTGTGATCACTGAAGGTACACCAACGTTCATGAACAACTCCATCAAAGCATCACACACAGCTTTTGCAGTTAATGATTTCAACAGGAACACTGTAGGCCATCTGGTGCAAGAATCGACAATACATAAACAGTACTTGTGACCTGCAGCAGATGCTGGCTCGATTGGTCCTACACAATCCATTGTAATTCTTCTAAACGCCACATCTTCTCTTGGAATTGGAGTGATAGGAACCCTGTCCATCACCAAACTTCTTGCCTTTAATTGACATTTCTCACATGATTTGCAAA
Organism: Aporrectodea caliginosa; assembly: GCA_020284085.1. Lineage (NCBI taxonomy): Eukaryota > Metazoa > Annelida > Clitellata > Crassiclitellata > Lumbricidae > Aporrectodea > Aporrectodea caliginosa. The sequence continues at coordinate 94,826 of JACEVL010000384.1, read as the reverse complement.
ATTTCACTATTCTCTTCTCATCTTTGGCCACGTAAAAGACAACTTTATTCGTTCTCTAGTTTTCTCTTCTCCAAGATGTCCTCCAAATACTGATTCGTGAGCCAACTCCATCACTTTCATTCGTCGCTCTTTTGGTAACACCAATTGATATATCGTTTGCTCTAATATTCGATATCTCTTGTACAGTAAGCCATTTACCACGCAGAATTCAGATTCTTTATCTGGCGCTAAATTCCACCATGCTTTCAATGATTCGTCTTGTCTCTGCTGTTCTTCGAATTTCTTTGCGTCTGCAATCTGCATCTGTTGTTCTTCATCTTTCTCATTTTCTTCAAACAAATCTCCTATCGCCACATCACAATCATTATCCTCTTTCGTTTCATTTAGATTACCATTCTTGCATGCAGCCATCTCTTGTTCACTCATTTCTGCTGTTATTCCATCTGGCATTAAACTTTGTTGATCATCACTTTCGTTTTCCTCTTCACTTGAACTTTCAGTTTCACTTTCATCTTCGACTTCTACCACTTTCTTTCGCTGACTCTGCAATCTCGTCGTTACATTCGCTTGCACATCTCCTTGTATCATTTTCACTTGTGGCACGGCTTTAAGTTCTGCAATGATTTCTGGATGCAACAAGAATCTTTCTGTGCTTCCCATTTTTGCAATACTAGCACACATCAATGTTACATACGGTGTAAGTGAACATTTGATTTTATGCGGAATTACCTCTTCTTCCACATCGTTACAACACAGCCTTACATCAACTTTCACTAACTTTGCAGGAATGGCATCTCCTGCCACGCATTGTAAATTTACTTTTCCAATCTGCTCCACCTTCATGCCTTCCAGTAATTCTTCACTAATCACCGGAACCTCTGCTCCAGAATCAATAAGTGCTTTTACTTTTATTGGTTCTTTTCCTGCTGTTCCACGAATCTCTACCTCGACGTACTGCAATAACACTTTCTTTAATGTTGTACTTTCATCTTTTCCAGCCATTTCTTTCTGCATTCCATTGTGCAATAGAATTTCTTTCTGAATATCAGGTGAAAGGTGACATTTCATCACTGACTTTACTTCAGTTTCATTATTCTGATGTTCTGTGGCTTGACTTTCAGAATTACCAACCACTTGAATTCGATTCACCCTCGAATTTTCTTGTTTTCCATAATTTGAGGTTGTAACAGGAACTGGACAGAATTTCATCAAATGCCTGTCTGATCCGCAGTTGTGACAACGTTTCACCACTGCACCTCGTTGTTCGATAGCTTTCTTTTCTCTTATATGGAGTAAACGATGCATTGCCTTCTCTCGCGACAAACCTTGGTGGTGATTTGTTATATACCTGACGTTGTCTGGCCATCATCGACTCTTTATTCTCGTGAACTACCGGATAATTTGGTTTCACTTCTGTACTTCTGAACTGATTTCCTGTTTCTTGATTACTCTTCCAATGAAAACCAAAATTTGGAGTAGACTGTTGATTTCTTTTTACATTGGGTACGGCAAACCGTTAGAGAACAAGACAAACCGATAGAGTTCAAGGCAAACCGTTAGAGAACAAGTCAAACCGATAGAGTTCAAGGCAAACCGTTAGAGAACAAGACAAACCGATAAAGTACAAGTCAAACCGATAGAGTACAAGTCAAACCGATAGAGTACAAGTCAAACCGATAGAGTACATGGCAAACCGATAGAGTACAAGTCAATCCGATAGAGTGCATGGCAAACCGATAGAGTACAAGGCAAACCGATAGAGTACAAGGCAAACCGATAGAGTACCAAGCGAAACCGATAGAGTACAAAGCAAACCGATAGAGTACAAGGCAAACCGATACAGTACAAGACAAACCGATAGAGTACAAGAGTACAAACCGATAGAGTACACAAGCGAAACCGATAGAGTACAAGGCATGCCGATAGAGTAAAAGCCAAACGATAGAAGTACGATAGAGTACAAGCAAAACCGATAGAGTACAAGGCAAAACCGATAGAGTACAAGGCAAACCGATAGAGTACAAGGCAAACCGATAGAGTACAAGACAAACCGATAGAGTACAAGACAAACCGATAGAGTACAAGCCAAACCGATAGAGTACAAACCAAACCGATAGAGTACAAGACAAACCGATAGAGTACAAGGCAAACCGATAGAGTACAAGGCAAACCGATAGAGTACAAGGCAAAACCGATAGAGTACAAGCCAAACCGATAGAGTACAAAGCAAACCGATAGAGTACAAGGCAAACCGATAGAGTACAAGGCAAACCGATAGAGTACAAGCCAAAACCGATAGAGTACAAGTCAAAACCGATAGAGTACAAGTCAAACCGATAGAGTACAAGGCAAACCGATAGAGTACAAGCCAAACCGATAGAGTACAAGGCAAACCGATAGAGTACAAGGCAAACCGATAGAGTACAAGCCAAACCGATAGAGTACAAGACAAACCGATAGAGTACAAGGCAAACCGTTAGAGTACAGGCAAACCGATAGAGTACAAGCCAAACCGATAGAGTAGAGTACAAGAGTACAAACCGATAGAGTACAAGGCAAACCGATAGAGTACAAGCCAAACCGATAGAGTACAAGAGAGTACAAACCGATAGAGTACAAGCCAAACCGATAGAGTACAAGGCAAATAGAGTACAAACCAAACCGATAGAGTACAAGGCAAACCGATAGAGTACAAGTCAAACCGATAGAGTACAAGCCAAACCGATAGAGTACAAGTTAAACCGATAGAGTACAAGGCAAACCGATAGAGTACAAGTCAAACCGATAGAGTACAAGGCAAACCGATAGAGTACAAGACAAACCGATAGAGTACAAGTCAAACCGATAGAGTACAAACAAAACCGATAGAGTACAAGACAAACCGATAGAGTACAAGGCGATAGAGTACAAGCCGATAGAGTACAAGTCAAACCGATAGAGTACAAGTCAAACCGATAGAGTACAAATCAAACCGATAGAGTACAAGGCAAACCGTTAGAGTACAAGACAAACCGATAGAGTACAAGTCAAACCGATAGAGTACAAGTCAAAAACCGATAGAGTACACAAGTCAAACCGATAGAGTACAAGTCAAACCGATAGAGTACAAGGCAAACCGATAGAGTACAAGTCAAACCGATAGAGTACAAGGCAAACCGATAGAGTACAAGCCAAACCGATAGAGTACAAGGCAAACCGATAGAGTACAAGTCAAACCGATAGAGTACAAGGCAAACCGATAGAGTACAAGGCAAACCGATAGAGTACAAGGCAAACCGTTAGAGTACAAGCCAAACCGATAGAGTACAAGTCAAACCGATAGAGTACAAGTCAAACCGATAGAGTACAAGTCAAACCGATAGAGTACAAGTCAAACCGATAGAGTTCAAGGCAAACCGTTAGAGAACAAGTCAAACCGATAGAGTACAAGTCAAACCGATAGAGTACAAGTCAAACCGATAGAGTACAAGTCAAACCGATAGAGTACAAGTCAAACCGATAGAGTACAAGTCAAACCGATAGAGTACAAGTCAAACCGATAGAGTACAAGTCAAACCGATAGAGTACAAGGCAAACCGATAGAGTACAAGGCAAACCGACAGAGTACAAGGCAAACCGTTAGAGTACAAGTCAAACTGATAGAGTACAAGCCCGTCAGACGATCACGAATTATTACAATGCGTATAGACAACACTCGACACAATTCTGTAAAACTTCTGGTATATATAAGCACTGTTTACACACTATGCGTAAGCACTGTCTGTTACACACTGCAATAACATGCATCAGCTATGTGTGTTAGCAAATTTTGATATATCAAAACTTGCTAACACACAACTACAATAGCGCTCGGTCCTTGAAAAACACATCCCGGAGCATATTTTATATTACCTTTCATCTGTGCTCCTAAATCATTCAAATATTGTTCAAGCACTCAACCTCGCATACTGTTCAAAACCCTTAACTATATTCCATAACTCTCTGGCTTGCCACTTTAAGCTCTTAAGAAATGTTACCTCCACCTCTAAAATCCGTAACAAATGTTTAGTACCGTAAGCTAAAAGGAATACAGAATAAGCAACAACATCAAAAGCAAATATGCATGATATAGAAAAGTTAACAATTTCGAAAAAGTTCAACCGGATGATATAATGTAGAAAATAACTTAATGGAATACACAAAATAACCGTACTGTTCAGTAAGATAGGCTATAAGGAATACAAAATCAATGGCGTAACAAAGGTTGCAAAGGGGGCAACAGCCCTCGGGCGCAGTACAAGGTGGTACACAGTTCTACGACAAGAAGCTAACAAGAAAATTGAGAGGGGCTCAGTCATCGAATCTTGCCCCTGGGCGCTGAAATCCTTCGTTACGTCATTGTACAGAATAAGTACATTGTAACTACCTAAAAAAACAGCTACGTTAGATACATAAATTAACAATTCCAAAACAATTCAACAGGATGACATAATATGGAAAAAATAACTTAATAGATTACAGAAAATAACGGCACTCTTCTGTAAATTGCACGATTCAAGAAAGGCTGAGTATTCTTTAGTACTTGAGTGTGTACATGTTAGTTTAGTTCACATGGAACTTCGAAAACATCTTCAGCTCGAGAAATTTTAGTTGCGTCTCGGTAGCAGACGTACTTTGTAATCCATTGGTACCATGGTTACGCCAACAAATTCCTTGTAGACAACTGTTGACTGGCCCTCTGGTGGTCGTACCTCGAAATGTTGCACCAGTCCAGTCAGGAAGAGAAACAGTTCCTGCTGTGCTAGAAGCTCACCAAGACAAGAACGTTTTCCTGAAAAAATTGAAGTCACAATTATTCTATTAGTGACTTACTGATAACAATGCTTGGCAGCTTTATGGCCAATTTTGAAAGGTTGAGTAGGCCTACTTGGATGCACAGGAGCTTATTTAAGGGCATGCAATTGACCTCAATGACCTTGGGCGAGAAGGAAGGCAGGGCTCTGCTGCATCTCTAACTGTAACCATAGATAAGCAGAAACACTAATCTAACGTGTCTGTATTGTAAAAAGGCATCAACTGAGGGTCACTTTGGATTGCTTTTCCCACATCCGTGCTGCGACCGAAATATCCTCCAACGCTAAAAACAAGCCCTAGAGGGCAAATTATGGGGTGTGCAGAAAACAAATGATTGCCTTCTCTGATCAGTTGTTAAGTGATTGTGATTATAAAACCCTGAAAAGTAGCTGTCATCTGATTAGATTACTAGGCGTCCGTTATCGTAGGCCTATGTCATCGATTCTTGTAGGTCTTCAAACATTGTCAAAACACTGTCCATAGGGAATAATTAATACAGCTACTTAAATAATTAATAATTAATTGAAATAATCAATAAAATGAACATCATCATCATCAATAACCATGGGCTCAGTGCCCGTAGGTGTCCGATGCCTTCTTCACAATGTCTCTCCATTCGACTCTGTTCTGAGCCGCGTGACACAGTTTCTGCAGATCTGTCCCACACCACTCTTCGATGTCATCTGTCCATTCTCTATGCGGTCTGCCTCTTTTGTTCGTACCCTCCATCCTTCATTCTACGATATGTCCGAACAATCCAAGTTATCGCTGAATAACTTTCTGCATTAGGTTCTCGGTCATTTGCACTCTTTGTATATCTCTTCTTTGCTTACCTTCTGATCGAGTCCATCCTATCCTCAGAATTTTTTTATTTTCTCTCAAATGTTAACACTCTTCTTTGCGAATATTTTGTTAGCACCCATGTCTCGCAACCATATATCAAACTGCTGAACATGCATGTCTTTAATATTCCCATCTTGGTTCTCGTCAATATTTATATTGGTCAAAGAAAGGGAAAATGTCCGGGTGGAAATTGTCATAGGGGAAATGTCCGGGAGAAATTTGGGAGGTAGGCTATGTCCGGGGAAAATGTCCAGATGAAATGTCCGGATATCTGAACCAGCTTGCAAAAACATAACTTACCTCACCAACCGAACTTTTTCTTACCTAATATAAACCACATAAGCTTTTTTCCAGACCATATCATACCATAGTAACCACACCGTATCTCTCATAACCTTAGCACTATCAAACTTTACCTGACCAAACCTTACGTTACTTGTCTAACCTTATTTAAACCTCTGACAACAAACAGTACAAACCCATTGAGAACGATACGACTGCTTCTTTGTTCGTTATTTTTCCATCTGCGTCGAGGAATCGTTCCGGATTAAACGTATGAGGGTCTTTCCAGACGGTTGGATCCATGTGAACACTATACAGATTTGCAAAAACCTGTTTCAAATAAAAAACAAACCAAGTTTTCAGATTCAGATACTTTAATGATCACCAAACACTGCAACTGCATTACACAAAAATGGTAAGTTTGAGGTGGCTGAGCGGATGCTGTGCAAGAATTTCGACCTTCAAAGTGGATCCAGATCATGGCTCCCTCATATGGAAATGGACAGTGATAGCAAAGTTGAAATGAGCAAAACCTCGGACGCGACCAGCTGTCAGGGCCGTAAATCCTGGGGAGGAACCTGAAGGAATTCCCTCCCCACAATTTTTCTAAAGCTATGTCATAAATATTTTGGCAGTCGAAACCTAGGCTATACGAACAAATAAAATTTCCTAACACTAATGAACCTAGTATGTAACTGAACCAAGTGGTGGGAATCAGTCATTACTCGCTAGTGGAAGATTGGAATATTGTTTTGCTCAATGCATTAATTAGACAAATAAAATTACGATTCTTACGCAAAGCTGTTAAATAGGCTTCTTAAGGAAAGTATACACACTTTCGAAGGGGAGGTTCCCTCCTCCACATGTCGAAAGAGATTAACGGCCCTGCCAGCTCTAACTCTAATCTGCAAACAGAGCCTTTATGAGGAAATTGAAAAACGCTATAAAACACCAAGACGTATGCATACAAAAACCCACCAAGCTGCCTTTTGGTATAAAATATCCATTTAGTTGAGTGTTTTCCAGCGTTTCGTGAGGCAATGCAAGTGGAACGGTCGTTTTTATACGCAGCAGTTCCAGTATCACTGCTTCGATGTAAGGCAGCTTTCTTCTGTCGTCTAAAGATGGAAGTCTATCCCTCGAAACAACGGAATCGATCTCAGTGTGGAGCCTTTGCTGGATGTCTGGATAATTGGCGAGTAATATAAGCGCCCACTGTAGGGTCGTAGCAGTTGTTTCAGTTCCTGCTAAGAGGAAGTCACGCAGTGAAAACAGCAACTGCTCCCTATTGAACTCAGGTCCTTCCTTCTCAAGAAAATGAGTTATGAAACTTTCCGGTAACTCGCCTTGCACTCCAGCATCGATTTTGCTGCTGAAGTGCTTATTAATTTCATCATGCACTTCAATAATTCTATTCAGGGATCTTCTGTACTTCGGAATAAACCTCATCATTGGAAAGAAGTCCACGATCAGCCGATCTTTGGAGACGCAAACAAAGACGTGTGCATTTTCAATCAGTTGTGCCAGGACTGGACTCGAATGATCGTATCGCTCGCCCAAAATAATGCTGAGGATGACATTCGCAACACTTCTAGTAATCAACTGATCAGCACAAATAGCCTTTCCATTCAGCTTCCGTATGTTGGCCAGAAGGTCTTCCACCTCCACTTGGATTCTGTTTTCCATGATTCCTTTTCCAAATCCTAATTTCGTGAGAATGTTGAGGGAGAGCTGGTGATATTTTCGAAACTCAGAATCATACGGATGAATTAAAAATCCTACAACAAAGTTTAAATCTCTGCGTTATCACCAATACCCTGGAACGTCAATATAGTATTCCTATCAAAGGAAGAATTATGGTGCAGTGCGGTTAGCAACATGGATATCAAAACTGATTCACCTAAGGACAGCATCGTCACTAATATTATTACTTATAATGCCTTCGGACATTCTATGTAAGTAAAAATTTGACTTAATATGCAGTTTAGTCAAATAAGAAGTTTGGATGTAGAAATGGATGCTGGTTTTGCAACTGAGAAGAACTCGCAAAATCTAATGGAGGAATGCTGCATTTTATTTGCCACAAACATTTAATAAAATTGTGTTGAAAGTGCTACTACGTTTCAAATTATTTTTATTATTATTATCGATATTATTATTATTATTATTATTATTATTATTATTATTATTATTATTATTATTATTATTATTATTATTATTATTATTATTATTATTTAGGTTATAATAGTACAAAGATTTATAGAGCGCAAGTAGTAGCAAAACTAAGCGGCTGGAACAACCACGCAATAACCACGTTCAAATCATGTCACACGTGACCACAATGACGTCACGTGACCCCACCCGCCCTCCTGCCAATGACTCATATCGAAACTATTGGAAATCCCCGCAGTATCGATAAGATCACGCAACCCACAGCCGAGTCAACGCGTAATTACAGGGACTAATTTCTGTAGTGTCGTGCGTCGTTGGTCTGTGTAGGCACGTGTGAAAAAACGAAAAGAGTTTAAATTTTTTTTCCTGTGTAACAAAATGGACAGCGCAACGAAGACAGTAAACCAATTACGAAACATTGCCAAAGAGAAAGGCATGAAAAGATACTCGAGACTACGAAAAGCGGAACTCGTAGCACTCCAATCGTTGGGACCTGTACAATGCATTACGGCCGAACACGAAAACAATCTGTTAGACGCACCGGTTCCTGACATTAGGGTTCCAACGCTTGTTCCGAGTAAGTACACGCCGCCGTCTAATACTTGGAAATCATATTTCAGTAATGTTTTGAATGAGATGAAGAATGAGGTAAGGACCAAACTCAACACCTTTTCAGATTGGTTGATTAATTTCGTAGTTCCTCGAGAACAGAAGCCTGTGAACGAAAGATTGGACGCGTTGAAGTCAGAGGTTTCGAGTATTTTCAGCAAAATTAATAAGAAGAAGAAGTTCGAAATCCTAGAGACCGCGAAGGCTATCAAGGGATTTACAAAGCGATACACGATCGACGGAGCTGATGGTATCGACGCCACATCTTTCCTCGATGCTGTTAGGCCTCAGGTAGTCAGTCTGTTAACGAAAAATCGCGGGGTAAAAGTTCAATTCAATCTTATGTGTGTAATGGAGAAAGCGGATATGAAATCCGGGGAAGTAGTTGAGGCTGAACCTAATTTCAAATCAAAGACTGAAATCATTTTGGACTCAACTGACGTAGGTGAAATATATCTCAACGCGGTGGATAAAATTAAGGAGAGCATGGCGAGTTATCAGATGCGAGGTAGTAATTGGAGGTTCAAAGCCGTTGCGAAGTTGGATATCGATACGTCAGGATATGAACCGTTGAAAGGTAATTCTTATATTCCACTTCCCGAGTATTTGGTAAATAAGAAGGCTATTATCAACCTGAAAAACACCGACGATGAATGTTTCAAATGGTGCATCACTAGAGCGCTGAACCCAATACAAAACAATCCACATAGAATCACTAGAGATTTGATAGAACAATCTGAGAAGCTCGATTGGAGGGGCATTCAATTCCCAGTTGCTGCTGATGCAAATATAATAGGTAAATTTGAGCGCAACAATAACATTAGCGTTAACGTGTTCGGTTATGAAAGGGAAGTATACCCATTATATATATCGAAGCATGAAAGCGATATCTGCGTTGACTTATTGCTTATTTCCGACGGCGAAAAGAAGCATTACTGTTGGATCAAGAATTTTAACAAATTGTTAGCATTACGAACAGAAAAATCCCATAATTCAATGCACTACTGTAGAAGGTGTTTGATTGGTTTCAGAGAAGTAGATTCGCTTGCTAAGCATAGCGAGTACTGTTCGCGACAAGACGCCCAACGAATAGTCCTTCCTGACCCAGGAACCAAGCTAAGTTTCAAGCATTATTTCAAATCGATGAGAGTTCCTTTCGTATTCTATGCGGATTTCGAGTCTTTCATCAAACCGATCGATACCTGTCAACCCAATCCTAATACCTCTTACACCAATAAATACCAAAAACATGTACCTAGCTCGTTTTGTTATTACATGAAATGCTTCGACGACAGCCTATACTCGCAAGATCCGGTGTCGTACACGGCTGAAAGTGAGGACGACGATATCGCCCAGATATTCGTAGATACTCTCGTAGAAAATGTAAAACAGATATACAATCGGTTCAAATTCCCTATGAAGATGATATTCGGTAAAACTGAGAAGAAATGTTTCGATGAAGCTACGAGCTGTCACATCTGTGGAGGAGAGTTAGGCGATGATCGAGTTAGGGATCACTGTCATTTGAGTGGTAAATTCAGAGGCGCAGCTCATAATCAGTGTAATTTAGAATACAGAGTCCCCAAGTTCTTCCCCGTTGTGCTAGACCTGTACTATATCGGGTTTGGCCTGTACTCTATCGGTTTGACCTGTACTCTATCGGTTTGGCTTGTACTCCATCGGTTTGGCTCTGTACTCTATCGGTTTGGCCTGTGCTCTATTGGTTTGGCCTGTACTCTATCAGGTTTGGCCTGTACTCTATCGGTTTGCCTTGTACTCTATCGGTTTGGCCTATCCTGATTCAACTCCTGCGCCACCACACGACCACCATCATCACCGATTGCCACCGTATAGCACCATGCTGTCTCCTCGGCTTGACCTCCCCGGATTTTGACCTGGCACCGAAACGAACAGAGGAGTTTGGCTATTGCGGACTTGATTTGATATAGCGCCGGTGGATAAGCTGGTCTCCCTGACGTGGCTTTTGTGGGCGCTGAGAAATTTTCGAAGATTTACATTTACATTACATTACATACTCTGTCGGTTTGCCTTGTACTCGATAGGTTTGCCTTGTACTCTATCGGTTTGGCTTGTACTCTATCGGTTTGCCTTGTACTCTATCGGTTTGCCTTGTACTCTATCGGTTTGCCTTGTACTCTATCGGTTTGGCTTCTACTCTATCGGTTTGCCTTTGTACTCTATCGGTTTGGCTTGTACACTATCGGTTTACCTTGTACTCTATCGGTTTGACACAGCGCGCCCGTCTGCGACAATTTAATGCATGGTTCTATCTTAGTTGAATGGCCTTAAGACGCTTGCACAGTTTGACCGCCATTTGACATGTTGAAGAAGAGGGAGGGGACTGGCCACTCGCCCTTATATGTCGAGACTAAGAAAATGAAGTCGGACACTTCATACCCATGGCCGCCAGAGGGACTGCTCTTCGTTTTCTTGTTCTTCCTCCTCCTCCTTCCCTCCTCTTCTCTTCCTCTTTCGCTTCCTCCTCCTCGTTCTCCTCCTCGTTCTCCTCCTCGTACTCTTCCTCCTCAACCTCCTCGTCTTCCTTTTTCTCTTCCTTCTCCTCCTCGTCTTCCTCTTCCTCCTCGTCGTCGTCTTCCTCCTCCTCCACGTCTTCCTCTTCCTCCTCCTGTTCCTCCTCCTCCTCCCCGTTTCTCCTCCTCTTCCTCCTTCTTCTTCATCGTCTTCTTCCTTAATGTGACATGACTGTCGTGCAATGACGGTCGAGAGCATTCTAGCTGGATGACAGTGCTAAGTGGAGTGCCACAAGGATCAGTGCTTGGGCCATTGCTGTTCATACTTTTTATTAATGACATAGATGATGGGATTTTATCTAAAATTTCTAAATTTGCAGATGATACCAAACTATGTAGAGCAGTGGGAAATGAAAAAGAAGCGGAGATACTACGGGAAGATCTAAGAAGAATGTTCAGATGGTCACAGGACTGGCACATGCTCTTTAATGTGGAAAAGTGCTCAGTGATGCATATGGGGAAGAGAAACAGCGAGTTTTCATATGAAATGGGGGTATGGTGTTGAAAGTGAGTGAGGAAGAAAGGGACTTGGGAGTGATTATGCACAAGAGCGCAAAACCCTCAAGGCAATGTGCTGAAGCATCAAAAAGGCTAACTCTACTTTAGGCATGATAAGAAGGACAATAGTCACCCGAGATAAGGATACAATATTGAGGCTATACAAATCACTGGTTAGGCCACAGTTGGAATACTGCATCCAGGTGTGGAGTCCTTACCTGAAACAGGACATGGAAAAGCTGGAGAAGGTGCAAAGAAGAGCTACAAAAATGATTCAGGGCTACAAGGATTTGGGATATGAAGAAAGGTTGAAAAGGTGTGGACTAACAACATTGGAGAGAAGGAGGAGCAGAGGAGACCTAATTGAAGCCTACAAGATTATTACTGGAAAGGAGGCAGTGCAGAAGGAGAAGTTTTTTGAATTAGCACCAAACAAGGCAACTCGGGGACATAGGTATAAATTATTTAAGAAACCAAAAGGGACATTAGGGCAGAAATGCTTCAGTGCAAGAGTTGTAGATTTGTGGAATAGTTTGGATGATAGTACTGTCTCAGTAGGACACTATCACAGCTTTTAAGAAGAAGCTAGGAAAATTGGGCTATTAATCATGTTCCAGGTTAATTACAGTGGTTCTAACACAGACTAAACGTCTTCTGAATCACTTAAAACCCTTGTTATGTTATGTTATGTTATGTTATGTTATAGTTGGCAACCTGTTGGATCAATCTGCACATGCTTTGAAACGCCACTCCCCTCTGACGCTGCCGCCTTGAACCGAGGTTCAGTCTTTGTTGGAGAACTGCTGATGAAGGCCAGTGGGTCGACGAACCAGTGGCCTAACGAGGGGGGCAGAGGGAGGGCAGCCGCCCTCCGGCGCAGCACCATAGAGGCGCAAAATCAGCTTTCCGTGGTACACAGTATATAAAGAAAAGAACGACTAAAAGTCAACAAGAAAATTAAAAGGGGCACAGTCATCAACCCTTGCCTCTGGGAGCTGAAACCCTTCGTTACGTCACTGCGACGAACTGTAGTTGCTACCATAGGCCAGTGTAAGTTGATAGGTAGGAGCCTACTAAAGGTTCCACTGGTTCAGTGGGTACGTGGGGTTAGGAGAACGATCTTTCACGGTTACCAGAAGTGAGGATGGGTGGGTAGCGTTTTGGAAATACAATAATACAATACAACTGCCTTTGATATCATATCGCCCTTCTTTCTAAGGTGGCCCCAAGCTCAGAAGTGCGCACGCCTCGGCGGCGCAGAAGCAATTATATTGCAGAGCAATTGTGCGCGAATGACTGGCACAGAGGTCCTACACAAGGTGTAGGGGTATGTTCGGTGCATTGCAGCCGGAGGGTTTCGGGTTCGAATCCACCTCAAGCCGCCGCGTAGGGACCCTGGGCAAGTCCTTCACTCGCAGTTGCTCATGCGCTTCGGCGTGAACTCCGATTCAGTGTCCGCGCTGTAGTCGGGAGCGCCTGTGAGTAGAAATCTTGAAGGGGCGCTATAACAAGTGCTCATAGATACATACATACATACATACATACATACATACATACATACATACATACATACATACATACATACAGTTAAACCACCACGGACGGGGGTCGAACCCGTACTGTCGGCGTTACAGGTCAACCGCTCTAACCAGTCGGCCACAGTGCCACACTAAACTGAAATAAACTGGGACGTTGTATTATAACAACCTGCAATACGAAAATTACTATATAGATCGGTCAGAGTGGGGATTTGTTCTCCCATTCCATGTGGGGAGGGGTTAGCGCGCTGGTTGATGCACACACTTGTTCGTCGACAACAGTACACAACAGTATAGTCATTGTCGTCATCTTCTTCATCATCATCATCATCATCATCATCATCATCATCATCATCATCATCATCATCATCATCATCATCATCATCATCATCATCATCATCATCATCATCATCACCACCACCATCGTCGTACACAAAAGCCAGGGAGACCAGCTTATTAACTTATAATTATTGGGAGCGAATTAGCGACCCTCAGAACACTAGCCTACGTATGTGAGGCTTGTGCAAGCAGTTCTGAAACTTAACGAAATGAGTCGCTTGGAAATGTTTGAACTCGATGATTAGGACTCGAGCTGTGAGACCAGGATAAAAGTTCCTATTACATATATATATATATATATATATAATATATATATATATATATAAATATATATATATTAGACTGGTCCAAACTTACATGGGGAAATATATTTTTTCAAAATATGCTGCTCCACAAGGCTGCCTCTGTTACACTTGACTAGAAGACTCTGTGTTGACAAAATTGAAGAGATCTGAGCATGTTTAGAGGTCGCTAGGTTTTGACACTTTTTGTAGAAATTGCAAAAATTGCTCATCTGACGCGTTAATAGCTTCATTATGAATTAAAATAAGCACCCATGAACACCAAGCACCATCTTTCTAAATCATGATCAATATGCCAACTGTATTTAAGTAACTAAAAGAATAATAAGCTTATTTACAAATAAAACACTTATTTCAAGTTCTTTCTGATAGATAAACGGTTGTTGGCTTATAACTAATTTTTAAATTTTGCATGCCACCTTTTCATCACAATTCGTTTCATATGCAATTGTATTGTTCAATATTGCTCTGTATGCTGCTAATTTAGCGTGATTCGAGTACTTTTTCGTCTGTGAAGCCAGCCTTGAATATGAAATAAGCTTAATCGCATTGCGTTCTGCCAATGTGTTATGAATATGAAATTCTATTCTATTACAGCACATGTTTTTTCACTTTCTGCAATAAAAGCTCGTACGTTACAAAACGGCAGCTATGGTGAAACTGGCATCAACAAGGAGTTTCTCACAATGTTGTCTGTTAGGGATGCCTGACAAACACTTTCTTGGGTCTGGACTCCCAAAAAATTGGGCAATCCTGAGGAATTTCATATTTCATTACCAGAATAGACTATAGCATTTGGTGAGGCCACGAAAGCAACAATAGTCGCTGCGTTGGTAATTCGGGAGGAGGCTAGAATCC